>CM021104.1:4274363-4382364 GCA_007115665.2 Sequoiadendron giganteum
CCAACCAAACTATTCCAAGAATTTTCATGACTTGACACCCAAGAGACCTTGGGCTGATTTTGTTCAACTTGTTTGTAGGGAATTTCCTTTCAAGAGAGGTAGCATACTTGTGTACTACCTATGTTGAGAAGGTGCAAAAAAACCCATCAATAGAACTGGCACTAGAAGGATGGCCGCCTTTTTGGCTAAACTAGATCGAATTGGTTCCTTCTCCCCTCAAAGATTCAAGAGAGTCTTAAGATCTATGCCATACAAAGGGGAGTTTCAAGAGCTACCACCCCCTACCAAGGGTAAGAGAGCTAAGAAAGGGGAAGCATTCACCTCAACTCCATCTAGTCAGCCCACTTCACCTCCATCCTCACCTTCTCCTTCCATCCATTCACCCTACTCTTCTCCTTCACTTCCGGAAACACCTTCCTCTTCCCAACCATTCCAAATTTCCTTCCAACCCTCCACCTCCCACAGCCAAGGCGTGACCCCTCTCCCAACACCTCAATTCTACGGTGTTGCTCTAACCACTACTGCTCTTTTGCAGCCCCAAGTAATTGTAGCATAGTCAACACAAACTTCACCTCCAATCATGGATTGGCTAGGTAATGACCCATCTCCTCTATCCTTCAATGATTACCATGAAATGCTGAAGAATTTAGAGGGATTTTGCACCAAGTTCCACCCTCGAGATCCATAGAGGATAGCAAAAGAACATATTAAGATCTTTCAGACAACCTTGAAGGAAATGCAAATAGAACATGAAGATGTGGCTTGTAGGCTCTTTCCTTACTCCTTAGGGGAAGATGCCTTATATTGGTACATACATTTGTTGAATGGATATATCACTACTTGGGATCAGTTAAAGAACACTTTCTTGCATAAATTCAAGATCCCAATTAGCCCCTCCGAGCTGTATCAACAGTTCATATCCATTTGAAGGGAAGTCAACAATTTGATCAGTTCTTTTAATGATCGGTTCCACCGAGATTACATGAAGTTGCATCCCCCTTACGTAGTTTATGACCCCTCTACTTGATTGGTTTACTATGTAGCCTTGGATAATGTCACTTCCACACTGGTGAAGAGAATGCGCCCGCCACTTGCCAGGCTGGTGGACTCCTATGTAGAAGCACTCACAGTAAGCACCGATTTGGGATAGCACATTGCTGATCCAATGCCATCATTGGGGATGGTTTCCCATCCAACATAGATCCAAGGAGTTACCCACGCCTTGGCACATCAAACACCACTGATGAATCAAGTTTTGCAGCTTCCGATAGTGCCTCATCCAGGACAACCATTGAACCAAAAACCTCTTGTGCCTCAATACCTACAACCACAACAACAATAGGCTTACTCCCAACAGCCCCAAGTACCTGTATACCTACAGGGCCTCGAGTTCTCACCTGCTTAGCAAAATCAATTAGCAGTACATCCGATCTTCCTTTAGAGTTCAGCTTCACAACTGAGCAACACAAAAAAGGATCAGATAGAGAGCTGACGAAATTAGTCAAGAAGATGCCAACTTAAATGACACATTTGAGTAATCAAAATAACCAACTGCAAGCTTCCCAAAGAAGAATCAAAGCTAATCTCAACCGATACAACCACGAAAACCATGATACGGGTGCTTCCTCTAGACAAAATTATGAGAGGTCAAAATTTGAACCAAGGTTTTGAGAGAAGTACTTCAAAAAGAAAAAACCAAACTTGGAACACAAAGCCAAACAATGGAGGTGTTCCTACACCTCTTGATCAGTCGGCTAATGTTGATAAGATGACCAGTGAATTGTACTTGATAGAGGCAGCCTTATCCGAGTGGTGTCGCATCCACACAAGAAAAAGGCATTCTGAATTGGACTGTCTAGAGTTCCAAACAACAGTAGAAATTTTCCAAGTGAAATTTTAGAATGCAGTCGATGGCATGGGGTATTGGGACATAGTTCCATTTGAACCATATGATTCCTTAGTGTTGGTGGTTAATCAAGCTCCTTTCCCAAAAGGTGAAAGCAACGTACCTGAGAAAGAGACTTTTGTCTCGAAGAATGAGGAATTAAAAGAGGTAAGTAACTATGATGCTTTATCCCAGCTCTTTGATTTAGTAGATAATGGTCTAGTAGATGAGGAAGAGTCATGAGAAGATGAGGTCCAAATGTTCCATTAGAGGGAAACCCCATATAATTTGAGGAAGAGACAAGTAGGTGGCCCTTTTACAATCTCCACTCCTAATAATTTCAGCACTCCACCTGACCCTAATGCTAGTAATAATCTAGGCTACCCTTATGTGCCCACCAAGTACTTCAGTAGGAATAGGTAGCAGAACCAAAACCAAAACCAACCTACTAGCTCTTCTAATGATAGATCTTATGAGGCAGAAATGGAGCAAATGGGGGAATATGTGGCAAGAGAATTTAAGAAAGTTAAATTGAGCTTGTAAGCCTTTGAGTTACTTAGAGTCCTAGTAGTTAGGAATGCTTTCTTTAGAATGCTCAATGGGACTGCCTCATCTAAACCAGCCCAAGAGGTGCTCGCCAAAAGGGTCTCATTCGATATGTCACAAAATGAGCCTATAATCGAGGAAATCCCGAGTAAGAGACTCTATCCAACCTTGAATTAGCAAGTCGACAAAGATAAATCACTAGACAAGACTCCCGCTAAAGAGCCAAATTAGTCTCAAGGCAAAAATAGGAACAATGATAAAGATAAGGGTCAGGTAGCTCAGACCGACATCTTAGCTGGGCTATTCCAAGGGAAGACCCCTCCCATCTTGACTACAAATAGAATATTTGGAAAGAATATGCACAACTACCTCATTGATTTGGGAGCTTCAGATTATGTCATGCCATTGGCAGTATGCAAAGCTTTGGAACCAGCCCCCACCCGATGGAAGGTGACTTAGCTGGATAAGATATAGATTAACATAGTTGGAGAGATCAATCAAATACCTATGCAAATTTCTGCTAATCCAAGGGTGCAATAGGTCATTAATATTCAAGTTGCTGATATCCTTGACACATATGGCATCATACTTGGGCGGGACTTCACCCAGGCCTTGAACGAATATACAACAATGAATTATTCTCACTTGTGGCTATAGAGAGCCCCACATGAAGTTTATGATTACATAATACAACAACACAAATGAGGTGTTGTTCACTGAAAGAGAGTTGGGAAATTACTATACCATGGATTATCAGGATGAGCAAGAATTTCCAAAGGAGGAAGTGGCTAAAGAGGTCCTTGTGTTATGTGGTCCACCTATCAAATTGACCCACACACTTGAGAGTACATAGGCACTTATTGAATCAAATGATGAAGAATCCTATACTTGGATGGTAACCTTGGACTGCTAGATGGATTCCAGGAGTTTATGGAGAAATGTGTGCAAGATCAGCTTATCCTAGGAGCAAGAATGGACTTTCAGGAGCTCCTATTACCCAGTTGGTGTAGGGTACACAATTCTACCCATTCAGAATTCAAAATTTTCATGTGCCAAATAGTGGTTGAACACATTAAGGGACAAATCACCCCAAAGGGGGAACTCCAAATAATGCTGCCAAACCAAATCCATGTTGAATCCACACAATCATCTGAAGTTATTGAAGAGAATATATTGCCAAGGGAGGAAACAAACTTTGTGAGTTATAAGATCAAAAATCCCTCCAAGTTTTGGATGTTGCACTTTAATGGGTCCAAATCCAAGCAAGGAGTTTTAGTGGGCTTGAAACTCATCATCCCCATAGGTAAGACGTACTTTTCCGCTCATAGGCTTCAATTTTAGTGCATAAAAAATGTAGTGGAGTACGAAGCACTAGTTCATGGGATTTTGATGGCACTAAGAAAGAAAGTTAAAATGCTCCAAGTATTTGGTGACTTCGAGCTAGTTTTGAAGCAAGTGAGGAAGCTGTATTCCTGCCATGATAGAAGATTAGAAAATTACAGGCATAGGGTGTGGGATCTCATAGAGGGCTTAGATGCATTCAATATTCAATTGATCCCTCTTTCCAAGAATCATACTGCTAATTCCTTAGCCTAGGCAGCTAGCACCTTACAACCCCTCTCCCTAGATGGCCTAAAAAAGTTCACTATTGAGCTTACTTCCACACCGTCCATGCTAGACAATCTCACCAACTTCGAGGTGTTCAATGATGACAAGCATATCTTGGATTTTATCACAAGCTCTGATGTGTTTGCAACTCAAATGATTGGTGAGGCAAAGCCCGAGAAAGCTGAGTTAGACATAGAGGGATTTATCAATCTCAAAGAAAACACAATACCACAAGGCATGGTTTAGTTGGAGTGGATATTTGACTTAGATCAGATAAGGGATCAGGATCAATAAACAAAGAAGGATTCCATTGGTAACTAGTATGATTCTTATAAACTAGGAAAGGTTGAAGAAGTTAAGAACGTGTTTATCGGCAAAGTGTGCACACTAGAAGAAAGGAAAGGGATCGTTGATACCCTACATACGTATCATGATGTGATCGCTTTGAGTTATGAAGACCTGAAGACATATGACACCTTGATTATTACTCATACCATCCCTCTCAAGACATATGTGAGACCTTTTAGGCAACATCAATGCCCAATCAATGTATTGCTAGAGCGTATCATTTACAAAGAGGTCTAGAAGCTATTGTCCGCAAGAATCATTTTCCTAGTCAAACACTCCACATGGGTAGAAAACTTGGTTCCAGTTAGGAAGAAGAATGGAGAAATCAAATTATGCATAGAATTATGGAACTTGAATAGAGCCTCAGAGAAGGACAACTACCTAGTGCCCTTGTTGGATGAGGTATTACAAATAGTTAATGGATCACAGATGATGTCCTTCTTGGATGGGTACTCTAGATACAACTAGGTGATGGTGCAATATGAGGACATACACAAAACAATATTCACCATAAAATGGGGAACCTTCGCATACAAAAGAATATCGTTTGGGTTAATCAACATTGGCACCACCTTCGAATGTGCAATGGATATTTCCTTTAAGGACCTAATTGGAAAATGCATTATCATTTATATGGATGATCTTATCGTGTTCTCAAAGAGAAGAGGAGACCATGTCTCTAATTTGTGTAAGGTCTTCCAAAAGTGTCGAGAGTTCAGAATTTATTTGAACCCAAAGAAGTGCATCTTTGGAGTTATAGAAGGAAAGTTATTTGGACATGTGATCTTAGAGAAGGGAATCTCAATAGACCCTGAGCACATCCAGGCCATACTGAAAATTCAACTTCTAGGCAGCAAGAAGGAATTGAAGTCTTTCTTTGGAAAGATCAACTTTGTCAAAAAATTCATTACTGGCTTTGTTGAGATTGTCAAACCATTAAATGTCATGCTTAAGCAAGATGCTAAAGTGGAATGGATGGACGAAGCCAATCAAGCTTTCGAGGAAATCAAGAAAGCAATTTTTGATGCATCATTAATAGTTAGCCCAAACTACCTAAAACCATTTTATATCTATTCATTTGCTCCAGATCACTCTTGTGCCAACATATTGACTTAGAAAGACAATGAAGGGAGTGAACACCCTATTGCCATCATGAGTGATCCACTGAAAGATGTAGGGTTAAGGTATTATAATGTTGAAAATAAAGCATATGCCTTGGTTAGAGGAGTAAAAAATTATGGCATTATATCTTGAGGAATAAGGTGTTCGCGATCATCCCAGATCCAACTATTAAGACTTTGTTAACACATAATGAGCTAGGAGAACGAAGGGAAAAGTGGGTCACTTTATTATAGGAATATGACATGGAGATTCAATCCATGAAGTTATTCCAAGGGCAGGCCCTCACTTGAACAATAGCCGAAATAATAGCTGAAATAGGACTTGAACAATGAAATTGTCTATTATTTGTTGAATAACAAGTGCCCGTCCTAGTTGCAAGGAGTACAAAAGCATGCTCTAAGACTAAAGAGTAGAAAATAAATGCTACATGGATCTATATTGTACAAGAGAAATCATGAGGGAATCTATCTTAGATGCCTTGGCAAGGGAGAAGCAACCAGAGTTCTTAAGGAGTTCCATGATAAATTTGGCACTGGCCACAGATTCGGCCCCTCAATCACCCACCAGATTCTGTGGGTTGGGTACTACTGGTCAACAGTATTTAAAGATGCACATAACAATGTTAGAACTTGCCACGTTTGTCAGACTGGTGCTACCAGAGAAAGAAATGATGTTGTCCCATTGCAACTAGTCTTGGAGGTAAGATCGTTCGCTCAATGGGGACTCGAATTTATTGGTCCGATAAGCCCACCATCCTTTGCAGGCCATAGGTACATTCTAATCGCTTCTTATTACTGCACTAGATGGACATAAGCAATATCATGTAGGCAATGTACTACTGAAGTTGTTATTAATTTCTTAGAAAGTCTTATCCTAAATTGCTTCGGTTACCCATTTTCCTTTGTGTGTGATAATGGCCCCACCTTTTCCTCACTTAAATTTGCTAGTTGGGCCTTCAATTACAAGATCACACTTAATTTTTCTTCCAACTATTACCCTTAGGGAAATGGCCTATTTGAGTCAATGAAAAAAAAGCTTATAACTGTGATCAAGAAATTGCTTGACAAGAATCCCAAGAATTGGCACACCTGGCTGCATTTTGCCCTTTGGGTAGATTGTACATGCCATAAATATTCTCTGGGTGACTCCCCATTTCACCTTGTCTATGGCTTGGATCCTATCTTTCCTGTCCACCTCAAGATCCCCACACCAATTTCTTAACACATACTATGAGGAAGGGGACCATCAAGAAGCTCATCTAGCTGAGTTGTTGAATTAAAAGAAGTCCATGACCAAGCAATTGAAAATTTCACCAAATACCATGTCGTAGTCAAAAGATGGTTCAATTGTCGAGCCAAAGTAAAGGCCTTTAGGATTGCTGATTTAGTCCTCTATTGGTACAAGGCCTATGAAAAGAAAAGGGGACATGATAAATTTGACAACCTCTGGCTTGGCCCCTTTCAGTTTTTAGAATTTTTAGGAGATAATGTCTTTCGCCTCAAGACACTCACTGGAGAAGATGTCTCGTTGCCTATCAACGAGTAGGATCTCGAGCATTATTTCCTTGCATGAGCTTTCCAAGCTCATATTTTGTGTATAGTTATATATGGGTTAGCTTAGGTTCTTTTGCTTTGCTACTTCACTTTCGCCTTGCTTTTACCTGCTTTCCTGGCTCTCATTTTTGTTGAGGGTGTTCCCTTGTTCTTGATGCAGTGGTCGTGCTTGGCCTATTAGATGGCCTACTATGTTGTCCGCTCCTATTTTTTCTCTGGATAATTATTTATTTATAACTATTGATTTTTGACCACTATCCTAAAGCGGGTTTCCTCATTTGAACTTTAACTTGACCTAGGGCTGAACCCTTGTTTGAATCCTCTCACACTTACCTCAGATCACGCACGAAAAACACACTTTAAATGTTTTTGATGAGATTTTCAATAGATGTTATGAGGTTTCAACAAGTGCAAAATCCTAATTTTTCTCCAATGACCATTGTGATTCTAAACCCATAGTAAGCTTCAATGCTTACGTAGTTGAGCAAGAAGAAAAGAGTACTCAAAATAAATTATTCAAGAAAAGAAAAGAAAAGAAAGAAAGTATTAAAATGAGCAACTATGTGGGTGTGTGAGCAACTCTATCGGGGCTATGGATGTTCAGTTGGTAGTAGAGCAATGTTTGTCGAGTCACAACAACAACTCCGTCAGGGCTATGGATGCCTAGCTAGCAGTCGAGCAATTTCTAGGTTAATTTTGGCGTTAGACAACTTATGTAGCTTTCTTTGACTGATTAACGACTATTCATTATGGTTTCTGAAGAAAGGGAATGAACTCACTATGCACACACTTCTGAGATATCCCGTGACTTGATTCAACTAAGGATCCTATCCTCCTTTGAGTTCCTAGTTCACTAGGAAAATTGGCTTTTGGTTTGTGAAACCAGGGATTCTGGGTTTTGAATGAATCTTTACCCTTAGAACGCTCAAGAGCGTTCCCCAACAGAGTCACCATTTGTTGTGCCTATAACACACATGCCCCATTCAGAATGGGGACTCACTCCCTCCTTTCACCTTTGCCAAGTTTATTTTTTCCTTCACCTCGTTTTGTGTGCCCCTAATTTTGATCTTAAAGTGGTTAGGAGCCTTAAAGTCATTATTCTTCAGTTGATCAAATTTCACTACCCTGAAATTCTCTAAGTCTTTGGCTTTTGCGGGGTTTACCTAGTGGGTTTCCCTTGGTCTTTTTCTCTAGCGTCCTCCATCTTCAACGGGTCCACCCTTACAGATTTACTTTTGCCCGTTGCTGTTACCTTATCACCATTCAAATTGCGGTAGACCAGGGATGTCTGTCCGTGTAGACACATAAAAATGACCTAGGACCGCAATATCTTCTTCTAACCCTAATTAAGACATTTTAATTATGTTTCTAACTCACTTTCAACTATTAACTAAATAATTCATAATTATTTAATTAATTCATATCTGTTTATTCTTCATGATTATTAAATAAATAAATTTTAATTATTTATTTAATGCGTCACTAATTGTCTAAATATCTTCCTATAATTAAATAAATTTCTTAATTTATTTCACCCTTTATGTCTTCCTGATTATTAAATAAATAATTTTATTTATTTATTTAATTATGTCACTAATTAAGTCCTCTCCTTCCTAAAATTAAATAAATTTTTATTTATTTAAATCCACCTTCCACTATAATTAAATAATTATGTTTAATTATCTATTTATTCATTGGCTTCTTCTATCCTAACACATTCTTCTATAATTAAATAATATCTTTATTATTTAATTTCCACCTAGATTAAATAACTTCTATTATTTAATTTCTTCTAAATCTTATTTATTTAAAATAAGTCCCAACACCTAAATTAAATAATTTTATTATTTAATTTTTTCTCTTTTATTGTGCTCATTTTAAATAAATATTATTTATTTAAAATAGGTCCCACTTTCTAATTTCCCTCTTTTAGTAAATAATTTAATTTAAATTATTTACTATCACATGACCCCACCCCTTTTGATTTAAAATAATTTTTAATTCAAAAAGTCAACATCCCCTCTTGAATTAAATAATTTTAAATTATTATTTGATTCTCTAGCAACTTCGTTTTCCGTGCCCAAAATCTCTTGTCACATGCATTGCCAGCCATTGGTTTGATTTTTTTAGAAATCAATCTTGACCCTTTATTTCAAATGTGACCTAATGTTGCCCTAACCCTAATTGTGGGTTGCTATATTGAATCTCGTCCATTGATTCTAGGGCACTTGCTAACTTTCAATCTTGTCCATTCACACAAAATTGCATCTTCTATAAAAGAGCAATTTTGGTCACATCTTGCATCTCTTATCTCTTGCAATTTCATACTTCTTGCATATATCTTCATTTATCATAGGTATATTTAATCTTCATCTGATATAGTTTAGACATTTTTAGATGCTTACTAGTTGTAGTAAGGCATAGTATTGCATATAGTCATTTAAAATCCTTGAATATTTTTTTAGGGCTTGTCATTTCCATTGGCTTGCTCATCATAAATCTGAGGGCAAACAACATATTTTCAGCAAGTTAAGAAGGTGTAATGGAGGTCAGTCATGGAGGATGAAGACAATCTGTGAGATTGTTCATCTATTCCTTTGCACTTCATTACCTACTTTGGGTTTTATGTTTCTGCATATGATATTGCTAAACCTAGAAAAATACCCTTTGTTATAGTCCGCACGGGCTCCACTTTTCCCGTCATTGGCTCGTCAAACTTCGCGCCCAACTACCCCGTCAACCGTTGTACTCGCATTCAATACAAGTAATTAATGAGATTTTTCCAATAAATAGGCACTTTGACTTGTCATTTTCACCAACCAAATTCAAAAATTTTTAGAGTGAAATGATTGTCACAGCTCGCGTGCCCGCATCACCTCCTAGCAGATTTGAAGCATAATCTGTGCTGAAATTCTTGCGCCTACCACCAATATCTTAGAATGTGTCTTTTATGGATTAAGTTTTTAAAGTTAATCATGAAATCTCAAGGGAAACCCTTAACTCCTTCTAGCGGCCATTTGAACTATTAGTTCCACACCCAAAATCATTTAAAACTTGATTAAATATCTCAAATGGAGCCATTTTTAAGACAATGTGGAACTTCGCTTTCTCGACATTGTTCTTCACTGAGCATGGAATCCCTTGAGGCCTATATTTCCCTCGTCCTTGTCCCTGTTGACATTGAAGTGTCAAAATGATTAATGGGAAAACCTAAGTCTCGAATCCTTACGTGTTCACCTTTGTGGACCACTGCATGCGGGCGACCGTCTCCTCACCACCGCCTTGGTTAAAGGCCAAGGCCTGTGAACGCTTCATATAAAATCCGAGCTTCAAACCCTTGTGGGTCCATCTTTGCGGGCTGCCACATGCAGGTGACCCTCACCTCATGGTCATTCTCTAATGGCTTCCCTTTTCCAACATCCCACATTGTGGGCCTCACCTAGGTTGCCTCCGTTAAAGTGAAAATATAACCAAGTCTCAATTCTCCCATGCGGGCCATCTTGCGACGGCTATCGCCCATGGCTCGCAATTCCATGAAGGACTTCCTTTAAAATTCCAAGCCAAAGCTCCTCCCCGCATCACAAATCCCGTTGCCCCACTGGCCGTTCACCATTTAAACAGACAAATCCTAAGGCAAGTCTTTCACATGGGCACGCTCGTGCGGATCTCCATCTGCGTTGCCTAAGTGCCTTTCCCTAATGGCTAAGCTACTGCTCCCGCTCGCATCACGAACTCCATAACTCTTTGAGCCGTCTCAGGTTGCCCAAATGAAAATGCCAAGGCAAAACCTTTTTGCGGGCTTATCTTCGTAGGGGTTTGTCTGCTGACTGCCCTTCCTTCGTCACTGCTACAAATTCTTGAGAAACTCCATTCACTCATGCTGTGAGCTTCACCTTGACCTTTTCCCATTTGAGACTTCAGTGAAAGAAACTAAGTTGAGTGTAATGCAAACCTATCGTTGTGGGTCACCGTTTACAGCCAGCTGTTGCTCAATTATCATTTGTGAGCGGAGGTGCCATCATTTTCACTTGTAACCTGAAACTTGCATCTTCCTCCACCGTCCAACCTTATCTGAGGAAAAATTACTAAGTGAAAATGTTTGGTGGACCTGTCTTTGCAGATTGCTGTATGTGGACCGTAGCCTCATCACTATTGCTCTCAACTTCCATCACATGACATTTGTCCACCAATTCCTACCCACATGTCTCAATTTTACCAAGGACAAAGGGAGTCAACTCGTGTCATCCACAGACTTTGCATCGCTCGCATTGTAGATTTCCCCTTTGCGGGCCACTGTGCCTTGTTCACCGTTTATCAACAACAGAGTCCAAAACATCCAGGAAGCTTCCTGCCCCCACAATCCAAATGGGAGGCTCACTGCCTACAAATAAACATAGATAGAAATAAGAATGTTACATAGAGAACATTATCTCAATGCAACAAAAGATCCACCACAACAACTTGGACACATCCATAGCCTTGATCGGGGAATTGCAGACACCATTAGATCACTGCTTTCAAGAGTCTAACACATTGAAGTCCTTGCTGTCTTAGTTCACTTTCACACAATCTATCGCATGTATCTTGCTTCTCACAGTTTTGGTGTACAAACCTTAACATCGTGTCTTGTATTTATACCATCTTCAATCTTAGAAACTTTCTCCAAGGTCGGTTACACACTTTTCATTTTACAAATTCAAATAAGATCGACAACTCAACATTCTTGCGGTGGATGAGAATGAGAACAAACCAAACCAATACTTAACCAAGACCCAAAACAATATCTTGGATCAATCACATGCTTCCTTAATTGATACTTATTCTTCACATGATGTGTATACAATAGGTCGACCAAACCTAATGAAATCACCAAAGAACTTTGAAGTACATGCATCCACAACAAGAAGATAGCATTTGAACCACATAACACACTTCACCATACAATGGAACACATCTTAGATGCCTTCAGATTTAGATGCAACTACTGCAACAACCTTCATACAAAGAACATTTTCCATTAGTCCATTCAGATTGTACAAACACACATAGTAGCTTAGAAACTATTCTTTTAGAGCATCAAACCATGAACACCTTTGATAGAACATAGTTAACACCATTACAAGCCTTCTTCTAGATCCTCAAGAACTAAAAAAACCAGCGGAGGACCATGGAGCAGATACATTTCTCGCAGTCCATAGACAAAAAACTCTGCGAGACCAGTTTACAAACTGGTGAACACAACTTTCACTCTTCATCAAACCAAAAGCTATAATCCAGGATATGTCACCCAAGGATTCCCTTAAACAATACTACAAATCTGTACAAAAATAGGATCAATATAGGAGAAATGCGGAGCACATACTAGAGCACATTTTGAACACACACACAATTCTATTTTCACTATTTATTAATTTTCCTAGGAGCACTTGGTAACTCATCATATCAACACACTTGCAACACCATAAAGATAGCTTCATGTACTCACAACATCTCTACAGTATCTCAACTATACATGCACCACATGAAATCAATTGTTTCCTTTCACTACAACAACTTGTACTATGTTGACATCGATGACAACATTAATGACAACACCACCATACTCATTCATACTTGCAACAAGGGTTGAGGGTATAAGTTCTATGCTCGATGGTAGAGGGTTTACAATGGATGCTAAAAGGTTGAGGTATAAGGTATACAATTTAGGATTGAGGGCATAGGGTATAGGGTTGATGGTATTGGGTATAGGGTCAAGGATTAAGGGTATATGGTTTACGATTGAGTGTATAATGTATAGGGTTGAGGGTATAGGGTTTAGGGTTGAGGATTTAGCGTATAGGATTTAGGGCCTAGGGTTGAGGGATAATGTTCAAGGTTGAGGGTATAGGGTATAGGGTTTAGGATTGAGTGTATTGGATATAAGGTATACAATATACGGTTTAGGGTTGAGGGTATAAGGTTTATGGTTGAGGGTATAAGGTGTAGTGTAGGAAATTGTATACCTTTACAATTTCACACTATGTTTGGGTCCCTTAATTTATTTGACTTATTTAAGCTTGTAATTTTTCATATTATGCATTCCAAAGCCTTATTTGTATTATTTTCCAAAAGGGGAACCACCATTAAATAAATGCATTTAATATTTTAATTGACATGGAATATGAGTGTCATGGAAATTTAGGCTAGGATCCATTCACCCAAGGGCAAATGGGTCCCCTTTATGTGTTATGACCTATTTAAAATATGTTTTTGGCAGTCTTTTAATTATCCAAATTCAAATTGTAAGTGTTCGTTTTTGGAATCTAATTTTCAAGAAGTTAGATAAACACATATATAAATTTGATCATTTGAAATCTAACACTTAAGAAGAATCAAGAGGAAATTTTTTCAAGAGAAAATATTATTGTCAAGAGCATTCAAGAGTAGCGTTATCAATAGAAATCAAGCTCCTAACATCATGTCCAAGTTTATGTGTGTTCATGTTATCTTGTGAAGGCTAATATGCATTGTAGATCCTTAAGAATCTAAGCATTCAAGAATTCAAGAAAATCAAGCAAGAAAGATCCAATTCCTTTGAACAGATGTGTATGACTTTAGTCCTTCAAAGAAGCCATTGAAGGGTGGTGAGTTGCAACAAGTGTTCATTCATCATTTCCCTCCCTTTTATTATCTTCTATCAAGGTTTAATTACCAAATTGGGGTTTGACCAAGGCAAACCCCTTTAACAAACAAAAATATATATTTTCCCTCTTTGTGCATGTTGCAGATTATAGGTTGAAGGATTGAAGAAATCTTGAAGAGAAATTTTATATTGTTTCATTTGTTGTCATCATTCTTGCCAAGCCATAAAAACTAAGTTACAAAATTTATTTCCGTCACTCTGACAAGTTTGCAAGCAGAAATCAACATCTCATATTTGACATCAAAGTACTGTAAAAAGTGTTTTTAGAAGCCCTACCAAGGACCCATCCACCAAGGGGTGAACCAATCCTCCTGCACTATTGAGAATCAACTTTTGGTGATAGGTGCATGTTATTAGATCCTTATCAGGTCTACCTACAAAGTGTTGTTTCAATTTTTATACATTTGGGAATCTATAATTCGCATCTTAGGCCATATAGTTCATTTAGCTGCATTGTTTGAAATCATTCCTAATAATTTTTTGGCATTAAAGAATCACCAACCTAGGCTTGATTGACTCACATTTGAGGTTGAAAGCTAATCTCTTGGTCTTGTTTGTTTGCATTCTTAATTCATAGTGCATATTATTGGTCCTAGTCTCTCACTAGTTTTAACCTTCCCCTCAACACAGTTCTAAAGGTGCTCTAGGTTAATCATATTAGTAAATTCTCTTATTTCACCTTGGTCATTTATTCTACTAGGTCTACTTCTTAGCCTCCTAAGGAAGTGAAAACCAATGAAAATAATCTAGACGGTGTCCCTACTAATTAGGAGTCTATTCTTGATGGACACAAAATTTTGGATTTGTTGAAACCAAATGATTGTGACTTGCTTCCTACTACTAGTTTAATAGCTTCTACTACTTAGTATTGCGTAAAAGAAATAATTTGGGTCCAATTTTAGTGGAAGTATTAAGATAAAAAAGTTGACAAGAATAAGTACTCATTTAGGAATGCCAAGGCCCTGAGATTAAACATGCATTTGATCAAAATGGGTACCCATTATGAACTTAAAAAATATAGGTCAAATTATGTTGGTTGTACACATGCATGATATGGTCTTAAAAAATGACTGTTTAAAAGTGGTTTTTATCCAATTCTATACACAGTTAATTTATATCATCTGAATTTTGGAATAAATTGAATATTTGAAAACTAATCTTAAAATCCTACATTTCATATTACTAGAATTTTTGAAGATTCTATGTGTAAGTGCTTCAAATATTTAGTCCAACTATGATAAACTTTGATTTTCAAAAAAATAATTCATATTTTTTGCCAAAAAGTGGTCTCAACTTCTTGCACATAACTCATCTTTGTCTCCTCTTTGGATATGTAAAGGCTCCACCTTCCCTAGGCTTTAGGGTGTGACTATCTCTACCCACCTTTTCTTGTGATATATTCTTTTCAATGAAAAAGTGGAGCCAACTTCTTGCACATAACTCATCTTTGTTTCCTCTCTCGATATGTAAAGGCTCCACTTTCCCTAGACTTTAGGGTGTGACTATCTCTACCCACCTTTTCTTATGATATAGTGTATTTTAAATAACTTTTTATTTAATATAAATGCTTATTTCATTAAAAAAATATTTTTTATTTATTAATATGAGTTACTAAAGTTTGAAGTAAATGCTAAGCTAAATTTATAAGAGGAAAAGGAAAGCATGGTACCATTATTTATCTCATTCTTTAAGGTCTACTTTTTTAAGGGTTAAGTGATCCTATTTGATTTTTAATTAGTGATCTTATTTTGAAAATCAATTATTAAACAAAGATTATAATTTTGGAAGGGTTTGAAATGAAAAAAGTAAGAACTCTATAAACCACTATAGTTTACAAGTTTTAAAAATAAATTTGAACAATACTCATAAATAGATAAGCCAAACAATTAAATAAGATCTTACAATAAGAATGTGATATATCTTTGATTTTTCACTTAGTAATGGGTATGTCTAAAGAGTAGCCCATGTCAACTATCTCTCCTTCATGGATTTGGGTGGATAACCTCATCTATTATCTCTTGATTTGCAAAGGAGGAAGTTCGAGTCACCATATTTTGGTTTGCATCATCCATAACAATTACATCTAATTTATAATGTTCGCCTAAGCTCTCCCTTGTATTTGAAGAATTGTTGTTCTCCTCTAACATTTTCAATGAGAAAACTTGGGATGAAACTTGCTCTTGATAAATATACTTTGTGAAACATTTGATAGATTTGCACACACTAATCTTTTTCCTTGAATAATTGGGACCTTTGATGAAATTGTGTAAGGCTTGTGAAAGAAACTTGATTAAAGCCATAGATGATACTGTTCCAGTGATGAGATACAATCCCCAAAAGCTTGTCACATCTAACCTTCTTAAATCTTGTGACGAATCAGAACACTTATTGATAGTATCATTGAAATACATAGCTTTTATCTTTTCAAACTCATCACTTTCTGAAAGATTTAAAATCGCCTTAGAAAACTCTTGAGTTAAAAGAAAGCCTTTTTGAAAAACGTATAGAAAAACATCACAAACAATTAACCCTTAAATACTAATTCCAACAAAACAAACTATACGATGCCAACCTAAATTGAAATTAAACTTAGTTATGATCAATAATGTGGACAAATATGTATAAAAAGAACTTACAAAACCAAAGCCCCCACTTTGATACGTCGTCCCCACCATTGAATAGCCGCATTCGCCAGAAAGGAAGGCACGAACAAAAGGGACTTCATGTAAAATGGCGTCCACGCCTCCGTTCTTTGCACCTTTTGACAGAGCCTCCTTGTACGCCTTTCGCGATGAAAATGGTTTCAGATCTATATTGGCAATTTTCGAATCGTGGGTTAGAAAGCTCCCAACATATAAACTGCGATACCCCAATTTATAGTTACCAAAAACATTTACGATTGGTGTAATTTGTTGGGCAGTCAATCTCGAAGCAAGATTAGCTGTATAGCTGGATGTTAAAACGAACGCTACAAACAACCAAGCTGCAACAACTACTCGAGTCAAATTGTGATGGATACTTTCTCCTGCCAAATGGGGAACATATGCAATATGTACAACAATCTTTAAAATATAATAATAATAATAATAAAAATAGATATTAGATCTATTAGATATGTGATTTTGGTTTAAAGAGTATGTTCCGAATTTTGATTTGTTTAGTTGGTTCATCTAAAATCACACTAGTTTTTTCAATAGAATCCATTTTTTATTTTCCATCAGCTATTCAAAGTGACCAATAACTAGTAAATGGATCTTATTAAAGTAATTAATAAATGAGCTATCTATGCTTATCAATAAATGAGTCTTATTGGAGAAGTTAGAATGATTTTAGATGAGTTGTCTAAACAAATCAAAACTTTTTAAATTTGATCAATATCATGAACACTGAATAGAAATTAACATCATTCTCTTCTTTCTATTTGCACAACACTCTGATGATAGATCGTGAAATATGATCCAAAACGGTGATGTAAAAAATTGCACACAATTTCAATTCAGAAATCTCTGCGCTCTATTTAATCACGGACTGTGAATAACTGAATAGAAAATAAATGCTTACTGTGAGCGTAAAACACAGCGGAAAACGCCAACCTGGAAGAGTTAAAAAAAATTAGATTATATCTCAAATATGAAAAAATGAAAGAAAGAAGCGAGAAAACAAGGATAAATGTGATACCAAGACACGGTGACCACTTGCGTAAGGGGACTTCCCCTAAAGGCAGGATTTTTTTTATGCTCCAGTAGCCACACCGCTAGTCATGTATACATGAGAAACGCCATCGTTGTAGCCCACAGTCCTGGAGTAAATGGCAGTAGGAACGTCCAAACATAGTTGGCTTCCTCCTTTACGGCTGTGGGAGCCACCATCACTAAACCCGTTTCCGTGTATGGTTGTGTGAAATCCACTTTTTCACTCCGGTTTGCTGTAATTGTAACGTCCCCTACAACTGCGTCGTATTTCTGCCAAAGCAAAGCAAAGCTACTTCTTAAAATTGGGCAATAATCTACCTAAGTAATGCTCTTCCGGAATGATAAAAAAAAAGATAAAACAGAAAATACTACCTTGTCATACACTTGCATGACGAGTTTGTGGGTTTGAAAGGAGGAGCAAAGAAGAAACTTGAATTTACAAAACAGGGTATAAATGAAACATTCCAGAAAGAGAAAAAACAGAGCAGGAGGAAGAAACAATAGCTACAACTGTATGAAATACAGTGTACACAAAGATTCACATCAACCGCATAGATATATTCATTGAAAGAAACAGCAGCTACGGCTGCACATTAAATCTATATATGCTCTGTTCTTACCAAACTTTTCTCTTCTGTTCTAGGCAGCACAATACCAAAAATTGAATAAAGACTTCACATGCCTTCTTTTTAGCATACGGCAAAAAATAAATGACAATTAATGTGCAGCTACAGCTCACACATGATAAAAAGTAAAATATCAAAATAATAAGAAGCTAAGATATTAAATACAAGTCCAATTTGCCCACGATAAGAAATGGAAATGACAAGCAAAATATATGGACAATAAATGCCCAGCAGTGCATAATTGAGTCTTTCCAATAGAGTTCCTCATATGAATAATTGCCAAAATAAGTGCCGTTCTCAGGGTACGGAATGAAATCAAACTGCAGTTGAGGGTTAACAATTCTCACAACAGCACGAAATACATCAATAGAGAACCCAGTGATTTTAGGTTCATCACTTCCTGGCTCCAACGAGACATTCGCAAATTCCTACCAACCAGCTTTTCTAGGAACGGCGATCTTGAGCCTAGTTGGTATTGCCCAACCCTAAGGAACTGCGACAGACCCACCAGGCCAAATCACGGATCGAAGCCCCTCGTCACCAAATGATGGAGTTTTGAGCAACTTAGAGGAATTATATGGCCAATACCCAACAACCTGATAGCTTTTGCCCACCACATTTACTACCTCATAACTGCAGCCGTCTATTTCCCCATCATGGAACTTAACAGGCCCGCTTAAACCAGCAAAATTTGTTAAGAAAATCTCCTGCAACAGCTTCCTACCTAGCTGGAACACCTTGATTTTATTATTTCCTATTAGTCCACAACTAGTTGACGGCGTAACAAAACTTAAACTTGTATTTCTTGCAATCTTTCCAATTGCTTGAGCTATCATGAGCACCGTATCATAGGCCAATAAACCATATGCATTCAGCTCGGCGTTTCTCGTGTTGGGGTTGTCAAGTCTAAATTTTCGTTCCCACCTTTCAGTGAAATCGTTCAGCTGTTTAGAGTCTGAGATGTGTGCTTTTAACTCCAAGCAAGCCTTGCATGGATGACATTGTAGAAGCATTTAGCGCATAATCCCACAGACTGGTAAACCTTTGGGTTGTTATCCACACGTAACCAGCCTCCATCATTCCCATCTCCTGCGCCTCCGTGAATAGATTCTTGCCCAGACCAAAAGGCGTGTGAACTACGTAGACTCTTGATTCTATTGACTTGAGTTTATAAAGCTCCTCTCTTATTGTTTTTTTCTGTGCACTTGAAGCAATTATTGACGTGTATGCAATTTCAGAGTCCAGATCTCGAAGGGCGTCACGCAACGAGGGCATGGCTCCTGAACCAAAATCATCATCTGAGTGAACAAATGCAATGCTTCTCCAGCCGTAATTCTCAACCAGGGCTGCGACTGATTTCATCTGAATACTAACGCTGTGTGGCATGCGAACAAAATATGGGAATCTCTGGTTGCAGTGCGCGGGACTTGTGACAGACAGTGACAGAACTGGGACATTGGCTGCCTCTCCAAGATCTGACAAAAAAGGCTCAGTCATAGATGCTTGCGCTTGTATTAATGCCACTACTTGGTTGGCCAAAAGATCAACAGCTGCATTCACCCATAAAACTATATCTCAAAGGGTCCACTAAGTATTTTTTAATGAAACTGAAAAGGAAAGGTTTGGATCTTTCACCATCACTATATCGTAAATGGAGCAGATTGAAGGTTTAATAACACCATAAGAAAAAGATAACGAATATAAATCAACACCAAGAATTATGCGGTTCATCAATTAATGGTTACATTTACGGGCAAAGCAGAGTATTTATCTTTTATTGTTGTCAGCAGCAAATACGTAAAGTTTTGAACTATCTTATAAATGATTTATTTTTCAAATATATAAACAAAGTCTTTAAGACAGACGAAGTAACGAGAAGCAGGGAAATAAAGTGTTTTTGTCTGAAGTGATGGTTGGACTTCACAATTGTTATTAGCAGTAAATACATGAGAAATTTTGTACATCCTACAAATGATCTATTTCTCAAATATGTAGGCAAAGCCTCCAAGATAGACAAAGAAACAAAGAGCGGAGAACTAAAGAGTTTTTCTCTTAGCGATGGTTGGAATTCACAATTGTTATCAGCAACAAATATATGATGTTTTTGAAGGTGTAAGAAGACACACAAAACAGATAAACAACAAGTACTCAGAACAATCTGAGTACTGAGAAACTCAGTCGTTAAAAACCTGAGCTCTACTATCCACAGGCTCCTCCATCAAATTTATAGATCAAGTAGCATTAAATCCATTACACTGTAGTTAGTTGTGATATTCATTAGGAGCAGTTGAAACAGGACTTTGTGAATTATCTAGCAGGTGGAGGACGGTAGAAGTCGGTGCTCAGTAGATTTGGATGCCTCTCGAAAGTCTTTGGTCTGTGCCGGCAGTCTTCAGTCTTTGCTTTATGCTTATGCTTATGGTAGAAGATCCTGAAGGCCTAGAAGGCAATGGAGTGTTAATGCTGAAGGCATTTCAGTTGTCAGTTGTAGCTGTAGCTTGTTGAAGCCAAAGGAATCGGCCACTGAGGTCAATGAAGGCTGAAAGAAATCGCGGATTTTAAAGGAATGTGTGAAGCTGCCAGTATAGTTGAAAATGATTAGGAGGTGTTGTTGGAGTCCAGTTGCTGATCGCCGAGTCTTTGAAGAAGAGTGTTGACAGTCGTTGCAGATGGCTGAGATCCAGTAGTGATCGTCAAAATATTAAAGAGATTGTTGTGAAGGACTAAATGTGTTGCTGTTGCTCCAAATCAGATCGCAGTTTTTGGAGCTGTCTTAAAGCAGATAAGCCCTGCCGCTCACTTATATGTGAAGCAATCCATTCTCAAAGAGAGATTTAGAAGGTTGTTGCAGCTCGTTTGAAGGACCTCCCATGTCTGAAGCCAGATTCCTCTGAAGGAGAGAGGTTGATGAAGGGATTCAAGGTTGTCTAAAGACCGAGAGTTCGTGAAGATATTGAAGAACTGTATTGTTATCAGCCGTAGCTGAAGATACAGAGATAGAAGCAATCGAGAATTTTGTCACTGGTTTGAAACTGCTGAAGCAGTTGGAAGAAGTCGCCAGCTAGTGACAAAAGTCAAAGGAAGAGATCCTCACCACCAATCAAAGAAGGAGATCTGCAGCTGAGAATCGTTGGGGTCATTGAAGGCATTCACAAAGATCATAGCCAACCGCAGTTGGAAAGTGTTGTTGGTCAAATACTAGAGATTGCGTTTTTCTATTGCAGGCAATAACCAGAAACTATTGCCGCTGCAAGAGTAGGCGCAGTTGAAAAATGTGATTTTGTTTGCAGTTATCTCAGAAGAGATCAAGGGTTTGGCCATAAAAATCATACAGAGGAATCGCTGTATTTGAAGGCACAAGTTAAGGAGGAGTCGAAGTTCAAGCCGTAGCCTGTCAAGTGACATCACTACCAAAAGACTCATAAAAGTTGCAGAGGTTTTAAAGTCGCTGAATGAGGGAAAGAACAAAGGCCCGCGTAGGAGGTCCGTGAAGGATAAAAGGTTGAGATCGCAGAAGAAAATTCCAAGCTAACCATGGAGAAAGGAGATCCAGAGACCATAGGCTGGAGGTGTTTGACAGAGATCTTGCCAAAGGAGATCGTGGGGTACAAGGAATCGTTGTCAACACAAAGAAGGTGAGATCGTCTTGCGGAAGTCAAAGCCACAGATAGTTTCAAAGAAATCGAAGAAGGCAGATCGTAGAAAAGAGGTCGTTGACATCGCAGTATCACTGTAGCAACAACAAAGTGCAGTAGCACCAAAATGAGCATTTCTGATAATGGAGAAAGTTATTTGAAGATTGAAAGATCTGAAAATCGTTTGGCAATGATATTAAGGCGAAGACAAAGTCGGAGGAATGAAGATGCTGAAGCATTTGAGGTAGAAATTAAGGGGGAGTGTTGGAGAGAATTAATTTCTCCCAGAGTCTTTGTCAAATTGAACATTAATTGCAGAAGCTTCTCCCAACTATTCCTTCCAAGCGTTCAAACTTAGCATTTAAGATAGAAGTTTCTACCACAGACTTTAGTCTGATTTTCTACGCATGTGCTTTGAATATGTGATCTCTAGATGGTTCTAAGACCTCTTTAAATAGAGGCAACATGTAATGAGTTTATTATCAAGCAATTTTAGAACCTCTTTAAATAGAGGCAACATGTAATGAGTTTATTATCAAGCAATTGTTTCAAGAGGTCTTAGAACCATCTAGAGATCACATATTCAAAGCACATGCGTAGAAAATCAGACTAAAGTCTGTGGTAGAAACTTCTATCTTAAATGCTAAGTTTGAACGCTTGGAAGGAATAGTTGGGAGAAGCTTCTGCAATTAATGTTCAATTTGACAAAGACTCTCAGAGAAATTAATTTTCTCCACAGTTTTGTACAGCTTACAAATGATCTATTTTTCAAATATGTAGACAAAGCCTCCAAGCCAGACGAAGTAACAAGGAGCAGGGAAATAAAAAGTTTTTGTCTTAAGTGATGGTTGAACTTCAAAATTGTTATTAGCAGCAAATACATGAAGTTTTGTACATCTTACAAATGATCTCTTTCTCTAATGTAGACAAAGCCTTCAAGACAGATGAAGTAAGAAGGAGCAAGCAAATAAAGGGTTTTTGTCTTAAGTGATGGTTGTACTTCACAATCAACACTTACGACACTTAAAGAAGCAATTTGGGTTTTCACTAAATGATCAATTCTCTTTTATCCGTGAATAATATTACTCCATCATCTTACAGTAAACATTGTTTGTTAAGAGTAATCTATAATGCTAAATATTGTAGCTGTATTAGTTTTTGAGAGATTTTTTATTAATGCAGATTTCTGGATTGAAATTGTGTGCAATTTTTTACATCAACATTCCTATTAATCCATCATTAGGAAGAATCTGCACAACTCTTGATGATAGATCATGGAGTATGATCTGGAATGTTATGTAAAAAATTACACAGAGTTTCAATCCAAAAATCTCTCCACTAATTTATCATGGATTGTGGAAACTTCATACTATAGATTTTTTATTTTATTTTAAAAATGTCTTATTTTATTTTTATAATATACATATAATTATATTTTTTTAGAATGAGATTTAAAAGTTTGTGTACATTAAAAAAAAAAAAGAAAAAAAAGAAAATAAGATAAGATAATATGATAATAATTCTGAAATTCTATAGAAAAATGTATGTGTTTTCTTACCTGTTCTTACACTACTTTTCAAATCTTCAAATGGTTCTTCTAAAAAGATTTCTTTAAGAAAGTTTTACAATTCAAAGATCACCAACTACACAATAGTACGACCCAGCAAATGTGATCTCAAAGAGATATACGATATCCCTTAAAATATCTTACGTCAACATTTTATATGAAAATAATTATGAAATTCTATAGAAAAGAAAATTTCAATTGTGAAAATTCCGGGCAGGATAATTAAGTTAAAATACCAGCGGAAGCGCCTTCAAGTGGTGTTTGCGCCTCTTGCAGGTGAAGACACAACTCAGCGCCGTTGAGTATTTGAGATTCATTCACATCATCCACCGCTAACTTCATAGCAGCCTTTGCGATCTTCCCTGACCAGGAAGTGGAATCTACTATCACCCCTACTTTCACCCTCTCTTTCGGAACTGCATCAGCTACACTCGCAGCCACTAGAATCCAGATAACTGGAAATATTGGCACTTTTTTCATCTCCAACCCCTTGCTTGCCCTCTCCTATGCAATACACTCTGTTAATCATATCTATAAATAGATCTATTTCAAGCTTATTTGGAGTCTTGCAATACCTACTTCACGGAAGGAACGTGGAAATGTTGCTGAAAGAAGTAAACTTGACTCTAACAATAACCAATCAGTTCTTTATCTGTTTTTTTATCGGTTCTTACAATTAGTTTTCAAATCTTTAAAAAAGTCTTACTACAAATAAGACAAATGCTACGACCCCAAGAATGGAAGAAGAATGAATTGCCCTCCCCTGGTTACCACACTTTATCGATCATACCTATAAATATATCTATGCCAAGCTGCTTAGAATCTTGCAATGCCTACTTCACCAAAGGGATATTGAAACGTCTTGGAAATTAAGTTAAGTCGTCTACAGCAATAAAGAATTATTTACAGAGTTTTCATTATTCCGACCAATTAAAATCAGAGCATCACGCACGCAGAAATGAAAAAGAATATTTACGCTTCCTTTTGTTTCATATGTCTGGCATTAGCAAAGTTTACAAGGAGCCTATAAAGAAATCCTACTTGCTGGAAAGTGCAGTATGTCAACATCACATATGTACAGAATATGGTTATATGATTGTTGATATTCTATGAGTTCGTTGTCTATTCGGACAATTGATATTTTCATGAATATGTGTATATATTTGTTTGTGTAAATGGCTATGTTTGTTTGAGATTATGAATTCACTATATGGATATGGAAGACAATTGTGTATATTGTTCTGTAAATATTTGAGTGATTGCAAAAGAAGGATATGTTATAGATTGAGACTTCATAAAAAATTGTCAAGAATTCTTGTTGAATTGAATCAGTATTGATTCCGAATGATGCAACTATGAACATCTTTTGCTGGTGACTTTTCTCCTTTAAGATTTTTTTACATAAAATCGTTGTGTCTCACATTATTTTGTGACTGCATACTATTCCATTACTTTTATGTTTTGATGTTTAGATTGGATACATGTTGATTGCTTTTTATTAGAAAAGCAGGGGTTAGGGCCCTGATCCTGAACAAAGCATCAAAAAAATAGGCATTAATCTAGAAGGTCCATCCACAACACAACAACAAAAAACAGGCCAACAGGCCAACCAGCCAACGAAAGTTCAGTCCAAAAGTAACCAAGAAACAACAAGGCAACAACTAAAACATCACAAAAAACTAAAGAGAACTATAACTAGATGGCACACATGCCTAATATAGGATTGGCACGTAGGCCAAAAAATAGTAAACATAAAAAAGAAACTAATCCTTTTGACTATTAATCATATCCCATTCTTTTGTAAGTGTTTCCAACTCCTTGGTTTAGATTGGATACATGTTGATTTTTTTTTATTAAAAAAGTAGGGGTTAGGGCCATGATCCCAAATAAAGCATAAAAAAATATCCATTAAGCCAGAATGTCCATCCACTACACAACAAAAAAAAATAGGCCAATAGGTCAACTAACCAATGAAATTTCAATCCAAAAGTAACCAAGAAACAACAAGGCAATAGCTAAAACATCACAAAAAAATAAAAAGAACTATAACTAGATGGCACATAGGCCTAAGATAGGATTGGCACATAGGATACATGTTGATTGTTAACTAAACGCATAATCCTAAAAATTTATTATTTCAATTTGTCACTCAAAGTGTAAATGTAATTGTGTGCTAAAGGTATTTACATAGATATTTTTAGTATAACATATTGGATTATCTTATTTGGTTGTGGAATTTTAAAGTATTTTCTTACATGAATATTTTGGGTTCACATATGTGTGTACACTTATTAGTCATAGAGAAATGCTTATTAATTTTAGTATAATGCTTATCAAAATTAGTAGTATACCTAATTGTCATATATAATTCTCATGAGTGTGAGTGTTTTTGTGTTGAGGTTTGTATTTGACTTAATTTCTTGTATAGTCATGACATTGATCTTCAATAGCTTGTCCCCTTACCACAACACTAAAAAATATTTTAAAGAGCATCTTCATTTTTAATTTAATTTAATTTCTTTATTTTTGTGTCTTTTTTCATTGGATCGATACCTTGAGAATTTTTAGCCTAGCTCAAGCTAGATGAGATCACAAATAGGGGACCTCGTCCTTTCACACAAATAGTCCAAACCCGTGAGCCTAGTAGCTTATAAGGGGCGCATATCTTGCAAGCACATCGACCCAATGAGGGTTTGGAGCATGAAGACAAGGGAATGAACACCCATAGCTTTAATGCTAAGGTTCAAGCCTACGAGCACATTGGATAAGTGAGGGAACAATACCTATGATCTCAATGGTTGAGTGGAGTTTTAAACCTTCGTGGACACAACGAAAATTCCACAATTTAACAATCATACTATGCCATGAATGGCTTGTATTTGTGCCTCTTAATAGCTATCTAAACATTAAAATAAGTATATTTGAGTGATTTCTAGATTGCACATGTTTAAGCTAATGTAGATGTCCATTTATTGTTAGTGATATAACTCTATTTAGATATTTGTGGTTCATGTCTAAATTTCATTCTCATCTACTTTTAATGTAAGGTTTTTATGATCTATTCATGTCTACCACTAAGGCATGATTATTCAAGTCCCAAGATTCAATATTTTATTTCTATTTAAGTGTCATGCTGAGACCTTAGGAAATATCCTCCTAAGTTTAGTAGAGTTTGAAGAAGAAGGAGATTTTACCTCTCCAATCATCTGGTTTCAAAATTTCCATTCTCTATAGATGAGTCCTCCCTCTTTACCTAGTATAGTCCTATTCAATAATCCTATTTTGATTGTTAGTTCTAGGAGAGTAGTTTTGTTGGGGAATCTAGTAGGGTAAGGTGAAGATACCAAGATCACTCTAACTTCTCATGAAAAGTAGTTTGACATATGAAAGAAATCAAATTACTCCAAGGTATATGTTGTTGGGTCATGGGAATGCAAGATAACTCAATGAACTATGTAGTTATCCTTTTTATTTAGCCAAAAAATTGAACCCTATTGTTAGCAATTTGGAAATAGAGATCTAATTGGTGCATGAAGAGATTTTTTAGACCAAAATATTGGATCTATGAAAACTAGACATTTTAAATGTAAATCTAAAAATGAATTCATTAGTTTTTTTCAAAGCATTAGAATTTAACTACTCAAGTCAAGAACCCAACAATTAATTAAAAAATTATTTTATTTTTAGTTGAAAATAAGACTTCCACCAGCTGACCATCTTTTGTTGAAGGTCAGGTATGAGGCAACCAAGTCTGACCTCCACTTTGCCACCGAGGCACTAGCGGCTAGCCCTTTCCCCCCTTCCTTGCAAGTTAGGGTGGCAGAGTTAAGGCACATATTTTTTTTATTAATAATTATGCTACCAAAGGGATGCAAATCAAGGTTAGGTTGCATTGGCTTAAAATTAGAGATCGTGCCTCCAAATAATTTTTCCTAGCCTTGCATGCTAGGCACTCTTCTCCTAGTATCAAACAGATCAAAGAAGGCAACGTTGTGCTCTCCGAGTTTCCTGATATTCTCTAGGCCTTTTTTGGGAATTATGAGCAGGTGTTTACAACTTAAGATTACACTTCAGAGCAGAAACAAGCTCTTCAATATTTCATTGTTGTTGTGCCAAATAGGCTATCCTCAGCTGAGAAATCCTTCTATGAGAAATTGCTCACAATTGAGGATATTAAGGAAGCATTACACTCTATGGAAGATGACAAAGCCTTGAGAATTGATGGTTTCTCAAGTGAATTTTACAAAGCTGTTTGGGATTGTGTTGGGTGTGATCTGCATAAGGTTTATCTTGAAACTTTTCATTCTAAAAATTTAGGAAATCTTATCAATAAGGGGGATATTAAATTCATACCTAAGTTTGGTGATCCCGAGGATATTTTTAACTAGCGGCCTATCATGCTCCTCAATGTCTCCTATAAAATCATTGCCAAAGCCCTTACCTTGAAAATCCATCATCTTTTACCTTAGATTGTGCACCTGAAGCAAACAGGTTTCATTAAGTCTAGGTTCATTCTAGACAACATTATTGTTGTTTGGGAAGGGATGTAATGGGCAAGACACTCTTGTAATCATGGTAAAATTATAAAAGGTTAAGCTATAAATCATATAAATCAAACCCTAATAAACAATGAAGCACAAATAAGCATAAAAACATAAAAATATGGAACAATATTATCATGCAATCTTCATACCACCATTGATTTACCTTCATTGCACTTCTCCATTTTTCTTGAATGTAATAATTGCCCTCTGATTTTTGAGTATGCAAATATGCCTAATGATAATGACTAAGAAAAATATTGAAGATTCTCAATGACTATAGATGCACTTAACTTGATAGTATACTTGATAGCAAGATAGCATAAGCTTGTGTAGGAAAATTTCTAGATAGCAAGAGGTTGATGACAAATGACAATGGCAAAGTCTTTTATAGGAAATAAAATTTTGAATGAAAGGATAAGATTGAAAGTCAATAATCAATGGCCAAGAATGAAAGATGTAGCATGGACTAGTGTTAGGGCAAATGATAAGGATTGACCATCAAGATTAAATTATAAATAATTTAATCAATAGTGGAGGTTAATTGAGACATGGATAGATAAGGACTTGACGTGGAAGATAAGATTAGCATGGACAAAGAGGTGATAGGAGAAATTAAATAATCAAAATTATTTAATTTAGATGGCCAATGAATAATTAAATAATTAAAAACAATTATTTAATTATAGAAGAATGTGACAAAGGGAATATTTTGAATTAAATAATGATTTAATTTAAAATTCAAGAGAGTGGACACAATTAAATAAATAAAATTTATTTAATTTATGAGAGAAGAGGCTAATGAATAATTAAATAATCAAAATAATTGTTTAATTATAAGAAATCATTAAATAATTAAAAATTATGTAATTATCATAGACAAAAGAGGAAATAATGGACAATTTAGAAGTCACGGGTCTTAGACAATTTTTAGTGTCTACATTTTGCCCCTTTTTGATACAATGCAATTTATCACGTTGTGTCAAAGAAATTTAATTCAAAAATATGCCCCATTGTGAACACGATGAGGAAGGATGACGAGGAGGGTTGTGGTATGAATGTAATCAGGGTAAAATTATCAAAGGTTTGGCTATAAAGCATATAAATCAAACCCAAATAACCAATGAAGCACAAATAAGCATAAAGACATAAAAATATGGAACAATATTACCATGTAATCTTCATACCACCATTGATTCACCTTCATTGCACTTCTCCATTTTGATGGAATATAATAATTTCCCTCAGATTTTTTAGTATGCAAATAGGCCTAATGACAATGACTAAGCAAAATATTGAAGATTCTCAATGACTATAGATGCACTTGAATTGATAGTAGACTTGATAGCAAGATAGCATAAGCTTGTGTAGGAAAATTTCTAGATAGCAAGAGGTTCTTAGATTGCAAGAGGTTGATGACAAAAGACAATGGCAAGGTTTTTTATAGGAAAGACAATTTTGAATGAAAGGCTAAGATTGAAAGTCAATAATCAATGGCCAAGAATGAAAGATGTAGTATGGACTAGGGTTAGGGGAAATGATAAGGATTGATGGTCAAGATTAAATTATAAATAATTTAATCAAGGGTGGAGGTTAATTGAGACATGGATATATAAGGACTTGATGTGGAAGATATGATTGGTACAGTCAAAGAGGTGATAGGATAAATTAAATAATAAAAATTAATTAATTTATGTGGCCAATAAATAATTAAATAATTAAAAATAATTATTTAATGATAGAGGAATGTGACAAAGAGAATCTTTTGAATTAAATAATGAAGTAATTCAAAATTAAAGAGAGTTGACCAAAATAAATAAAGAAAATTTATTTAGTTTATGTGAGAAGAGGCTTTAATGAATAATTAAATAATCAAAATAATTGTTTAATTATAGTGGAAAATGACAAAAAATAAATAAATAAGAATTCATTTGATTTTAGAAAGAAGGGGACCTAATTAGTGATGTAATAAAATAAATAAAATTTATTTAATTAATCAAGGAGGAATAAAGATAGAAATGAATTAATTAAATAATTAAAATTATTTAATTAATACAAGACTTATGACATTAAGAAATAATTAAATAATTAATTATCAAAGAAAAAAGAGGAAATGATGGAGAATTTAGAAGTTATAGGCCTAGGACAATTTTTAGTGTCTACATTTTGCCCCTCTTTGATACAATTCAATTTATCGCGGTCTATCAAAGAAATTTAATTCAAAAACATGCCCCAGTGTAAATAGGATGAGGAAGGATGATGAGGAGGGTTGTGGTATGCCCCCTCGAGAGGACATGCGGGTTCAAAGAACACGAGTGTGCTCTCAAAATGTATAAGAGGAAAATAGATAAGGGGAATTGAAGAAATGTTAGCATGGGAGAGATAGATGTTAGTATGAAGAAAGAACTTCAATATTTTGCCAAATACATAATAGGCCTTGCATTTAATCATCATTGGGTGGTAAAATATGACAAAGAGACAAAAAATACCATGGTATGACATAGACCAAGGTGTGTAAGGTTATCCACTTGCAAAACAAACAATTGCAGACAAGAAATATCCCGACTCATACTAAGGGCCAAGTTGCCCTAGTCTTTTTGCCAAGACAATCCAGAAACATCGGTCAAAGAAAAAATTCATGAGACATAATCACTCCTATAAATCCTTCATAGGACATCCTTGAGGAAGCTAGTAACTTGACTCAAAGAGAGATCAAGAAAAATATAAGACAACATAGACCACAAGGTCATCAACAATTCAGAGTGTTTACTAAAATATGATTGTTTGACATTTAGTTGCCTAGGTGATTGATGAGTTGTTTTTTTGATGAAGCCTAGTTTCAAGAGAGGAAACATGTTGTATAATACATCAAGTCTAGTGGGTATGTGCAGGATCATCATGAAAAAACAGGCCCTTAAGTGGCAATAAAAAGACAAAAAATCAGAGTTAGACAACTTCACGTAAAAATTTGAATAAGTTATCTATATTATTTCAAAAAAAAGTTCAAAATACAATATGTAGCAAATTGAATGTAGTTTCTAAACTACAAGACCTTTATTAAAAGAATAAAAATCTATTTAGTGAAAATTTGAAATTTCAATGCAGTAGTATTTAAATTTCAGGGTAAAAATAAGAAGTAGGTGTCTGTCTGACCACCCTAATCACAATAAAATGATAATATTTTTTTTATAATATTTTTGATATAAGTAGAGGACTCATGTCCTGATGTGATGCATATTTTTTAATAATTTTTTTCCAAGTAAATTATTAATTATGAATTGTTTATTACAAATATTAAAAAATATAAAATCTCGTTTGTCTAACCACCTTAACTTGGTCAAAAATTCATGAAATTCATTTTTTTTTTTAATCCTATAGTATGCGAAGCATAGAATGTGACGCATGTTTTGGATTCAAAAAATGAGATACCATTTGAAAGTTATAGATTTTTTTTCAATCAGCCTATCAATCAGGACTTTATTCGTAATTCTAATAGAAAATGAATAATAATTATTTATTAAATTCAAAGTAAAGCATAATTTATATTGGTGGAAATTTAAGAATATCTTCTAAAAACCCTTTTCGTTTCATCAATTTTGGGTAAAAAAAAAGTCATCAGCCACATGGGCCATCATATGGCTTACATATCGCCACTTTTTGGCCCATCTTGATCCTGCACATACCCTAGTTTCATGCATATGACCACCTGTGTAAGGAAAATGATGAAGTTTGATTAATGGCAATGCCTAGTTTTAGGAAGGACACATCTTGTCTAAGGCATAAGTTGACGGGTTGGCAGTTTGATTGTTTTGACTATTTTGACAATTTGTTTAGTTTGACTTGATGACTTTATTAACTTGTTTATCTTTTTTATGTGTGATTTGTCTGATGTTTTGACATCTGCTTGTGTCTAAGTTGATAATGTGATTTATTAAGACTGACACGACAAACCCTAAAGGACATACCTAGGTGGCCTTAGAGGCTCATTGATAGATGGCCTTGCCTATGTAACAATGTGCGAAGACCTTGTAGTTCGAAATGACATGACTTTATTTACAAAGGACTTAGTCATGATTTTATTCAACAAATCTAAAAGGACTGACCTATGCCTTGAGGGCACATTGACAAATGGCCTTGCCTACATTTAGTTGTAGAGGCAACATAGTTTGACTTGACATGACTTTGACTCTGTTTTTGGGATTTTTGAAGGTTATTTGGATTTTTTTGTGTTTTTGGCATGTTTTGATTTTTTAAAGATTTTCATAGTTTTATGATTTTTGTTGTCTTTCTGGGAATATTTGATTTTTTTGTCTTTTTGATGTTTTATGATTTTTTTGGCTTTTTGATATAGCAACCATTGATAGATCTAATGACATAGGTCAAGTACATGCCCCCAGTCAGGTATAAGACAAATTTATTAGGGGTGGAGTGGAATGAGATGAGCATTATGGAAGACAAAAAGGACACATAATGTCAATCATTCTAGGCTATAGAAAGGACAACTAGTCATTATTATGGGTGGTATGAGATAGGTGAATTCCAAAGAAAAGTCAGATTGGAATGATGGTACACAACTGAGCAAAGTCAACTACACATGACGCCTGTTTGCCAGGTTTTCACCATGGTACTTATTCAAAGTGCCACCAAAGTGGTTTTCACTATTGGACGAATTATTTCTCTTTACTATTTTCTTGATTTTTAAAATTTTTTATTTGTTAAAGATGCTTGTTTGCTAGGTTTTTATCAAGGTAAGGATTTTTTTGATTTATCTATTTTTTTGGTTATGACAAGACTTTCAGAAGTTATGTGTAGAATTGATAAGTCATGATGATGCATTGACCCTATTCAAATGACCGTGCTTGGCAAAAGGACTTGATGTGGATGCGAAATGCAAGTGGAAAATATGACAAATGATAGAAATGGTGGATGAAAGAGGCTATGGTATGATCCCTTCTGTTCACACTATGTGGGCCACCAAGCTTTAAAAGAAAAGTAGTTTGGGCAACCAATGAGCTAGATTACATGAAGGGGTCATTATCAAAGGTACATTGAAAGACATCACCAATGGAGGTGAGATGATAAGAAAATATGGATAGATTGAATGAAATGTTTGGAATGAGTGAAAGTGATAGATATGAAGACCTTGGATCAACAAGATTTTTATCTAACCTTTTGTGCTGATAGATTTCCCCAATGATTTTTGATGGAGGCGAATTCTTTGAGACTGATGCTTTTTGATTTTCCCTTGTGATTTTAACTTTTGATTCACCCAATAGCTTTCTATGTTGGCTAGAGGACATGTCGTGACATTATTTCTAATTCTTGACTTGTATTTTTGATTGGTCCAATAGCTGTTTATTTTTCCTAGAGGACTTTTCTTTATTTTCTCTTCTTTTCATCATGTCTTTTGATACTTGGTCTCCTTTTAAAGGAATTTTATTTTTTTATTCTTGAGCTTTGCCTTTGTCCTTTTCTTTAGATATGATTTGTTGATCCATGCCTATTATGTGGATGGATGTGAGTGGGATGGGTGAAATGGATGGAGTGTCTGGAATGCTTGGTGGATGAATGGGAGTGACCATGCCATCAATGGAGTCTTTGGGACTAGCCTTTTTAGTACTGTTCACGTCAACAAAGGCTTGTAAATCCTTAACAACTTGACAAGATGAATTAGTAGAGGTGAAAATAGGGGGACATACCCTAATCGAAGATGGTGAGAATAAAAGGATGATGTTTGGATATCCTTAGCAGCCCTCGAGTGATCCCACAAAGTTGGTTTACAATTTCCAAGAGATTCTGGTTTTTGCTGAAATCACATATTTTTAGAAAATATAATGATTTAAGCCTTAAAAAGTTATATTTTAAGGATTCCAATTGAAGAGGGTTTGATCAAACCCCCTTGGATATAACTCCGCTAGTTTTAAACCATACCTACAAAGAGTCTCCTTTACACCTATCAAAATGCTGATAAAAAATCACTTTTGATTTACCTTTTTGGGGATCAAATGAATTCATTTAAAATTTACTTAAAATGATCATGGTAGTCTTCAGAACGAGCTATCCAATGAATATATTTTTAATATTTTTTTGGTTTTATTATGTATTTTTTTTATAGTTTTATTAAACATAGGTTTTTCAAAGAAAATCAAGCTCTTTGTTGTGCACATGTGGAAAAATAGTAGATTATAAGAAAAAATAAAATAAAAATATGTTTGGGCTGGTTACTGATTTCCTTGATCCATTAAAAAAATAATAATTGAATTTAAATACATACAGAAAAAGTTATGTTGTATACAGTCCACCTATGTCTGAATTGTAATTGGTCTAACTTCAAAACTTGATTAAGGAAAAAATATTTAATAAAACACTATGAAACCAAATGAAAGTGTTAGATATCATAGTTAAAAATCTAAATTCTAAAAAAATATAATTTTATCCTTCATACAAAAAAAATTATGTTGTATACAGTGAGCGCCACTTCTTAAAAATGTTGTTTTTAAAAAAAAGCTAGTTTTCAAACAAGATGGAAAAAGAAGTGCAATCTGATTCCAAAAAAATTGAAAAAAAAATATTTAGAATCTATAGACAAAACATCACAAATGACTACTTTGCATCATTTTGAAATTCCTCACGGTTTAGCTGCTATAGGAGCCCGAAAGTGAAGATTTAGTTTAAAAAAAATAGTTTAGTGTCCAATTTGCCCAAAAATTGCAAACTAGTATTGTGGGATCACCAAGGGTTAGGGTCAAAGAGTGGATTATCATAGATATCTTGAAAAAATTAGGGGTTTTCATGGACATGAAAAGTTTGAGCGGAAGCAGATAGGGGAAAAGTAGATGTATCATCAGGATCCCAAGAGGTTTCGATCCAAGCATGACCATCTTGTTGTGTATCTTCTAAAACTATCTTGACATCATTGTTAGCGGCTTGAACCTTCTCAACAACATTAGAATTGTTGTTTTTCTATAACTTGTCTATACGATACTCACCACATCCCATGCCATGTACTTGGACCTTGGGGTTTGATGGTATGGTAGATGAAGTGGATGCTTCGATCAATGAGGATGGATCAATGTAATGTGATGAAGTGGAAGATGAAGCCTTATTAGTAATAGGCACTTGGAATTGTGTGGTCCCTCTTAGATTACTGCAATATTGAAAGGGGTCGAGATCACCAGCTATTGTGATTTCAATGCCATCGTATGGGAATGGAAGGCATGGGTGGTATGTGGATGGAACAAATTTCATGGCATGGATCCATGGTTTGCCTAGGAGGAGGTTGTATGGAAGGTCAAGGTCCAAGACTTGAAAAGTGGTGTCCATGACTACAAAACCAACTCTGATAGGTAATGTTATGACTCCTTTAGATGATCGTTCTTTGTCATCATATGCTTTGATAACAATGCTCTTAATGGTGTCTACACATGCTTTCAAAAATCCCAACATCTTAACCAATTTTAAGGTAGAAATATTCAACCCTGCTCTATCTACTAGGACTCATCTGACTTTGGTTGTATGGGCAAGGACTTCAACCTATGTAAAGGGTCATTATGGTTTGTCTTGTCGGTTGAATAGTCTTTTTCAGAAAAGGTGGCATGATGGGAAATGGTTAAATATACTACTACCTCTTGGAAATAATTGACGTTAAGGTCGATGGAGATGGTTGTGTTCTACAAAGCTTTGTCAAGGATGGCTTGGTGATCAGGTGATATACACAACAATTCTAAGATAGAGATTTGTGTAGATGTCTTTCCCAAGTGGTAAAGCAAGTTGTATTGAGGCCTTGAAGGTAGTTGTTGATGTGGCATAGGACCTTGAATGGTTACCTTCGTTCGGAAAGTGTCGACAACACATTCAAGAGGCTTCTTAATGGTAATGGTATTGACATAGTCATTGGAAGCTCGAATATGATTTATGTTAGTGGTATGTTTATAGTCATATTTGATGTTAGCGTAATTGGATGAATTGCTATTGGTCTTATTGCTTTAACTAGAGGCTTTTCATTTTCCATGGTCTTGTAAAGGATTAGTGAAAACTTTATGGTCACTATTTGACAATTTTTATTGTTGTTCGTTGAGTTCAAAGGTGCCATTCTCCACAAGGTCTTGTATGATGTTTTTAGTTGTTGACATTGTGTAGTGGAATTTCCATTACCTTTATGGTAGTCACAAAAGGTATTATCATCCCACCAAGATGGTTTAAACTGTCTAGGATCATATTATTTTGGTTCTGGAAGTTTTATGATGTTATGTTGTAGGAGTTGTTTGAGAACTGGCTCAATTGGATCCCCTAAAGGAGTGTACTAACGTTTTGTTGGAAACTTCCTTTGGGTTCTTGTTTGTTGGGTGTTTTGGACCACATTGGAAGTGTTTTTATTTGTTCTTGGTGCATTTTTGGATGTGTTAGACCCCTTAAGTGTGATGGTGGGGCCTATATATACAGTCTTAGCATCAAAAAAATCCATCATTAGTCACGTTCTTGTTTCGGGCCCAATATTTTCTCTTGTCATTTGAGGTGTTTTGAGTGTTGGTATTTTTATTGGGAATCTTGATTTCTCCTTTGTCAATGTTAAATGCGAGGTGTTCCACAAAATTGTTTGCTAGTTCTCCCCATATTTTTATGCTAGTTGGTAATCATGAGAACCACTAAAGTGCTATACCCATAAGACTTCTTGGGAAAAGTCTCATTGGGTATGTAGGATCATATGGAATTTTGTACATGCCATGCTAAATTCTCTTATGTGTTCAAGTGAATTTCTCCTCCCTTTGTACTTAGGTAAGTTTGGTATGACATCGCCATGTGGGAAGGTTGACATGTATAAAATCATATAGAAAGAAAAAGGATATAAGTCCTGGGTAAAGTAAGTCTTTTTGTTAGATATTTGGATATTTTTTATCTATTGTTGCAAGGCCAACATTTGAGATTGTAAGACATCCACTTGATTCAATGATGGGTCTTGTGTATTTTGCAAGCTCATGTTGGTGTTTTGGGGTCCAATGTTGTGGGATGAGTTTTGATTAGGTATATGTGTTAGTGATTGTTTTTTTTGTGTGTTTGGGACATGTATGTGTATGATTTTTTTTGATTTGGTATGTTTTGGCTTGGTTTCGGGATATGAGTGTTATGAAGTGAGTTGGATGGTATATTCCATGAGCTTGTAAAAGTTTGACCTTGTGCATTTTGGTTGCCATATTGGGGAAAAGGTCCTTGGTTACTATACTGCATAAATGGTCCTTGGTTGATTGTTTACAGTGTTTTTTGTGGAATAGAGCCTTGAGTATGTCCATGAGGAATATTTCCTGATTGTGATGTGATGATGTGTTGAGAAGACCCTATGTTCAATATGACATTTTTTGTGTTGATGATAACTTTAGGATTCTTGTTTATGTCAATTGGACTTGAGGATGATGCCCCTATGGTAAATTTCATGGGTTGTGTCGTGTTAAAGGTCATTCCTTATGTCATCCCTTGTGTATTACCATGTGTACCAAATAAGGAGGTGTGAATTGTTGTTGTGTCTTTTGTAGTTCCTCCTAATGACATAGATGTATTGACTTACATGATAGATCCAGTAGAGATAGTTGTATTATTTCCTTGAGTTTGATTGATGGATGTGGATGATTATAGTAATGTATTGACAACAAAACTAGGAGGTAATGTGGAACCTTCTACCAATAATTTAGCTAGGTAGCGTTGAGTGTCATGTGCTAAGAATTCATCTAGAAAAGAGGCATATTTAGGATCTTGGGAAAAAACCTCTAGTTATTCTAAAAAAATGTTTCAATTTTGGTCTTTAGTGACAAATTTCTCCAATAAGGATTTGTATGGTCTAGGTACCCCTTGTGAGGAATTTGCAAATGGGTTGACAAACTCATTATCTTGTGGGAAAGCCATGTATTTTCTTTTCCTTTGTGACCTAGTTTTTGTTGGTAAGAGACACTACACAAGTCATCTAGTGTTGTCATTGATGGAAACCCTAGTTAGTAATCCCATTCACACCTTAGTAACTTCTTATACTGAAATTCAAATTGAAGATATGTATTATCTATTAAAGCTAAAATAGGGCATCTGACAGAGTTGTGTACATTGAATTATATGTAATTTCCTATTATCATTTTTTGTTGTGGATTTTAGGGAAGGTCTTTTGATGTATGAACTATCTTATCTTTGAATCATTAGGGTTCACATTGATTGGTGTGCAAGTTAGAAGATCTGGTTTATTGATTTTCAGTCTAACAATGCAAAAAGGTCGACTAAGATGAGTGTAGCATGTTGTGGATCTTCAAGGCATAATTGTTTAAGGTGTTTCATGTTCAAGACATGTTATTTTGGGTCCTTACTATGTTTTGGCCGGCATTGTTTGGTTCACATTAATAAATTGTTTATTAATTTGGGCCGATTGTTTGTGCACATTTCATATTTTGTTGGGTCGAGATGTAGTTGATGTTATCCTTAGTTGTGGATATATATGATCAATTGTTTATACCATTTGGGAGAAATGATGAGAGAGGAGTGTGAGTCTTGTGTACGAATAATGTTCTAATATTTTGAAGGGAAAAGTAAAGTGTGAAGAAGAGTGAGCAGAAGAAAGGGTTTATGTGCTTAACCGAAATTGTAATTAGCCATTAGAAGATGCTATTTTCTGAGTTAAAAATATTTCGGATGTAATCCAAATGTGATTGTAAGACAGTGAGTCTTCCTTTGGGAAGTGAGTCTTTTTGTATTTGAGCAGTAAGCTCTAGGTAGTGTTCCTAAATGCATGTGCATTCCCCATTTACAATACTTTTAATAGAGTATAAACTTGTGGATTAACCTCCACCATGGTTTTTCCCCTAACAGGGTTTCCACGCAAAAATCTTGGTGTTATGTGTGTTTTTTATGTGGTGATGGTTTATGCTTTCATTTTTATTTATCACATCTGAGAATAAGTTTAATAACTATATTTTTTGTGATAGATGATTCACCCCCCTCTCAGGTGTATGCCCTTGTGTTGCCAATAGTTTCAACAATGTAAGACTTGCAAAAGGGAATGGATATGATTGCTATGCAAGAGTATGCAACTATGTCTATACAAGATGACTTATTTTTTTGGATTTTTAATGAATGATGTCTAAGGATAATGTCAAGACAAGGAACCAAAGTGACAATAGTCAAATTTCAAGAGTGCCACAATGAGATCAAAGTCTTGAGAAATATCTAAGGTATGCTAAATGGAATGCAAGTATGAAAGGATGTTAGGAAAAAATGGAAGTATGACCTAAAGTGATGACTAAAGGTATGACTACTAAACACCTTATGAAAAATCCAAATCAAGGTTTATTGTCCAAACTAGGATAGCCAAGATTACAAATCGTTTATCAAGACTTCAATAATGATGATGACTAAATGACAAGGTTTGACAAAGGTGGTCTCAGACTAGCCTCCTGAGTTGAGGAACCAACCTAGATGAAAAAAGGACTAAAAATGATGGAAGGTTGAGGTCAAGACAAATTTGATTGGTCACTATGGACTAGTCTCAAGCTTGATAAGTTTTGAAGACTATGTTTCACAACAAGGTATATGAAAGCTATAAGATGTCTTAATGTTTTGCTTATGGTGGATGCAAGGTATGCAATGGTAAATAAATGGTTGGGCAGTGGATGACAATGTTGCAAGTCTATGGTCAAAGAATCAGGTTATGCTTAGGATCAATAAAAAAAAGGCTTTGTTTTAGTTTTCCTCAAGAATTTTGGTATCAGGTAATTGCATCGTTTGCAGTCTTAGTTGTAGTTTAGCACAATTGATTATAGTTTTCTAGAATGGTGATTGTAGTTTTCTATATCACAGATGTGATGAAGGATAGTAAATTGCAGTTTACAGTGTATGTTGCTTAGTTTTGACCAGATTTTGACCAAATTTTAATTTTGTGATGTTTAATTCTAGAAAACACAAAAATAGTTTGAAAACACTTGTCTTTTTTTTGGTTTGAATGTTTAAAATGTTTAAATGTGGAAAAAGACACTTGTAGACAATGCACAATCCTAGGGTTGGTAAGAAAACCATTGGCTGATATCCCCACTTGGATTTCTCCAGCCACTTAAACTAGCCAGATAAGTAGAGACTTGGTGGCACTGGCTCCCCCTTACACAACACTCACTTCTCGGGCTCACCAAGTCTCATTCCCCAAAGAGGATTTTTTGTCTCTACACATGAATAGTGAAGACATGGGGTGGCTTCAAAGGTCTGAACTCCTACAATCAATGAGTGTATAAAAAGTTTTTGGCTACTAAAATAATTGGTTCTTAGTAATCACATTCATTTAAGGTGGCCATACATGCAACAAGATTAGCTCAAGATTATGGTCAATCAAGAGGACTCCTAGTCACTTCCTAAGAAAGGATTTTGATGTAGCTGATGTGGCTATTGAGGGTGAAACTTGTCGGTATGACACATCCACACCTGTTGCTTAATGACTTTTAACAAAAAGTGCTTTTCTTATATAGTAGTTCAAAAGAGCTTGGATTTATCTTGTTACTGCTTGGTTCGTTCCCTTTTTTGAGGTAGGACCTCTAGACAAAGGTACACAAAATCAAGGAAGTATGTTGTTTTTGATATCCAAGATCGCACTAAGCGTAAGGGGAGAGCATACACAACACCTTTTCCTCACACAAGTGCATGGGGTTCATTTTAATTCCAAATCCAAATGTGTGGGTGATTGTACAAAATTCCTAAAGATGCTTTTGATTCTCAAGATCACCAAGTGGTGTGAGAGAAGAGCATACACACCTTGAAGTAAAATGCATACAAAAAGACAATGAAAACACTTGTTCTTTTTAACCCTCAAAGCAATATGTGAAGACACTTGATGCAAAGTTAATTTTAGACCAATAAATGAGATGCAAGTTCATTTTAGCCAATGAGTGAAATGAAAATTAAAGTAAATTTAAGCCCAATGATGTGTGAATGCAAGGTCAATTTTAATCCAATGAGTAAATGAAAAGAAGACACCATAGTTTGATTAGCAATGTTTAAATTGGATGTCTCCTTTCTACCTATGCCACATGCTAGAAATCAACTGTTAGTAACTGGAACCTATGGAAAATGTGTGGAGGATGATGATGTATTCACACCCACTTTCAAGGAGATTCCACTCAAGGATAACCCTAGAGATATCAATGCAAAGGAGAAAGAGATCTTCCAATAGGACTATCCTGGGGATTGAATGTGATCTAATGAGGGGTTCACCACCAAGTTTAGAATTGGAAAAGATAATGATATGCAAGGTACAAAACTAAACCCTAAGTCAATGCAATGACCTATGAAATGAATTATAAATGCAAACAAATTGAACATAAAAGTAGAAGGAAAAATAATGTGCACTTGGAAACCTTGACATGACTGGAAACAACTCTGAAACATTGAAAATTCTAATTTTTTTTTTATTAAATGGGGCTCATTCGTCAACCTGGGTGAATCAATCCCAGATCTGGGTTTTTGTCTAGAAGTCTATTTAGGGGAAAGGGTACTGGAATCTGCAAATAGTTCTAACAAACAACTATAGTGGGAATCATTCGCCACTCTTGGTGAATCAGTCCTATTCTTCTTTTTAGAAAATTGAAAATGCTAATCTACACTTCAACACCTTCTCTTTCCTTCCAAATCGAGTTTCGGATTTGAATATGTGAAAACACCTGCAAAACAAAATAAAAAAAATATTTTCGGGTTTTCCTCAGTCAAAACCCTAGTTTGGTAAAAAACCTTGATAGAAATAATGAAATGTGCATGAAAATCCTATCCTTAAGTGTGTCTAAGACTAAGAAATATGAAGCATGATGAAATCCTATTCTAACATGCAAGAATATGATGCAAGAATGGAAATATGGAGATGAATGACTCACTTGTAGTGATCCCTAATCACCCCAAGTGAATCCGAGTGATGCTTGTACCTTCCTTAGGCTGAATGTAGAGTGATGATGGAGGATGAAATCACTTAGGAAACAAGTCTTTAGGCTTGGATTGATGGTTAGTTGCAACTCCCCAACCTAGAATCCATCATGATTCACCATAGACAACCATGATCAACCCTTGAAAATGTTAGATCTTGATTGAAAGTGAGCTTGAAGACCTAAAAAAAACCTTTAATTTTGCTCCAAAGCTTCAATGTTGTTGATTACTTGCTCTTGAATGCTCTTATGAAGATTCTTGAATTCCTAGATCTTGAAAATTGCTCTTGAAAATGCTTGTTCAAAGTGCTTAGAGATGATAAAAATGACTGAAAAACTTGATTTTATAGGAATTAGCACCTAATTGACCATTATTTAGATCTCAAAGGTCGACATCCACCAAAACTTTTAATTAAATTGGTGAATTTCCAACTCAAAATTGAAAAAGACCTCAAATGGTACTCATTCACCACCCTTGGTGAATGGGTCCCACCTAAGGGGACTCATTCACCCAAGGTGGTGAATGGGTCCCACCTAAGGGGACTCATTCACCCAAGGTGGTGAATGAGTACCACCTTAGCTTTTTGAGGTGGGTTTTCAAGAATTTCTAGGTTTTAAGTGATTTTATAGGATTTTTATGTAAAATGAGCCTTGAGATCTAAAATAATGGATCTTAGGGGCCTATAAATGATGATTTTAAAGGGTAACTAATGCAAGGGTACCCAAGATAGGTCCAAATTAGACCAAGGATTGTAATATCTCCAAGAAGGGAGTACAATTCTGGTGGTCACATCTAGCCCCCACTTTAGGTCCCATATGACTCTACATGCATGTGTAAGTTAAAGGACTCTAAACAATACACTTTATCTCATAAAAGGATATTCATTCACAATACAGGAGAATGAAGCCCCCAATGTAGTCATCTACAAAACCACAACATTAGCAACCACATCCCACAACAAAAAAAATTTAGTCGTCCATGAATCTTTTTAGCCTAACTTCTTTCTAGAAATCACATTCGAGGGTAGATGTATGCCCCCCTTGATTCTGCTTGCTTTATGGAGGTGGAATCAAGGTAGTAGCGTAACCACATTGAATAGGATGAGTCATATCAGAGGGTATTTCCAAGTACCATACCACATAATGATAGACAATTGAATGATGTCGAGGGCAGAATCATGATTCCAACGTAACAAATGACATAAAAAATAGAGCTCTCAAGAACCCATTATGTTGATTTGAATACAATGCACTTTTTAACCCTAATATAGTAAAAACCCTAGTTTTAACTTACATAAGAGTAAAAAGTGAAATAAATTTTAACATATTTTATCATTTACCTTTTTTTCTAGCTTGAAAGTTATTTAAGAAGAGTAAAAGATGCCTAGCAGATGAGATTACAAGCCTGGGAGACAAAACATGTTGTGGGACCAGGTGGCACATGGTGAGCGCTAGCATGATGTGAGTTGATTCTTCTACCTTCGCTTTGTAATTATGTAGTTATTTTATGATTTTTACACATTTGTAGGTTAATTTAGGGCCTTGCAATTTTTTTTCACAAAGTGTCCCCTTTTTTCACAAAGTGTCCCTTTTGTTTGTGAAGCGTCCCACTTTTTTGCAAAGTGTCATGTTTCTTCGCAAAGTGACCTAGAAGGGTTCTAAAGTGTCTAGGGCTTCTAGGAAAGTGCACTAGAACAAATTTAGTACACTTTTATGATTGTTGATGTAAAAAATGAAGAGTTTAGACAACTTATAGGACACATTTTTTAATTTTTATTAGGTGCCCACCTATTCGTGTCAGTGTTTCGGTGGCAAATAGATCAACCCTCTCATAGATTTAGCTCCCAATTTTTCAGTGGTGGATATTGAGCTATTACATACTATACTTGACTATAATGGGTGTATCTCATGCCCCCTTGAGGTAACCTAATGCGATGTTGATGGCGCTAGCAAAGTGCTGGGATGTTGATACATGCACATTCCATCTATTGACTGGTGAGATGATGATCATGCTAGAGGATGTGAACCACATAATTTGAGTTCCTATTCAGGGTGAGTGAGTACATTTATGAGTGAAGTGGATATTCGATGAGATGAAATCTGACATGCAGTATTTCCTTTGTGTACCAGTACATGATGAGAGGGTGACAAAATAGATTGATTTGGTGATGCTACTATATTCACGAGCCCCATTGGTTAGATGAATTATGATGCTTATAGTTGCACTAGTAATCATCCCTAATGACCAAGGAGCACACCTAGAGGGAGGAATAGTACAATTGATATGAGGGATGGTAGAGCACCATACAAGTTACGCCTAGGGGCATTGTATCCTTGCACACTTATATTATGACCTTGGATAGTTTATCTTTTAGGAGGTGGATAGTATGGTACACTATACACTTCTACAGGTTTGGTGTCTTGAGAATATTACTTGTATCAAACCTACTCAATTCTTGTGTTCAACAGCCTTGGGGTATCCTCTACAATGGTTTTGGTAGTACAGTGATTTACATTTCTGTAGAATCTAATTTGACCAACTAGAGGAGGATGAGATCCTTTAGAGACCTTATCATATTATTCTTTAGTGGACTTATCACACTCGGTAGATGAGGAGATTACATCTTGAAATTTTTTTGATTGGTAGACATGAATACGTAGTGTACCCTTTCTATTATGATCATTTCATGCGACAGGTGGGATAGATCCAGATAGCACCTAGGGCATGATCCTTCTTCAAGAGATTATTACAGAGTGCTCGGAGACCTGGTGATTTTGTATGATTCACTATAGAGGATGTTGTCAATAGTGACTCCATGTACTCGGATCACGATATGCCTCCAGTCTTTGATGTGGATGACGTCAGTGCCATAAATGAATATGAGGATTGGTGGACAATATAATGACCAACTCTTGTGTTTCCTATGGAGGAGCTGATAGGTGATGTAAGACCACTCCCAGATGAGGGAGATGAGGTAGAGGACAGGGCTGAGGAGACACACTACAAGGCTATAGATATATTCACAAATTTTGAAGATGAGGAGTATGATGATGATGCAGATCTTGACTATGACAACCAAGACAAAGGAGATGACAAGCAGGACCATTAGGAGGAGCAACCCATGAGCGAGGGTGATGAGGAAACATATGAGGATGCAATAGTTCATGAGTGGGGAGAGCCCTCTCCCATTCCTATGACTATATCACAAGTATTAGCTATAGGAGGCACCAGTACCCACAACTATGGAGAGGCTAGTAGATATTCCATGCACCCTACACATGATGAGGTTGATTTCACATAGCCAGCCAGAGAGATAATTGGTGATATTTATTTACTATTATGCTTTATGCTTATGCTTATGTTTTTTATATATATCATGATGTGTATTGATTATATCTATTGTTTCTATCTTACAGGATCTATGAGAGATTTTTGGGATCTCTATCGATAGGTAGCTATGGAGATAGTGCCCCCATCAGTCGATGAGGAGGCCACAGACTTAGACTATGTGCCCCCACCCATTATGTATTAGGACCCAATGTAATTTAGGCCATACGCCAGACTGTGGGTAGTATATGAGAGTTTAAGGAGGTGCATCCACCGAGCTGATGCTGCCCCAAAGGATTAGTCATCTCAAACCCCAACAAAGTTTGAGAGACTAGAGTTAGAGGTAGCTATGCTTTAGGGAGAGAGAGATCAGATAGCAGAAGAGCATCATGAGGCCTTAGGATAGATACAAGGCTTGAAATTTTCTCTTAGTACATTTAGCAGATCATGATCACGCTCACACGCCACCATATCCTGAAAGACTACTGCCAAATAGATGTGAGCACTAGGTTTCGAGGGATCTAGTAGTCACAAGACTTCGTAGTATTATATATATTGATGAGATGTACACAAAAATTTGATAAATATATATGACCACTTGATGTTTTATTAATTGTATTTATGTGTTGAATGTTAAATGGTAATGTGATTAATTAAATAACCTTTTTAAGATTATTTAATGAATGTCTCTATGAGTGAACATGCCATATGTGATCTAATTAAAACTTATTACAGTTTCTCTTAGATGCAACATTGTGATTAAGTACATGTTATGCTAAATTAAATGCACCTATGATATAATTGAAGAACATTAAATGCATATAAGGATCTAATCTAACATAACACACAAGATGAGATTTAATAGCATGAAGCCTAAATTAATCACCTAAGAATGAATTAAATAATCACTTTAGTGTTCCAAAAACATGCATAACTATTTGTCAAGAACGAAGCAATGCAAGAGCATATGGGGTATCATCCACTAAGTCTAACATCAATTATTAATCATTCATACTATACAAGGGGATTATACATAATATTGTTTCAGATGCACAACATTAATAGGTTCTTTGAGGGGTGTTCCATCTAGTTCAGTTAACGTGTATGCACCAAAACTAAAAATTTCATCTATTATGTAAGGTCCTAACCAATTAGAACTAAGCTTCCATTTTTCATTCAGGTCAGCATTGACGTTACATTGATTTTCAGATAAGACTAGGTCGCCTTTGTTGAATGTGTGAGAGATGAAATTTTCATTGTAAATACATTGTCTTATTTTACAATAAGCTTGAAGATGCTCAAGAGCATTTATGCGTTGTTCATCAAGCATTTCAAGCTGATGCAATCATTTCTCTTTATATTTTTTTTCATCAATAAGTCCTTGAAGAGTAATTCTTAATATAGGAATCTCTAGATCCAAGGGCATTATTGCCTCACTACCATAGACAAGATTATAAGGTGTAGTTCTTGTAGATGATTTGACACTTGTGCGATAGGCCCATAGCACATATTGTAATTGAATGTGCTAATGCTTATGATGCTTGTTAACAATTTTCTTTAGTATTTGTTTAATAGTCTTATTAGTTGATTGAACTTGACCATTAGATTATAGGTAATAAGGTGTCAAAAAGTGATGTTTTATGTTAAATGTCTCTACAAATCTCTTCACTTCATTATTCTTAAATGGTGTACCATTATCAGAGACTAACACAGAAGGAAGTCCAAAGTGAGCAATAATGTGTTCCAATATGAAATGACATATCGTATCAGCTATTGTTGATTGAAGGCAAATGACTTCCACCCATTTTGTGAAATAATATGTTGCGATGATTATAAATGTATGTCCAATGGAAGAAGGGGGTGATATCTTTCCTATAATGTCTAAACCCAAAAATCACAAAGGGCCATATTAGGACTTGAGCTCATAATTCATAAGGAGTGTGGATCAGATTACTATGCTCTTGAAATTTGTGGTATTTTCTTACATAATCAAAGCAATCTTGTTCAATGTGTCTCCAATAGTATCCAATGTGGATAAGTTTTTGAACTAATTTTTTCCTCCAAAATGGCCACCACAAGCACCAACATGAGCTTGTTCAAGTGTTGTGGGTATCTCATTTTTTTATAGGAATCTAAGTAAGAGACCATGGAATGATCTCTAGTACAACACATTGATGAGAATTATATACTTAGATGTGAGTTTTTGCAAGTGAGCCTAGATGTTCTTGGTTGTTGGCTTGGGAAAGGTACCATCTTTCAAATAGTTAAATATTATATCATACCATTCACTCGAGTCTTCCTTGGTTATTGCTAACACTTCTTCCAATTTATCATCGATCAAAGGTTTCATGACCGTATGCATAATGAAGGTGAAATATTTTGAAGGATCTTGAGGGGAGATTGATGTAGACTAGGTGGCTCCCTACTTCACCAAGAGTTTAAGATCCTTCACATGGTCATAAGAGGCATCTAACAAGATTAAGATTCCTACACAAATTCAACTTATCACTAAACACTTCTTGAAGGATTTTAGGCCTCAAACACACTTTTTAGTGACATCTTTTGAAGAATGTCATACAATAGCCAACAAAACATCAATTTGGACTTCCCATAGACCTAAAAAAACTTTCCCAAAATATTACAAGTGACTTCTTTGAGACAACCTTGAGAAACAACAAACTGCCCCTGTTTTAGGCTACTAGATGCAACCCAATTTATCAAAGGAAGTCCTTCAAAAACACTTTCCCCTCACTGAAACACATCAAAAATTCTTTTTTCATGAATCAAAACATCATATTTTCTAGTTTTTTTGCCACCCCAAGGTTTCCTTACCACTGATCTCACAAACCCTCATTCTCAAAGCGAATACCAAGGGTTTTATAGAAAATCCTATCTCCAGGGTTCCTACAACAAATATAATGCTTCAAATATCCCACATACCATCTTAATATGCTTAAAAATTAATTACATAGGTCACTCAATTAGAAATTTATTAAAACCATACTTTGGTTGCTTGATTTCACCAAAAAAACCCACTTTGCCTAGCCTAGGGCATCACTTCCCAAGCATCAAAATACCTTATTATCACTGAAAACAAACAAAAACCCCTAAATTAACATTATGTAGGCCAATCCTTTGAGTTACAACAAACCACAGTAAGAGGAATGGCTAATTCTTCATTTAAACTTCAAATTAGACCCCTTGCTGTCCTACATAGGAAGTTCTAGAAAAGTGGAGAAATCTTCCACAAAATTTAAAGTTAGACTCTCAAAAGGAGTTCAAATGAAAGATAATTCATAAGTATCCACCACATAAAGGAATTCAAATCATTTGAGGGCTTGTACAGTCCGTACAGAAGATGAAAAACACATAAAACTAGTGAATTAGTAGCAAAATGAGTTGTTTATTGATGGGAATCTTCAAATAAAAACTTCACCAACCAAGTCCGATCCTTCAAGAGACTTTAAGTAAATTTTCAAGTAGAAAAATAACCACCAAATGCCTCTAACTATTTTTTAAAATTCTAGACTCCTAATATTGCCTAAACTGCACCTTGACAACCTTGTTTAACAACTTTACATCTATTTGAAATTGTTTTGACATATGAACTCCAATGTTTTTCCATACACCCAAATACATAGTAAAATGGTTTGTGAGACCTTATTTGATACAAAAAAACTTTAGACACCCCCTATAATCACCCTATGATCACCTTGATTCAGCTTGTTGCATTTCATCAAATCAAATTATGCATTAAGGGTGTAGGTGCTCCTGCACCAGAGATAAGGGAAGTTGTAATGTCCCCTTCTTTGTAGCAATCATAGTGATTATTTAGCCTTTATGCTCCCAAAGGCTAAATGGGAAAATAAGGGAGAAACTGATTAAATTAATTATTTGTAAGGTTATCAAATAAATAAATATTTAAAGGTGACCTTATATTTAATTAATTTAATAAAGTGACTTAAATAAAATATTATATCATAAAAGTCACTAAAATAAAATAATATTATAATGGGAGCTTCTAGACAGGCCAACCTAGTCTTGGAGAAAAGTATATTAAGGGGGTCAACCAATGCTTCAATGATCCAAGTTTTGACAATTGATTTGATGTGTTCATTATGGAAATTTCTACAGCCATTGATAATTGGGAACGAAAAATCCCATTGATTTGCATAACTGAGATGGTGAAAGATCCTCTGAAGGGTTGTAGCCAATAGGTTGAAGGATACTTCAGTCTTTCACATTGCTACAGTTTTATGGCCAAGGGCCAAATTGTGATAGTTTGATTTAAAGAGATTTGGAGATTACTTGCATACTTTTGTGGAAGGCGATTTTGCATAATAAGGAATCAATTGAGATTTATCAGTCATCATATCAACCATCATTGGAACCCATGATTTTTCTCATGGAGAGCTTATCCTTCATCGATTTTGCATAAGACTTGGATCGCTCTATTACATGTGCCTTGGCGATTTTTCTTGGTGGTGTTAATCATTGGTAGCTACTGCCAAATATTTTATGTTGAATATTTACTTCAGAATAGGGATGACTTGAGTGGAGGTTCAATTTGGGTTAAGGAAGGCTCATTTTTTATTGTTATGTGGCTGCCACATCTACAACAACATAGGCGCTTCTTGTGATCGGGTTCTTATGATATTTGCATTCATATATGAGCATATTGAATGTAACACCCCACCACATAACCCTAGAGGACGATGCAAAAACAATGGAAGCGTAACAAATTTTTTTTGAAGGTGCAATTATCAATAAGTAAAGTGAACTACACTTAACACATACATCCTCTAAGGTATGTGAGAAAACTTATGTTTGAAACCCATAACATAAAAAAGTAAACTAATCCATAACATATAAATTATAATAAAGAAATAAAGAATATAGATCCACTAATATTAAACTCATTTCAAAAGATTACATAGTACATAATAAAACCATTTATAGATTAAAATCATTCAATATAGCAGTTACAAGGCTCATTTCCAAAATGAGGTAGATTATCGAAATAATATTACATTTACAATGATACAAGGATTCTCCTCAGATAAAAATGAGGAGTAGTACGTATACATAACATCCAACTGGTCCTTGATAGAACATAAGAGATGGTACAAAGCAAGTGGAACATTCGAGCTCTCCAATCTGGAAGATCCCACCATCACGAACATGAAGTGGAAACCTAACAATGTAAGGTGCATGTTCCATCCAACCAAATGGTACCCAAAGGTCCACCCCCCATGCTAGGAGATAGTAAAAGGGCTTCCTGGGTATAACCAACAACCTCAAGACACAGGAAACCACAAGACTAAACTACACAAGTACAAAACATAACATGAAGGTTACATTGCTTCAAGAATAAAGGAATCGAGTACATCAACTAAACAATACAAACTGTTATCATAGGAGGAGTGTCATCACAAAGTTGCATGGGTTATCCTGGCAGATCTTCCTAGGCCCTAACCCCCCTCTTGGGTTATCCTGGTAGCCTCTCATGATCCTCAACCCCACATGCAAAATGATGTAGAGTCAAATATCTTTCAAAGGGACAAGATAATGACCTTGCCATTCCAGGCCTTCTCATCTCATCTCAAGTCTAAACAAGCCCTTGAGCAAATGAGAGATGCATAATTAACAAGTTATGTGTTTTAAGACTACCCTTTCCCCTAATACTTTGATTTAATTTCCACTGAATTATCTAACTCTCACATGAGTTATCCTGGAACCACTTTGTGCATCAAACCCCATTGAGAGCCACTCACCTACTGACAACACAAGGATCTAATCCATAAACCAAGGGTAAAAAAAGTATACAAAAATGGATATTAAATCCCAGCCATAATACAAAAGGAAACACATCTTGTTCGTAGTAACCAGGTGTTTAAACTGAATCACAACCAAGTGCACTACCCAAGGAAAAAAATAGGGCTGAATAAAATATCACAACAACCCCCTCATAATATTACAACATCTAGAAGGCTTACACATTCATAACTAACAGATTTTCCATCTTACGTGGACAAAAGACATCATAATTAAATAAGCAATTCAGACAAGTATTAAACTATCATTAAAATTTCCTTAATCTAATTTCCATTCCAAGAAAACAATAATACATTGCTCAAAATAATCTAGCTTATTATAATTTCATTTACAGACAATAAAGAAATTAAATCTAATTGTTTAATTCAATTTCCCAATTTACATCTATATAAAAATCAATTTCCCTCTCTTTTAACTCATTTGATTTTAAAAGCATATAATTCATGCGTTTATATGCACCCTATATAAAATTTATTTAAATATATATATTTGAATATATAAATAATTATATATATTTATATATGATTATATATATACAAATATTTACAAATTAATTACAATTTTCCAAAACAATATCAAATATATATAACTATATATATACATAAATATATATACTTACATATATATATATATATATGTTTATGCATATAAATATATATTATATTTTTAATATTGAAAAGCATATATTAAAATTGGATTAGCAAAGGCGGACAAAAGTTTAAAGCATCCATTGTTCCTGGCTGTATACATAGCCGAACCCTCATATGGGAGGGCGTAACTTGTGAAGGCAACGCTGGGCGCTAACTTCATAGCCCGCCTCCCCTATGCGGGCGGCTATGGGGTAGTCCCCATTGCCTACAAAAACTTAAAACATAAATTTTATTTAATAAAATTTCCTGCAAATTTCATATTCGAATTCGCCATAAAAATTTTGATTTGGATTTTTTCAGAAATAATTTTTTTTACACGAAAAATAAGAAACATGCTTATATGAATATATGTATATGTATATTTTAATATATATATATATATATATGTATATACCATATATGTATATTTTAATATATATATATATATATATATATATATATGTATATTTTAATATATATTTCAAAATGATTGCTCCAGATGAACAATTTCTCACAAAACATTTCTACAGGAGGATATTTACAAATTTACCAGAGGTTTTTATTTTCCCAAGACAAATAAATCTAACTGGAAAAAGAAAATAATAATCTTCTACAGGAAAATATTTTCCAATACAATCAGAGATTTTCTACAAATTTAATCAGAGGCTCTAAAGCTTTCACGACAATATTTCCAATTTCCAAAACATATTGAAGTTTTAAAACAAATAAATTTTTCTTCATTGTACAGGCAATCTTTTCCAATTTGAATTTAAGTGAAAACAATAAAGAACCTATTTTAGATGCTTGATGAATTGATGTTTGAAGTAGATCCTCGCCTTCAAATTCCAAAATTATGAAAACCTCTTCCAAAATAATCCTTTTTTTCCAAAAAGTTGAAAATAAAACCAGCCAATTTCTCAAGAACTTCTTCCAATTTTTAGCCACCCCAAAATACAATTTTCATTCTCATGAAATAGCCTTTTGCCCTCTTTCAGTTAATGCAATTATTCTCTCCGTGAATTATTTCCCAACAATAGATTTCAATTCTCTAACTCATGTCACAATCCCAAAATATCTTTCCAAATCAAATCCCAAGATATTTCCTCTTAGATATTTATAAGATATTTGTTTATTTAATAATTTAAAATCAAATGTCAATTTTAATTATCCATCCATTTAATTTCACAACTTTATTTAATTAATTTAAATAATTAATTTAATAAAACTTTTATAATCTAACAATTTTAATATCAAATTTAATCTAATTAATCTTAATCACTATATAAAATAAATTTAATCTAAGTAATTAAATTACTTTACACAATAAATTAAATCTAATTAATTAAATCAAATTTAAAGCTTCTAACAACATTAATCATGATTAACTACATAATCAATTTAAAACATTATAAACATTAATTTCCCACAAAGCAGACCTTGCAAAATAATTAAACAACAAGGAAAATGAGGACAACATAACAACAAAGCATGACCAAAACAAGGACTGATGACACACCATGACTAGGGTTGTGATTTGACAAGGAAATCCTATTACTATCTCCCAATCAACTATTCCGTTGGGCAATGGATACGCTCAAACCCCCGAATCCAGGTGGAGTTGATGTCTTGTACCTAAAATCCCATAATCAAAACATATGTCACACATGTATATAGATCATGAAAAATCACATTGTGAAGAGAAAATCATGAAATCACAAGGCACTCACAAACGAGTGATGCAATATCGTTCCCTTCACCAATATAGTGTCACATCAAATAACTATAGATGAACATATATAAATATCAACTGATATAATCAACTATGCTAACTAGAGAGCATGTCACAATCAATAATCATCAGTATAGTGTACCATCACATCTCAATATAAAAACCATCATCGCTATAATATCAACGATCAAATTCCAACATCATAGTATCATATTTTATCAAAATAAAAGAACTGTTTGAAAACATAAGAAAATCGGAGGGGTGATACATCCTCCCCTCCTAGGATCAGGCTTACTCTTGGAAGCCTACAAACAAATAGGGATAGAGCTCTCTCATCTTGGTCACATCCTCCCAGGTAGCTGATCTATCATCTCTCGGATCCCACTAGACCCTAAACTGCTCAATATATCGACCCCTGAGGGTGAGTCTCATGTGCTATGTGATGGCCATGAGATCTAAAGCTAGTTGCCCATCCTCTACCTACAAGGCATTCCAACCAAGGATGTGAGATATATTAGGGTGGTAAGGCCTAAAAACTGAAACATGGAATACATCGTGTATGCATGAGAGATTGGGTGACAAAGCAAGATGATAAGCTACTTGTCCAATATTCTCAAGAATCTCGAATGGCCCGACGAAGCGAGGTGTGAGCTTAGAAACCTTTCAATATCAGATTGGACTCTTTCACGGATGCACTCACAAAAAGACTCGGTCACCTACTATAAACTAACTATCCACTCGATGCACTTTTGCATTTTTTTTTTCCTATCTTGTGTAGCAACCAAATGTTCTCTAGTTTGGATCAGCTACTACTTCATGTCTTGAAGCATCTTAGAACCCAATAGAACTCTATCCTCTAACCAGTCCCAAATCAAAGGAGTCTGACACGACCATCCATACAATGTTTGGAAAGGAGGCATACCAGTCAAACTTTGATAGTTGTTATTATATGCAAACTCCACTAAATGAAGATAGTCCTCCCATCATTTTTGCAGATCCATAACATACATGCGTAACATATCCTTAAGGATTTGGTTAACCCTCTCAATCTGTCCATCTATCTTTTGTGATACGTTGAACTAAAGTTCAACTGCATCCCCATAGCATGCTGCAATGACGTCCAAAGAGTTGAGGTGAACACAAGATCCTTATCAAAAATGATTCGATGAGGAATACTGTGCAACCTGACAATATCTCCCATGAACACTCTACCAATGGACAAAGCATTATAGGATGAATGAACAGGCAAGAAGTGTGCTACCTTCATCAACCTATCCACCATTACCATAATGGAACTGTGTCGTCGCGAAGAGGGGTAACCCAACAATTAAATCCAACGAATTTATATCCCATTTCCACTATGGAACCAACTGTGGTTGTAGAAGTCCTGTTAGATGCTAGTGTTCATCCTTCACTCACTGAAACTCCAAACACCATGAAACAAAGTCAATGATGTCTCACTTCATACCTACCCAAAAGTACAGATATCACAAATCGGTATGCATCTTCTTCACTCCAGGATGAGTTGAATAGGGTGCCCGATGTGCCTTTGTCATAACCAAAGTATGGAGATCTTTGGAAGATGGAACATAAATGCATCCCATGTGTCTCAACAAACCATCAGAATCTAGAGAATAACCTGAGACTCTACCCTCAAGATTCTTGCCTGTCTCTATCTCTGATCTCACCTCCTAATACCAACTATCTACAAGAAGTGAAGAAAGGATCTCACTCCTCAAATCCACACCAAGAGTCACCTCTGATAACTTGTGTCAGCATCTACTAAGAGCGTCGAAAAATACATTATCCTTCCCTTGGATGAACTTCACCTTGAAGTCATAATCACAAAGGAACTCCATCAATCACCAAATTCTCCTCCACTAGTTTGGCCTTTTCTACTGCTATCTCCATGGTCTTGGGTTTGAAAACCTGAACACACCCACTGATTTGAGCATTTAAGCGCCTAATGAAGTGTTGAACAAGCATGCCCTCATCATTACCAATACCAACATACTATTTTAGCTCGTAGAATCTACACTCATACAGTTCTACTAACATGGCCAACTGTCATAGAGCATGAAAATCATCTCCATTGCGCTATCACCAATGGTCAGATAGGAATCTGGCTCTAAATCTCTCGATGAACATATCCAAAGAAATTGAATTAATGTCAATATAGAGCTTCTGCTCCTCCAATATCCACCAAGTAGATGCAAAGTATCACAAGTGCATGATAGCACATTTGGCCTTGGTGTTACTACCATAAGGGTGCATAGAAAAACACCAGTTCAGGTCTATCAACCATGTCTCGACCTCTAGTCGACTGCCAAAACCATCAAAAGTGGGTAGAAGGGCTCTAAGTAGGTCTCTCATATGAGCAACTATGACCACCTCCTGCTATGTTGGAACCTCTCTCCATCTAGGGGATCTCTCTCCCTTACCACTATCTATATGATCTCTATCCTGCCTCAGCCCATGGAGAGAAAGAGTCTCCTCTAATAATCGATGCAACTGAGTGCCCTTGATCCCTAGTGGATCCTTATTCTCATCACCACGTCCCAGAGCATTTTGAGAAGCCTATTGTTCCTCATGATCTGATTCATGGGAAACATGGGGAGGTGAGTCCTATTGACTACCTCTACGACCGCCCCCTCGGCATCGACCACGACCTCAACTGCAACCTCGCCTAGGTGGCATGATCCTACATAGACATACCAAGGTATAAGACAAGATAACAAAAGCTTAAATCCTATGCAACTAACAGCTTAATGGGCTCAACATTATCCCAGAGCACTCAATGTTTAAACTTGGGCTCTCATACCATGTGTAATGCCCTGCCATGTAACCCTAGAGGATGATGCAAAAAAAATGAAAGCGTAACAATTTTTTTTTGAAACTGCAATTAACAATAAGTAAAGTGAACTACACTTAACTCATACATCCTCTAAGATATGTGACAACGCTTACATTTGAAACCCATAACATAAAAAATTAAACTAATCCATAACATATAAATTATACTCAAGAAATAAAGAACATAGATCCAATAATATTAAACTCATTTCAAAAGATTACATAGTACATAATAAAACCATTCATATATTACAATCATTCAATATAGCAGTTACAAGGCTCATTTCCAAAATGAGGTAGATTATCCAGATAATATTAGAATTAAAATGATAAAAGGATTCTCCTCGAATACAAATGAGGAGTAGTACATATACATAACACCAATTGATCCAATAGAACATAAGAGATGGTACACATCAACTAGAACATGCAAGCTCTCCAATTTGGAAGATCTCGCGATCACGAACATGAAGTGGAAACCCAACAGTGTAAGGTACACATTCCACTCAACCAAGTGGTACCCGAAGGCCCACCCCCATGCTAGGAGATTGTAAAAGGGATTCCTAGGTACAACCAACAACCTCAAGACACAGGAAACCACAAGACTAAACTACACAAGTACAATACATAACATGAATGTTACATTGCTTCTAGAAGAAAAGAATCAAGTACATCAACTAAAAAATACAAACTATTATCATAGGAGGAGTGTCATCACAAATTTGCATGGGTTATCCTTGTAGATCTTCCTAGGCCCCGACCCCCATCTTGGGTTATCCTGGAAGCCTCTCACGATCTCCAAGCCCACTTGAAAACTGATGCTGAGTCAAATATATTTCAAAGGGACAAGATAATGACCTTGCCATTCTAAACGATCCCTTGAGCCAATGAGCGAGGCATAATTAACAAGTTATGTGTTATAAGGCTACCCTTTCCCCTAATACTTTTATTTAATTTCCATATATTTATCTAAATCTCACATGAGTTATTCTAGTACCACTTTGTGCATCGATCCCCATTGAGAGCCACTCCCCTACTAACAACACAAGGATATAATCCATAAACCAAGGGTAAACAAAGTGCACAAAAATGAATATTAAATCCAAACCATAATACAAAAGGAAACACATCTCGTTCATAGTAACCAGGTGTTTAAACTGAATTACAACAAGGTGCACTACCCAAGGAAAACAAAAGGGTTGAACAAAAAATCACAACAACCCCCTCATAATATTACAACATCTTGAAGGCTTACACATTCACAACTAGCAGATTTTCCAACTTACGTGGACAAAAGATATCTTAATTAAATAAGCAATTCAGGCAAGTATTAAATTATCATTAAGATTTCATTAATCTAATTTCCATTCCAAGAAAAAAATAATACATTTCTCAAAATAATCTAGCTTATTACAATTTCATTTATAAACAAAAAAGAAATTAAATCTAATTGTTTAATTCAATTTCCCAATTTACATCTATATAAAAATCAATTTCCCTCTCTTTTAAATCATTTCATTTTAAAACATATAATTAATGCGTTTACATGCACCCATTATAAAATTTATTTAAATATATACATAATTATATATATTTATATATAACTATATATATACAAATATTTATAAATTAATTACAATTTTCTAAAACAATATTAGATATATATATATAAATATACATATGTATACATATATATAAATATACATATGTATACATATATATATATATACATATGTATACATATATATATATATACATATATATACATATATATATATATAAATATATATACTTACATATATATGTTTATGCATATAAACATATATTATATTTTTTATATTGAAAAGCATTTATTAAAATCAGATTAGCAAAGGTAGACGAAAGTTTAAAGCATCCATTGTTCCTGGCTGTATACACAGTTGAACCCTCATATGGGAGGGTGCAGCCTCTGAAGGCAGCACTAGGCGTTGCCTTCACAACCCACCTCCCCTATGGGGGTGGATGTGGGGCAGCCCCCATCACCTACAAAAACTTAAAACATGAATTTTATTTAATAAAATTTCCTACGAATGTCATATTCGAATTCACCGAAAAAATTCCAATCTGGATATTTTAAAAAATATATTTTTTTTATAGGAAAAATAAAAAAAATGCATATATGAATATTTGTATATGTATATATCATATATGTATATTTAAATATATATATATTTCAAAATGATTGCTCTAGATGAGCAATTTTTCACAATTTTTTTTTACAGGAGGATATTTACAAATTTACCAAAGGTTTTTAATTTCCCAAGCCAAACAAATCTAATTGGAAAATGAAAACCATAATCTTCTAGAGGAAGATCTTTTCCAATACAATCGGAGATTTTCTAAAAATTTTGACAGGAAGATTGAAATCAATTCCTATAGAGGTTTTCCAATTTTCAATATAATCATTCTGAGAATTCTATTAGTTCAGAAAAAAACATATTTTCAAAAGAATATAAGAGTTTAATCTGATGCTCTAAATCTTTCACGACAGTCTTTCCAATTTCCAAAACATATTGAAGCTTTAAAACAAATAAAATTGTCTTCATTGTACAATCAATCTTTTCCAATTTGAATTTAAGTGAAAACAATAAAGAACCTGTTTTAGATGCTTGAATAATTGAAGTTTGAAGTAGAGCCTCGCCTTCAGATTCCAAAATTATCAAAGCCTCTTCCAAAATAATCCTCTTTTCCAAAAAGTTGAAAATAAAAGCAGAACCAATTTCTCGAGAGCTTCTTCCAATTTTTAACCACCCCAAAATACAATTTTCATTCTTGTGAAATAGCCTTTTGCTCTCTTTCAGTTAATGCAATTATTCTCTCCGTTAATTATTTCCCAACACCAGATTTCAATTTTCTAACTCATGTCACAATCCCAAAATATCTTTCCAAAACAAATCCCAAGATATTTCCTCTTAGATATTTATAAGATATTTGTTTATTTAATAATTTAAAATCAAATATCAATTTTATTTATCCATCCATTTAATTTCACAACTTTATTTAATTAATTTAAATAATTAATTAAATAAAACTTTTATAATCTAACAATTTTAATATCAAATTTAATCTAATTAATCTAAATCACTATATAAATAAATTTAATCTAAGTAATTAAATTACTTTACACAATAAATTAAATCTAATTAATTAAATCAAATTGAAAGCTTTTAACAACATTAATCACAATTAACTACATAATTAATTTAAAACATTATAAACATTAATTAATATTAATTTCCCACAAAGCATAGCTTGCAAAATAATTAAACGACTAGGAAAATGGGGACAACATAACAACAAAGCATGACCAAAACAAGGACTGACAACACACTGTGACTAGGGTTGTGGTTTGACAAGGAAATCCTATTAGTTCCTCCCAATCAACTATTCTATTGGGCAATGGACATGCTGAAACATGTGAATCCCGGTGGAGTCGATGTCATGTTCCTACAATCATGCAATTAAAACATATGTCACACATGTATATAGATCATGAAAAATCACATAGTGAAGAGAAAATCGTGGAATCAAAGAACACTCGCAAGCAAGTGATGCAATCACGTTCCCTTCACCAATATATTGTCACATCAAAACTAACGAAACTAAAACATCAAATAACTATAGATGAACATATATCAATATCAACTCATATAATAAACTATGCTAACCATAGAGCATGTCACAATCAATGTCACAATCAATAATCATCAGTATAGTGTACCCTCACATCTCAATATAAAAATGATCATCGCTATAATGTTGGCAATCAAATAACAACATGATAGTATCAAAGTCTATCAAAATAAAAGAGCTATCATAAAACATAACCAAATCGGAGGGGTGCTACATTGAATATTGTAGTTGTTGCCATTCATACTCAGACTTTAGGAGATGCATTATATTCTAAAGCCAAAGTTTTGGCCATTCATATCAGCATTGTAATATACATTATATCTCAATAAAGGAGTGATAAATTGCAAGCTATGTATTAGATGTAATATTCATGATTATATTCTTCATGATTAGCACAATAGTATGCATGCGAAGTGTTTGAAAAAATGTCAATTGGTTGTAGGTGTTTATTTTCACTAGTATAAGACATTTATTGCTTTTGGAAAATACCAAAAGACTTGAATTTCATGCTCAACTTATTGTTAGACTATTTAGTATTCATTACAAAGAATTTGCATCATTTACTTTCTAATTCAAAGAAAACACATCAAACTGAAACACAAAACCAACAAGTATAAAGGTTGCAAGAAAAGTATTCATCAAATTGTGTAAAGTAGAAAATCAAGATTTTTATATCAGATTTGGCAAGGCTCTTTACAGTGGTATCCGAGCCTTGATACCACCAAAGAGGGCCCATTAGCTTTGATACCACCAAAGAGGGGCCAATAGCTCATTTGGTAGAAAAATCCAACAATAAATGGAAGGTCCTAGGTTTGAGTCCTAGCTGGTCCAAATGAGAAACAACTTATAGTGGTATTAGAGCTTTGATCCTGCCAACTTGGAGGGTTAAAGTTTTATGCAACAACCAGAAGTTGGTCCCCAAAGGTATTATACCAGGGAAAGGGCAAAGAATCAAATAATTTTTTTTGCAAACAGATAACAAGTCACCATGGGTGAAAGAGGTGGTGGTAGTCCACCTCAGAATGAGCTTGGAAATAGAAATGGGGGAAACAATGAAGAAAGGGAAGCCCGAGAAATTTTTAGACACATGGAAATAGGTTAGTAGCAGGTTGCAGATGCTATGGGCACTTAAAATAAAGATGCAACACATGGTCCCTCAGGGAAGAAAGAATCATGAACTAGATGATGACAGGAGTGTTGTGCAGGTTTTGCACACACGCCCCACTAAAAGTGGGGACCCTTTTTTTCGCTCTTTTGGTTTTCCCTTTTGGTGTCTTGGCCTTTCTATTTTAGGGATTTTCTTGGTTGGGCATGTGCTTTGATGTTCACCTTGCCGGTTGGAATAGTCCATTTATGATTTATATTGAAAACCTTAAGCTCTGGGCTCATTCCAGGTTTTTCGCTGTTTCTGGGAAAATCCACCCTAGGCGGACTTTCCCGGTTTCCTTTCAGAGCCTGGCAACAATTGATTTTTGTTGAAGTCTGAGGATTTTGGTTGTTCGTGAAAATTCCTCATGTCCAGATTTTTTCGAAGTTCATTGCTCTGTGAGATTCCCGGGTTTGGTCTAAGCTATCTTGTCGATCGCATTAATTCTTGATTGCATGAATTCTTAGGTAGTGTTATATTGATTTATGGGAAGTTTTTTGCCATTTGAGTTTTATTGTTCACTTTGCATTTGAGTTTGGAGTGCTTGAACCTGAGCTATGTTGCTGGATTGCACGTTTGGGAGTGGATTCAATTGTTGCATTTGAATTTCCTAAGTGCCATTCATGTTTTTCTTGAGCTTTGAGGTTTCTTTCCAACTTCCTTGGTTTTTGATTCCTCTATCTTCATGGTATGTACATGAATGTTGTCTCTCTCTTTTGATGGATTGTCTTACTTTGTGCACCTTCCATGCTTTTCACATTGCTATACCCTTATTTATTGAGTGCATGCTTCTTGTTCATTTTGGGGGTTTATGTCTTTCCAGTTTGGCGTTTTGAATTTCTAAGTTGGGGAATTTCCTATTTTATTTGAGTGCCATTCCTGGCTATTTTTTTTGAGCTTGCCTTTCAATGTTATCTTTATTATCTTATTGGTATTTTCCATGAACTTTCTATCTTTACGGGCAAGAAAATTGTGCCCAAGTTTTTCTATGCATTCATGGCAAAAGTTTTAGGGTTTTCGACCAGGGCATGACCAATCCCTCTCAATTTTTTGATAGGAGAGTTTTGAATTCAAGGTTGATCCATTGGAGGTCTAGGTTAAGTTGTTGTCGAGCTCTAGGTTCTTAAATCCATGATTGTTCTATCTATTTGGGTGAAGAACGAGAGAAACATGGGTGTGTTTGGGCTTTCAGTGTCTTCGCAGAATTCCCCATGTGTCAGAATTCCTCGATTTTTCCCATTTCCTCTTTATACTTCACAATGTGCTTTAATCCGGGTTTTTACCTGTCTCATGGATTTTCGCTGCCTTCGAATTTCCCCGAGGTCTGTTGCTTGGTCGTTTTCCCAAGATTGGGCTTTAGTGGTAACATTGTATTGATTTCGCTAAAATACGCACCCTCGGGATTTTCTTGAATGTTCTGCACCTCCTTCATTTTACTAGATTGTTTAAACTGTTGTCATTCTCAGAGATTTCCATCTAAATTTTTTCCGAGGTTTTGTGGGAATGAAGAATTTGATGGCTATATGAGAATTTACTTGATGAAGGTGCATTTAAATGATCAAATGAACTTATGCTAAGTTGTATCAAATCATTCCCAAGTTAAATTGATTGCTTAAATGATTATATGGATATTTGTATGCTTATTTCACTGGATTCCGCCTAGTCTGGATTTCTCAGGAATTCCTCTCTAGTCTGGATTCCGCAAGGGAGGCTAAATCCCAAACTTTGAAATAATTGATTTGATATGGATTTAGTTGAAATTTTTATCTTGGATCTTATTTGGTTGTCTTTACTTGTTTGCAGGAAGGATTAGGACAAGCTATTGCTGGGCATGGCAAGGGAAAGGCTATGGATCCAAGTGCTGAAGGTTCTTCTATCTTCGAGGCACAGAGAGTGAAGATGGATATAAAGAGTAGGATCCCAGAGAGCAGGCTAAATTTTGTCTGGTAAGGGATTACTGATACTAATGTTGGAATGTGGGACTACGAAGAATTCAAGCTAGGGATGGTAGCACAAAATCTCCCTTTGTTGGCCAAAAGGACATTGGAGTCTGGGTTAGCACACGTGGCTGGATTTCCCTCTATGGTACAGTGTTATGAGCTGGTTCTTGAGTGTGCCAAGAATTATGATAGGGGTACACAAAGAATAATTGGTCCTCAAGGAAAGATTCTGGTGAACTTCGACCCTATGTCCATTGCTCGGACCTTTGATATGCCTGATCGGTCACATGTGGCTTTTGATATGGATTCAACTAAGAAGTATTATGAGGAGAATGTTGTTAACTCCTAGTAGGTTATCAAATCTTGGTTGGAGAAGCCCAAGTCTCATTTCTCCAAGCTCCCCAAGCAGTTGGTCAAGCTCAAATTTAGGAGAGAGTACTATGATGCTATCACACTCCTTAGCAGGTTGGTAGGACTAAAGAGTGCAAGGGTGTTTCAGAGTTGGATGTTTAATGTTATTGATCGGATGGAGCAAGGTATAGATTACCATTGGGTAGGTGCTATAAGTGTAGTAATTCATGAGAAAATGTGCAATGTCCTAAAGACAAAGACCTTCACCATGACCTCCTATTTGGTGTATTCACTTGCAAGGTTTCACCCATACAAGGGGCTAAGCACTAGAGGTGTTTTTGGGAAAGATGTGATTTATGAAGTGTATCCACAACTACACTTGGGTGGAGGAAGCTATAGGAGGGTGAATGATGCATTCACCATGTATTACACTAGATTGCTGCAGAGTGCTAAACATGTTAGAATTTCAGACATGGCCAAAGAGTTGATCAAAAGGTTTGGAGCCTGGTTCATTCAGTTCCCTACCTTCTCTTACATAATTATTGATGGCTATCAAATGGCTCCCTATAGAATTCCAAGGTACCCAACATACCATATTATGTTGTTGGAGGTCACAAGGAATATATGTGACTTTGATGTGATTTTGAAAGGGGAGAAACATAAGACACGATTTGGTAATGACTTCCCACTGAAGATAGGTACTAATGAGGTATGCCCTTCTATCCAGTCAACCCATGGTTTTGAATAAGAGATGAGCACTCTGGGCATGGCAAGGGAAAGCCTATGGATCCAAGTGCTGAAGGTTTGGCTATCTTTGAGGCAGAGAGAGTGAAGATGGATATAAAGAGTAGGACCCTAAAGAGCAGGCTGAATTTTGTCTAGTCAGGGATTACTGATACTAATGTTGGAATGTGGGACTACAAAGAATTCAAGGCAGGGATGGCAGCACAAAATGTCCCTTTGTTGGCAAGAAGGACATGGAGTCTAGGTTAGCACATGTGGTTGGATTTCTCTCTACGGTACAGTGTTATGAATTGGTGCTTGAGTGTGCTAGGAATTATGAAAAAGGTACACAAAGAATAATTGGTCCTCAGGGAAGGAGTATGGTGAACTTCAACCCTGTGTCCATTGCTCAGACCTTTGATAAGCTTGATTGGTCACATGTGGTGGCTTTTGATATGGATTCAGGTAATTGAAGTATATTGAGGAGAATGTTGTTAAGTCCTAGTAGGTTATTAAATCTTGGTTGGAGAATCCCATGTCTCACTTCTCCAAGCTGCCCAAGCAGTTGGTCAGGCTTAAATTCAGGACAGAGTACTATGATGCTATCACACTCCTTAGTAGGTTGGTAGAACTGAAGTGTGTAGGGGTGTTTGAGAGTTGGATGTTTAATGTTATTGCTCGGATGGAGCAAGGTATAGATTATAATTGGGCAAGTACTATAAGTGCAGTAATTCATGAGAAAATGTTTAATGTCTTGCAGACAAAGAACTTCACCATGATTTCCTATTTGGTATATGCACTTGCAAGGTTTCACCCATACAAGGGGCTAAGCACCAGAGGTGCTTTTGGGAAAGATGTGATTTATGAAGTGTATCCACAACTACACTTGGGTGGAGGAAGCTATAGGAGGGTGAATGATGCATTCACCATGTATATCACTAGATTGCTACAGAGTGCTGAACATGTTAGAATTTTAGACAAGGCCAAAGAGTTGATCAAAAGGATTGGAGCATGGTTCATTCAATTCCATACCTTCTCTTACATAAGAATTGATGGCTATAAAAGGGCTCCCTACAGACTTCCAAGGTACCCAACATACCATATTATATTGTTGGAGGTCACAATGCAAATATGTGACTTTGATGTGATTGTGAAAGGGGAGAAACATAAGACAACATTTGGTAATGATTTCCCACTCAAGATAGGCACTAATGAGGTATTCCCTTATATCCAGTCAACCCATGCTTCTGAAGAAGAGATGAGCACTCTTGGTCTCTCCTTCCATTCCAAAAGGGCCAGGTTTGATATCACTGGTGAGGCACAGAAGAAGGCTAGTAGGGAGTATAGTCACAAGGATAACATTGAAGACTATTGGGCTAAGCTTGGTGATGAGTTTGAAGTTAGAAAGAAGAAGTTCTCCAGGCTACCAGTGAACTTAGTAAGGTTATATAACATAAAGGAAATTCCTAATCAAGTTGAAGAGGATGGGAATCTGATTCAGGGTCACATCTTTGAGGCTGTGAAGGACAAGACACTTGGAGAAGTTGACTAGTTGGAGGAAGAAAAGACAGAGCTAGAACAAATCATGACTCCTATGATCAAGTACACCAATTTGTGGATTAAGCATACAAAGTTAGAGTTGGAAAGTGAAGGTGCACAATGTACCTATGATTTAATGGGAGGCTTGGAGTCTCATTCTTCTTTTGAGGAGTCACATGAGAAGGATCCCAAGGGTAAGTCCAAGGTGGGATCTCCTTTCAAAATCAAGATTAGGTATATTCAAGCTAAATAGGTAGTAGAAGCAGGGAAACAAAGAAATCTCATTGCCAAGAAGAGAAGGCATGTTTCAAGGAGAAAAGGGGCTGAAAAAGATGAAGAAGAAAAGGAAGAGGTGGATGCCACTACCCCTTTATCCAAGAAAAGAAGACTTGTGAAACTGACACAAAATGAAAAGGAAACTTCCAAGCTAGATAAGGAAGTTGAGCCACCTATGGTAGAGGTAGAGATTTCGGGGGAGAAAACACAAGTGTACATGAGGAGGTCGAGGAATCATTTCCCAAAGGATGCTGCAACAAAAGGAAGTTTTCCTATGAATGCTCCTATCAATGAACAAGAGGACATTCCCTTTCCTTAGAAGACTGGCAGTGTGCCAGAAGAACCAAAGAATGATAAAGATCCTAAGGATTTGGGAGAAGAAGAATTCCATGAGGGAGATCTCTACAATACAGAGGCATAAATTGATAAGGTAATATAGTCTCCCTTGGTAGCTAATGCATATTCACCTACAAAGGATAATGAGGGAAAATACCCTCAAAAGGAGGAGATACCGACCAAGATTCCCTCACCAGAATAGGACAAAGTAGAGGAGTAATGTTAGGATAAGGAGGATTCAGCTAGGGAGATCCCTGAAGATCCAAACATTTGGAAGGATGCACCCAGTGTTCAACATGAACAAGATGAGAAAGATAGGGTGTAGATAGAGTCCATTGTTCTAGGTTGGCTAGATAGGGAGCTGAAGAGAAAATTGGTTATAGTGGAGGACACTCCTCCTAATTGGGATGACCTAATGGCTAAAACTAGAGAAGGTAAGACGAAGAAGAAAGCTAGGGTCATTTACAAGAATGAAAGAGATGGATCAAATAACAAGTGTTAGGAATAAGGTGTCTCAACCTTGGATAATTCCTATTCTTATTATTTGTTTTGTAAAATGTATTTCTTGCAAATAATGTAATTAAGTGTGAGTGTACATGTCTAGTTTGCATGTTGATGTGTCACTCCACTTAATGTGTCGGCATCTTGAATTGTGTGTAAGGAGATCATGGCTGAAACGGTTATGACGGATTCCTATGACACGTAAGAGCTATGTCTGGAAGATTCAATGACAGGTGAAGACATGTGGCAATTGATAAAGTTGAGTACTGTACACTCTTCCACGATAGTGGGGTTCGGGGCATCGCCCCGGAGTTCCTATTTTCTCGGAGAATGGTAAAACCCTAATACAGTTATCTTCGGAAGTTGCCCTAAAAGGGAAGCGCATGATATAAGCGTTTTTTAGGGTTGCGAAGATTTGTGATGTGAGTGTATTGTTGGAACGTTTTTTCATGCTGCCGCATTTTGTCTTCAAGAGTTGGAAATCTCCTGAAAGAACTTGCATTGCAAGTGTGTTGTAACCGTTGTGTTGAAGATAATACATTGTGCAGGTTTTGGAGTGCTGGGGTTTTTTACCGAAAGGTTTTCCCCAGGGTAAATCATTGTGTCATTCTTCTTTTTCTGTATGTATGGTATATTGCTGCAATATCTTTGTTAAGTAGATTAACGAATCTGAAATTGTAAGGGTTTAAAACGAATTTGCACCATACTTTCCTTAAGAGATTAGTGTAGGAAGCTATTTCCGCACCTGAGTTTCCTTACAACAAGGTGTCCCATATTGCTACTCCTACTCCTGATAAAGATAGAGATGGGGTGACTACAAAGGATTATCATGTGTAGACCATCAATTTAGGGCATGCCTCCATGGAACAATATATTGAGGAGTATGAAGACTCTAGTGTTGTGATCATTGGTAGATTGAGGAAGGAGGTGAAAACTAAGAATGATTTGGAGAAGGAAAATGAAAGACTAAAGAGGTACTTGTAGGAGTTGATGAAATCCTTGCAGTCCATCCATTCTTCCTCCTCTTCTGCAGGTTTCTTGGCTTAGGAAACAATCTCAGAGCTAGAAAAGATGAAGGGCACTACACATGCCACAGTCGGTTGGTTGGAGGGAGTTCAAACCAAGGGAGATGGCTCCATCAAGGGTATTTTTTCAATTGTAGGGGATGCAATGAGGTCAATTGATTGGCTAAAGACTGTGCTAGGCCAGGATAAGAAGGATATAGATCTCTTACTATAGAAAACAAAGACAATCATAGAGCATATTGTAGAGCCTTGGGAATGGTTTGAGATTTTGTAGATGAGGCAACAGACCTTGAAGAGGATACACAAACAGGGGAAATAGATTGAGGACACTTTGACTGGCATTTATGATAAGTGTATCTCCTTCTTTGAAATCATGATAGGGAGAAAGAATTTCACTCCAAAAAATCTCAGTTTGGAAAAATTAAGGAGGTGGTGGTGAGATGTATACTCTCTAATCAATGAAGGTCCAGTTACTGAACATCAACTAGATGATGCTGCAACCTACATTGCAGTTATTGGTAGGTATCAAATGAATAGGGATGATTGGGATAATACAGTGAAGAAAGCAAGAGAGGACATCAAGTCTCTTTTGAGGAAAGTTAGGGTTTTGCCTATGCCACCTATTGCCAAATTGGATAGAGTATTTCTGGCAATGCATAGTGAGCTAGAGCATGCTAAAGGCAAGGATGGGAAGTAGTTAATATAGGGCTACATCAGAGTTTTTTCTTCCCATTGTTTCTCCTCCTTCTTCACATGCATTGGATTGAGTTTTTTAAGACCTCAGGCCAACTTTGATGAAATTGGTGCAAATTGAACATTTCATGTTATTTTCGAACATCTTTTGGGCCAACCTATTGTATGGCGTTTATTATTGTAAACACTTATTTGGGCCGACCTATCTTGGGGGGTTCTCTATAAATTGGGCATGATGCCTCATTTGCAATATATAGAAGAATAGAATAGTAGTCAAAGTTAGAAGATTTCACATTTTCAGAAAATTGTAGGAGTAGTAATTAGGGTTTATCTTCAAGCAAGTGTTGTAATATAAGGCTGGAATTGTTGCCATTTTGGGTGATTTAATATAAGAAAGGATATTATGATTTGGTATCTCTCTTGTGTTGAGTTTTATCTGGCATGGTTCTTGTTATTCTATCTTTAAAATTGCTTAAGTCTATTGTTATATGGTTTGATGATGTTTAGAGTTTTATGCTTGAAGTGTTTGCAACAATCTATAGTCCATACTTTTTTCAGTTAGCCGATTGTTAGCAGCTTTGCAAAGTTATCCTATACTTAAATTTGTGATTAGTTCAATCATGAATGTTTGTTCATTTCAATTGCAATAGGGTTGTCTTGAATGAATATGCATGATTTGAAAATATTTAACACCTTAGAAGATTTCACTATTTCTGTAAGATTGCAGGTTTATCTGTGTTGAACAAGAGATAGTTTATGAGAGATTGGTCCATTTTGAGCATTTAATCTTTTGCATTGTCAATCTTAGGGTTATAATTAGTCTTAGATTTATCTCTGAAACCTTTATCTTTTGTTATTTCTTTATTATCTGGGTTAAATTTAGGGTTTGAAGTATCAACTTATTCCTAGATCTGATGAATTCAAGTCCAATATTTTCTTGTAGTAAGGTCCCTTTGTGATTACCAACATTTTCACATTATCTCTGAGTTGTTTTATTTTCATTGTCAAGACCTGACATTAGAGAGCTTGGGGTTATCTCTTTTCCCATAGAGATTTACCTTTTAAGAGAGATAGTATATCATATTGTGTCTGAGTTTTTGTTGTACAAAAAACACCATCAACAAGGAGTATGGTTGGAACTGCTAGGGCATAGAGGGAACCCACCTATACCTTTGACAAACCTACATGCCCTACCTTCTTGAAAAATGAACAAAAATTAGGTAATGCGGAAGAAGAGGGAGAGGAAAATTTTGTAGATAGTCTTTAGGAAACAAATAATGAATGGGACTTGTTGACACCTCAGGTTAGGGAATGCATAACCTTTGATAGATTTGTAAGTCAAAGGAGAGAAAATTATAGAGAAAGACAATATCGGAGACCAAGAGATCCAAACAAAGACCAAAACAATGACTTGATACATGCCACTAGAAAAATCACACTACCTACATTTGATGGCAGTGGGACAGTTATAGCTTAGGCTTGGGTTCACAAGTTAGACACTTTCATGAATCTTCGACCCATGGAAGAGGATGATGCAATAAAATATACTTTACATTTGGAGGGAGTATCCCATGAATTGTGGTACCATGGGATGGTCATGTTGTAGCATAATTTCATCACTTCTTATCAGGAATTCATTGATAGATTGATTGAATGCTTTGATAAAAAGGATCCAGAAATATATTTCAAGGATTTGGCTTGGCTCAAACAGGTTGGGAGTTTGGAGGGTTACATTGGTGACTTTCAGAAGTTATCAATTATGGTTCCTAATATTTTTGAGAGGATATGAGTGGTGTTATTCATTAAGGGATTATCAGAACCATTGAGAGGATGGATAAAAGCCTTTGAACCACCAACACTACAAGAGGGAATGAAAAAGGCTAGAAGTATGGAACTTGAAGCTCCTCAAAGAAATTTCTCATCAAAAGGATCCTCTTCATATAGGGACAAAAAATCCTTCTCCAAGAAGAATAAAAGATCAGATTCAAAGGGAAAATCAACAACACCCCTAGATTGTGATACACTCAAAAATTTTCACAAGAAAAAGTTGTGTTTTTATTGCAAAGGCCCTATGATGCAAGCCATGACTGTCCTTTGAGACCAAAGTCAAAATGTAATCGAATAATGTGGGCATATTATGAGGATTCTATGTTTGAAAAATTAGACCAGCAATCTCATCTAGAAGATTCATGGGCTGAAAAGGTTAAATATGAATCAAAAAGTTCAGAAAATAAGGGTGAATGGGAAGTGGAATTGAATCTTTAAGAGGCACACATCACTAGCATACAATGAGAGGTCTAATTAAAGATGTGTGGTTTCTTAGCAGGACATAAGATTTTCAGTTTGCTCGACATAGTTCCCATACATAAATTAATTGATGCTAGGTTGGTTGAGAGGCATGGGATTTAGATAGAGGAATTTGAAGGTATAAGGGTGAAAGTTGCAGATGGTTACACTCTATAGTGTGATAGGATGATTCCAGACCTTCCCATGCATTTGAATAACTTTGAGTTTAAGGAAGATTTCTATGTAGTGAACATGGGAGATACTGATATATTCTTAGGGATGAAATGGCTTCATGATATAGGAGAGTTTACCCTTAACCTTCATGAAATGGAGATGAGGTTCAAGGTGGATGGGAAACTCATGTGATAAATGCCATCATATATACCAATTGAAGAAAGATATATTTCAATAGAGTGGAGAGACTCATGTGCCATGACATGGTTGAGTGGGTGGAAGAATGTGTTTTGAAGCCAACACAGGGAGAACAATTGAAACCATATTATCATCCAAATATACAGGAATTAAGGATTAAGCACGAGAGGGTGTTTAGTGATATTCCACCAAGTAGACTTCTAGACAGACGGATTGAGCATATAATAGAATTAGAGGAGGGTGCCAAACTAATGATAATCACTCTAGGTTATAGGCACCCCAAGTGGTTGAAAGATGAGATTGAGAAAATGATTAAGGAGTTGCTAGTTATGGGGCACATTAGACCAAGAAAATATTTATTTTCTTCATGAATTGTTTTGGTTAAGAATAAAGATGGTACATTGTAGATGTGTATTGATTATCAAATTGCGAATAAGAAGACAATCAAGAACATGTACCCTATTCCTAGGATTGATGAGCTGATAGATGAGCTGCATGGTGCTTGTTATTTCTTGAAAAAAGATTTGAGGTCAGGATACCATTAGATTCATGTCAGAGAGCAGGATATTGAGAAGACATCGTTCAAATGTCTTTGTGGGAATTTTGAGTTTGTGGTTATGACATTTGGGCTAACTAATGTGCCTGCTACATTTTAGTCCACTACAAATAGGATTTTTAGTCTCAATTGAGGATATTTGTACTGGTCTTCTTTGATGATATTTTGGTGTACAACAAAACTTAGGAGGAGCATATCGCCCATTTGGATATAGTGTTGGGTATTCTCGATAGGGAGTTCTTATACACCAAGGAATCCAAATGTGATTTGGGCATGACAAAGTTGCTATACTTGGGCCACATCATTAATGCAGGGGGTGTGCATATGGATCCTGACAAGGTCAGAGCTATTATTGAGTGGCCTACACCTGAGAATCTGACACAATTGAGGGGAGTTTTTGGCTTGTGTGGTTTCTACCATAGATTTTTTAGTGGATATTCATGGCATGCAACACCACTCACCGATTTAAAAAAGAAAGGGGCATTTGTTTGGACTCTTGAGGTGTAGGAATGTTTTCATAAGTTCAAGCAGTTGATGACTTCTTGCGCAATTCTTGCATTGTCAGATTTCACTAGACCCTTTGAGCTTCAATGTGATGCTTCAGGTGAAGGGATTTCCATATTCCTTATGCAAGACAAACATATGATAGCTTTTAAGATCAAGAAGTTAAGGGGACCAAAGAAGAGATACATCATTAATGATAAGGAGATGTTGGCCATTATGCATGTGTTGGCCAAATTTAGGCAGTATCTTGTGGGCATAAATTTTTGTGTTAAGACAGATCATAACAGCCTAAGACATTTCCTAGGGTAGCAATATTTCAATGATCATCAACAAAAGTGGGTTAGCAAGTTACAATCATATGACTTTGAGATTGCCTTTGTCAAAGGGACTCATAATGTTGTTGATGTTGCTTTGTCTCACCATCCACATTTGAGCTCTATGGTTGAGATTTCAGAGGATTGGAGACACCTGATTATAGTAGTGTATGCCGAAGACTCTTAGGACTTTGGCATAATTGATGGATCAATATAGGACAATAGGTATTCAGTTGTAAATGATCTAATCATTTACAAAGGGAGGATCTTTTTGACCCCAAGATCAAAGAGGAAGAACCCAATGTTGAGGACCTTTCGTGATTCACCTATAGTAGGACATCTCAGGTATCTCAAGACTTACAGGTAGGTTCAAGAGCGTTTCCCTTGGAAATGGCTCAAGTCAGATGTTCTTCGGTATGTCAGAGAGTGTCCTATTTGTTAGTAGAATAAATAGGAACACACATATCCTGTAGGGTTACTTCAGCCACTTCCAATTCCTAACAAGAAGTGGGAATGTTTATCGATGGATTTCATTACAAGATTTTTGAAAGTCCAGGGTAGAGATTGTATTTATCTATTTGTTGATCGCCTCACAAATTATTCTCACTTCTTTCCAATAGCAGCTACATATTTAGCTATAAAGGCAGAAGAGCTATTCTTCCATGAGATATTGAAATTGGACAAGCTACCTCAGAGTATTGTTAGTGAAAAAGAGAGTCGATTCTTGATTCATTATTGGCAGGAGCTATTTAGATTGTGTGGGACCAATCTCACTCTGAGCACCAACTACCACCTACAAAAAAATGGTCAAACAAAGATTGTTAATAAATAGGTGGAGGGATATCTCAGGAATTACATTGCAGGGCAGTAAAGGGGTTGGGTTAAGTGTATTTATCTCTGTGAGTACTTGTATAATACCACTTACTATCTTTCAATTCAGATGTCATCGCTTATGGCCTTGTGTCGTTATGAGGTGCCTAGCTTTATTAACTTACTATTGAGTGATAGTAGAGTTCCTAGTGCTGGGAATTTGTTGAAAGACAACCAATATATTATGAGTGATCTTCAAGAGAATATTCAAAAGTTAAAACATCAGTAGAAGTAGTATGCAGACCAGAAGAGAGTTGAGCGTTATTTCGAGGTGGGTGATATGGTGTATCTGATGTTGCAGCTCTAACGTTAGTCCACTCTTAAGAAGAGTGGTGCATAAAATATTAAACCACGATACTATGGGCCTTTTAGGATCATCAGATGGGTGGGAGAGGTGGCTTATGAGTTGGAGTTACCGCCTGATAGAAGGGTTCAAAATGTCTTTCATGTGTCATGCCTCAAGAAGGCGTTAGGACATCACGTTATTCCTTCCACCACTTTGCTACCCTTGGATGATGAGGGAAGTTGATTTTGGTACCCAAGGCCATCTTGGATGTTAAAGAGAGATAGTTATGGAGACGTGTCATCAAGGAATATTTTATTAAATGGAAGGACTTTCCGGTTGAGGATGCTACATGGGAGGATGAGGAGATTTTTTAGTATCCGAGTTGAGATTGCTTGGGGAAAAGCAATTTCAAGGAGGGTAGACTATAATGTATCCTTCTTCATAACCATCATAGTGATTATTTATCCTTTATCCTCTTGGAGGCTAAATGGGGAAATAAGGGATAAAATTATTAAATTAATTATTTTTAAGGTTATCAAATTGTATAGTTGTGAAATTGCACCCTTGCAATTTCACATACATTCTTGCATCAGCTTCAGTGTCCACTCTATTAGAACTTTTGAAGGCTCATTTTAGCTAGGCTACATCAGCATTTTTCCCTTCTCAAGATGCTCCAACAACCCTTTTTAGTAGCTACCCTTGTGCATCTTCTTTGCATCAAACTTTGTGCTTTCCCCATTCACGTCATTTTGTAACATGACATGTCTAGACACTAGTGCACCAACATCTGCACATCGTGCTAGCATCCTATGACATTTCAACATTCAAACAACCAATTACAAGCATGTTTACCACTTTTCACCTCATTTGGTAAGTGGTAACGGCTCAAGATGCTTTGTAACCACCCGAGAAGCTTCTTTTTGCTTCTCCTCTCTCCTTAAATGTTATCTTTTCCATCCATTTGGGCTCTCTTCCACTTCTAGCTTCACTCTTCTATTCTGCCTCTAGCTTCATTCTAGTTTCTCTATAACCTTCTACTCTCCAACTCTTGCTTGCATAACTCCATACAACTTGCTACAATAGAACTTTCAAGTTCTCTTGGCAACACGCTTTGTGGCACTCTTGGCTCTTGCAGCTTCATCCCCCTTATCACATGCTTGCAAGCATCTTGGGATCTCACACATCCTCTACTTATTGCATCTACATATCATGATACAGGTTCTCCTCCTTGACTAGGGATTTCTTTTATCACTCATACTTTGTGGTGCGGGTTCTACTCCTAAGCAGGTTTTTCTTTCACCATGTGCTTTATCCATTTTGGTTAATCTCTCTCTTTCTTTCTGGTTGTTCGTTGAGGTGGGAACACCAAAATGGGGGTTTGAATGAGGAAAACCCCTATACAGCCCCAAAAATTTCTCCAGATATTACACATATAAGTATTGAAGACATTCACATGCTAGAGGCTTCATCACTTGCGTGGCTGTAAGAATTTACTTTCTACTTCTTATTCTCTTTATCTATTTCACTTTTCTTCAGCTTTATCACTTTCTATCATTTTCCTACATTCTACGAGTTCTTAGAAATTAGAGTATAAGTAGCCACTTTGTCATTTTTTCTGACATTCTCACTTTCTAGTCTACACGAGATGCCAATGTGCCTTTGGGATGCCAACTCACCGCGTTGTTGTCCATATTCCACATTGTCGTCCTTTGGCCAAGAGCTTGTCAATTTTTCTAGAGAATATGTGTGACCTTCTCTTTTTGATTCTATAACTCTCGCTAGTATTCTTTGAGGTAGTTTAGGGCAGTTTTTCCCGTGAGGCTCTTTGAAAGAAGAGAACTCGTGAGTTGTGAATCCCCCTTCTCTACACAAATAAATAAATATTTAAAGGTGACCTTATATTTAATTAATTTAACAAAGTAACTTAAATAAATTAATATTATAATGGAAGCTTCTAGAGGGGCTGACCTAGTCTTGGAGAAAAGTATATTAAGGGGGTCGACCAATGCTTCAATGATCCAAGTTTTGAAATTTTTTTTGATGTGTTCATTGTGGATATTTCTGTAGCCATTGATCATTGAGAACGGAAAATCAGATTGTTAATTGTGGATATTTCTATAGCCATTGATAATTGAGAATGAAAAATCAGATTGATTTGCATAACCGAGGATGTGAAAGATCCTTGGAAGGGTTGCATCCAATAGGGTTGCATCGAAGGAGATTTGGAGATTACTTGCATACTTTTGTTGAAGGTGATTTTGCATAATAAATAATCAATTGAGATATTGTTGTCATTACCTTCTCAGTCATCATATCAGCTATCATTGGAACCCATGATTTTATCATGGAGGGCTTATCCTTCATCGATTTTGCATAAGACCTGGATCACTCCATTGTTGGTGCTTTGGCGATTATTCTTGGTGGTGTTAATCATTGGTACCTATTGCCAAATATTTTATGTTGAAGATTTACTTCAGAATAGGGATGACTTGAGTGGAGGTTCGATCTGGCTTAAGAAAGGCTCATTTTTTATTTTGTGGCTTCCACATCTACAACAACATAGGCACTTCTTGTGATTAGGTTCTTATGATATTTTCATTCATATATGAGCATATTGAATATTGTAGTTGTTGCCATTCATACTCAAACTTTAGGAGATGCATTATATTGTAGAGCCAAAGTCTTGGTCATTCATACAAACATTGTAATAGACATTATATCTCAATAAAGGAGTGATAAGTTGTAGGCCATGTATTAGATGTAATTTTCATGATTATATTCTTCATGATTAACAAAATAGTATGCATGCCAAGTGTTTGAAAAAATGTCAATTAGTTGTAGGTGTTGATTTTCACTAGTATAAGACGTTTATTACATTTGGAAAATAAAAAAAGACTTAGATTTCATGCTCAACTTATTGTTAGACTATTTATAATTAATTACAAAGAATTGGCATCATTTACTTTCCAATTCAAAGTAAAGACATCAAACTGAAATAGAAAACCGACAAGTATAAAGGTTGCAAGAAAAGTGTTTATCAAACTGTATAAGGAAGAAAATCATGACTTTTACATCAGATTTGGCAAGGCTCTTTATAGAAAGCGCACTTGCCATTACATTTGCATGCCTATTATGATTTCATGGGATGTTATCAATGGTAAATGAGTCAAACTTCTTTAAAAAAGTCATTGTGAGATCCTTATATTTTGATAATTTGTCATGCTTTGCTTGATATGTTCCATTTATTTGTTTAATGACTAATTGTGAATCACCAAAGATCTTAAGGTGTTGGGAACCCATAATTAAAGTGGCACACAATCCTATGAGAAATGCTTCTTACTCAACAATGTTGCTTATACATAGGAAGTTTAACCAATATGACAAGGAACAAGATCTCTTGTGGGTGGTATTCATATAACTCCTACACTAGATCCTCTTCTACAATTTGATCCATCTAAATATAACTCACATCTATTAGCCTCAATTGTCAACACATTGTAATCAAAAAATGTTTCATTACTAGGTAATGCTAAAGGAGAAGGAGCATCAGCCAATTGGTCGGTCAAGGATTAACCCTTAATTGCTTTTTGTAAAATAAAATTTAGGTCAAACTTAGTGAACAACATTACCCATTTAGCTAGACTTCTTGATAAGTCTATTTTATTGAAAAGATGTTTCAAAGGGTCAATTTTTTTCATCGCATGTATTTTCGCATCCAATAAATAGTGTCACAATTTACTGGTAGCGAATACAAGGGCCAAACATTGTTTTTCCATTGTTGTGTATCATTTCTCATAATCAATCAGGGCTCTACTGATGTGATAAACATGACGCTCTTTACCATTTTCACCTTGTTGAGCCAACAATGTTGTAAGATCATGAGATAATGAAGCTATATAAAGTATTTTTAGAACTGGCTATGGTTGCCAAGATCTTGAGAGCAATTGGAAAGCAGAAAAAAGAGAGAATATGAATGTGACAAGAATAAACTGTATTCTTATCAATATGATTCAATGATATGATTGTGATGTGCATGGGAGACCCCTTGGTTATATAGCCAAGGTGAGAACATAGAAGGGCATAAGATTATGACAAGTGTCGTAATCTTATGACATGAGACAACTATGAAAAGATATCACTCCACCTAAAGTGGAAAAGTGATAATGTGATAATCACCACAAATCGTGGATCACCCACAAAAGGTGGAGAGGTAATCACATGATATGTCCACGAAAGGTGGAAGTGATAAATTAATAACATGATAAGTCCACCAAAGGTGGAAAATCTCCAACTACCTCCTATGTGGTCCCTAATTAAACTTAACTAAGGTGTAGTTATAACCTAGGACAAGGTACAACACATTTAATTACACCAACAAGTATGAACGTTTTTTTTGCATGGCAGGTTGTAAAATAGGTGGAGTTGTAAGGTATTCCTTTAAATTCTCAAAACCCTATTTATAATCTTCAATCCAATCGAAGTGCACATCCTTTTTCAGAAGATGTGTAAATGGTAACATTTAGTCTACTAAAGATGCCAAAAAATGATGGATAGGTTGAATTCTTCCTCGTATTGTGCGCAATTAAGAGATGTTTGTAGGAGGTGGCATGTTTATTATAGCGTCAATTTTATTTGTGTGCACCTCGATGCCTCTATGAGATATGATAAAACCTAAAATTTTCCTGCTATCTACACCAAAGACACTTTTTTGGATTCAATCTCATGTTGTATTTTTGCAACCGCTCAAAGATTGCTCAAAGGAAATTCACATTGTCCTGTCTTGTTAGTAATTTGGCTAGAATTTCATCAACATAATCTTCCAAAATCTTATGTATGTAATCATGAAATATTAATGTCATTGCTCATTGATAGGTTGTGCCCACATTCTTTAATCCAAAAGGCATTATAACCTAGCAAAATGTTCCCCAAACTGTTGTGAATGTTGTCTTATATTGATCTTGAGGGATGATGAAGATTTGATTATATCCAAAAAATTCATCCATGAATGAAAAAAAAGCATGTCCCACAATTGAATCCACTATCATATCTATATTAGGAAGGGGAAAAGCATATTTTAAAGATGCTTTATTTAAATCATGAAAATCCATGCACATCCTAATACGATTGTGAGATTTTGCAACTCTGAAATTTTTTGAGATCCAAGGAGAATAATCTATAGATCATATGAAACCAGCATCAAGGAGTTTTTCGAGTTCACCTTTAACAAGAAAGGCTATCTTAGGATTCATCTTTCATGTCTTTTGTCGAACGGGCTTGGAATTTTCATCATTGACAATGTTTCGTGTCACTATCTTCGAATCGATTCCTAGCATATCTAAATATTTCCAAGAAAAAAGTTTGGGAAAGTCATGGAGTAACATTTTGTGATCTTGTTCTTCACCATTAGGTCACTTCCCTATCTTAATTACTCTCTCTTTATCATTTATGTCCATTTGTATATCAATTATATCTCCTAAAGGAAGTGCATTTGACTTTGGAAATTTAGTGTTGTATTGTTCTGTACTTATGTCTTTCTCATTACTTTCGTCTTCTACACATTTTTTCTTAGTACTGATCATAGCACATGTAACCTTTTTCTTTTGAGGATTAGAAGGTGACTTGTCATAAAATCCTTACATTTTCTTCAAGGCTTCATAATTTTTAAAGTACTCTCATGATGGTGGTAAATCCATATCAAGCAATTCAAGAAGCTTTATAGTGAGGTTGATTTTTGGCTTGCACATGATATTTTTGATGTTTAATGATGGTCTTTTGTTTTCTTTTGTTGTCTTAAAAGGAAAATGCCCAAAACCAGTCTTTTTCTCTTGCATGTTCTAAGGTTCTATAGGAACTTGAATGCCTTATTCTTTCTTTCCACAAACTTTACCACTGTAACCCAATTGTTTCACGAATTCATAACCTCTCCCATAAAGTTTTTCCATTTTTTTTGGGTTTGGTGGTTGTTGATAATCTATCTCATCAAAGTTAGTTATATAACTTGTATTTTCTTCAAGAGTGGATGAGGTAGATGCTTGTGAAGTTTATTCCAAAATTTGAGTTGACATGACCATTGGTTGTTTTTTTTTTCATATTTTTTTCTTGTGATTATATATTCTCCAATGAGTGAGTGTGTAAACTCCAAGGAACCCCAATCATCATCCAGTAATTTTGACATTGTTTCTAATTATTTCTTTTCAACCTCTATAGGTTCTATGTTGGATGTTTGAATTAATGTACGTAGAGGACTTGCCGTTTCTTTGTCAACTTGCAAACAAATTTTAGGCTCGTGGTCTATTTCAACTTGGTATACCTTGTTGTTATAGAAATATTTTGTGATATGATGAAGGGTCAAAGGCACCACATGCATCTTATGAATCCATGGTCTTCCCAAAATAAGTTTGTATGAAAGGTCATGAGGCATGACATGAATAAGAGTTTATAAGGTATGCTTTTCGACTCTAATAGGTAAAGTAATCACACCGAGAAGTTTATTTCCTACATTGTCAAATCCTCTAATCAATAAGGAGTCAGGTTCAATTTTTGACTTGTCTACACACAATCTATCTAAGAGTTTCACACTGCACATGTTAAGGGTTGAGCCATTATCAACAAGGGTCCTTTTTATGCCTATTCTGTTGAATTGGGCCATTATCATGAAGGCCTCATTTCTATTTCTGAATTTTAAGGGAGGAAACTCATGTTGGTGAAAGGTAATATCTACATTAATTTTATTCATTCCTTGTATTAGAGCTGCAACATTGTTTGCATTCGTACCGAGAGGAACCGCTACTTGTTGTAAGGTTGTTTGAAGAATAGTGTGATAGTTAGGTGAATTCTGAAAAAGGTCCCATTGGGATGTCTTTGTAGGATTATTCTTAAGTTTTTCAACAATATCATACTCCTTACCGCTATGCAAAGGTAAATGATGAGCACTAGGAAATATGGGATTGGGAAAAGGTAAGGTTGTGGGAGTTGGTTGTAGTGGTTGTGGGTTATTCCTAGTGTTATATGTGTGAGCAGTGGTATTATGACTCATTTGTTGCAAAAAATTATTCCTAGGTGGGTAAAGGATGAGTTCAGGTTTAGTTTGAGTTTGAGTTTTATACGAAGGTGGGTAAAGGATGAGTTGAGGTTGAATCACATTAACATCTATTGTTTTTGGTTTCTCATAACAAGCCTTAGTGGATGAGCCTTGTGAGATGAAATCCTCAAGCGATTCATCTAACATATTAAAGTCATCACTAATAAAAGGCTTGCGGGGTAGATTAACTTGGAAAGAGAGATTTGACATAGTCGAATAACTATACTTTCTCCAAGTGGCCTAGTTGTTTTGGTCTTGTTTTAGGTGTAGTTTGCTGATCTTTATCTAATGTTATCTAACCTAAATGTTGAAAATGAAAAGTGAAAAAGTATAAATGTATCCACAATTTCAATGAATGTAAATGAAAATGATTTCAAAAATAAATTAAACTGAAATGGAAAAGTAACAACAATCAGAAGCTTTAAAATGAGAATTTTAACTCTGTAAATAGCAGTGCAAAATTTGCTATGGGACTTATTTTTCCAAGGTGGTGAATGAGTCCCATTAGGGGTTTGTTTTAGAAATTTGAGAAATTTTTGGTGGATTTTTATGTTTTCTATGTTGTATGTTGTAATTCTACGATGCAAATTCATTTTTTCAATAATTTTCAATGAAATTAAGTGCAAAAATGCAAGCTAAATGAGCTTTCACTAATGCAAGAATTGAAACCCTAGAATGAAAATTAACCAATTTAAAACTTAATTCAATGTTAATGCAAACTAAATCTAGAATGAAGATGCACTCCAAATCAAAATTTCAATGTCCTAAATGCAAGTTCACCAAAATGGAACCTATGGAAAATGGGTGGATGATGATGATGTATTCAAATTTCACACCCACTTTCAAAGAGATTCCACTCAAGGATAACCCTACATATCTCAATGCAAAGGAGAAAGAGATCATGCAATAGGGTTGTCCTAGTGATTGAATGTGATCTAATGAGGGGTTCATGGTTCATGACCAAGTTTAGACTTGGAAAAGACAATGATATACAAGGTACAACACTGAACCCTAAGTCAATGCAATGACCTATGAAATGACATAAATGAAAATAAATAGAATAAAAAAGGACAAATAATTTTCACCTAGGAACCTTGAGGTGACTGGAAACAACTTCAAAACATTGAATATTCTAAATTTTTTATCAATTGGGACTCATTCACCAACCTAGGCGAATCATTCCCAAATCTAGGTTTTTGTTCGAAAGTCTATTTTGGGGAAAAGGGTACTTGAATCTGCAATTATTTCTAACAAACAGTTACAGTGGGACTCGTTTTCCACTCTTGGAAAATCAGTCTTGTTCCACTTTTTTGAAAATTGAAAGTTCCGATCTACACTTCAACACATGTTATTTCCTTCCAAATCGGGTTCTGGATCCGAATCTATGAAAATACCTGCAAAATAGAATATAAAATTCATTTGTTAATGGGAGGTTTTCCTTAGTCAAAGCCTTAGTTTGGTAATGAAACCTTGATAGAAATAATGAAATGTGCATGAAAACCCTAGCCTTAAGTGTGTCTAAGGCTAATAAATTTAAAGCATGATGTAATCCTATTCTAATACATAAGAATATGATGTAAGAATGACTCACTTGTGGTGATCCCTAATCACCCCAAATGAATCTTAGTGATGCTTTTACCTTCCTTAGGATGAATTTAGAGTGATAATGAAGGATGGAATCACTTAGGAAATAAGTCTTTAGGCTTGGCTTGATGGCTAGTTCCATCTCCCCAACCTAGAATCCATCATGATTCACCATAGAAAACCATGATAAACCCTTGAAAATGTTGGATCTTGATTGAAAGTGAGCTTGAAGACCCACAAAAGTACTTTAAGGCTTCTCCAAAGCTTCAACCTTGCTGATTACTTTCTCTTGAATGCTCTTGTGAATATTCGTGAATGCTTAGATCTTGAAAATTGCTCTTGAAAATGCTTGTTCAAAGTGCTTAGAGATGATAAAAGTGACTTAAAAATGTTCTTTTATAGGAATTAATACCTAATTGAATATTATTTAGATCTCAAAGGTCGACATCCACCAAAATTTTTAATTAAATTGGTGAATTTCCCACTCAAAATTGAAAAAATACCCCAAATGAGACTCATTCGCCACCCTTGGAGAATGGGTTCCACCTAAGAGGGCTCATTCGCCCAAGGTGGTGAATGAGTCCCACCTTAATGTTTTGAGGTGGGTTTTCAAGAATTTTGGGGTTTTAAGTGATTTCATAGGATTTTTAGGTAAAATGAGCCTCAAGATTCGAAATAATGGGTCTTAGGGGCATATAAATGATGATTTTAAAGGGTAATTAATGCAAGGGTACCCAAGATAGGTCTAAATTAGACCAAGTATTTTACTAGATCTCCAAGAAGGGAGTATAATTCGAGTGGTCATAGTAACAAAAAAAAAAACCCTAATCTATGAAATGCAAAATACTTGAACTAGAATTTTTGAGTGAAACTACAAACTGTAAATGAACAGGAAATTGTGTTGTATGAAATCACAATTGTAGCTAAATACTACATTTGGTTGTGTCATAGGGAGTATGACTGCATTGTCCTGAATATCAACTGCATCATAGAATATATGAATGTGGAGTTTTTCAATAACAGTTCTAGTGAATATATGGTGATTGCATTGAATGATACTCGATTGCATCGCACAAATTTGGGCCTGCAAAATAACATAAAATCTACCAAATCCAAGCAACCTAATTGTTAGAGTGAATGGTTTTACCATTCACATTTTTCTTAAGTTAACTTAGGGGTAGTTTTTCCTTTTAATTTATTTAATCACCGGGTGGTTTTTGCTCGGGCTGGTTAGTTGTGCACCTATCACATATTTTCATGCCTTTATAAGGAACTTTTTACAATATGTAATTTATCTCATCTCCTATGTTTTCTCTAGTGAAATAGACGTGTTTTCTTCTCTCATTCTTTGTGAAGATTTATTCGCAGGTTGTGATCTTGGGCTCAGTGGTTGACACCAACATTAATAACTGATATGATATGCACTAGGGCTAGCCTAATTAAATGAGAAACCAAAACACCTAGATCTAATAGAAAACCGAGAAATTAGACAAAATGTAAGTATTCCCTAATCCAAAATAGTTTCATTTGTTTGAGTAATAATTTATTACACTTAATTAATTATATCATATTGGTTAATTAATTAAATCACTTATTCCTTTAGTTAATTAAGCTAAACTTAGACACATTAATAATTGATTAATTATTAAGTGTGCACACTAGGGTTTCCCTTTTAGGTCAACATTAGGGTTGCATACTTTTCTTTTATAAAGAAAATCATCTCATTGTAATCTTTGAATTCTCAATATATCAATTTGCACATATTCATGCAAAACTCTTGCTTTTTATTTTTTTTCTCTTCTATGGAAGGACTTTTGGTTTGCATGTCTGATATTGGTTTCTAATTGCATTGTTCCACTTTGAGGTTGCGGCTCTGGGTAGATTATGATTGTGTCACTCTAGATTGCAATTTTGTTGAACTGTACCTATACTCAGCAAAATCATTTTTTTTTTTTTTATGATCTCTACATTTTTTCCCTTTCATGTCGGGTCCACCAATGTAATCAGGGTAAAATTATCAAAAGTTAGGCTATAAATAATATAAATCAAATCCTAATAAACAATAAATCACAAATAAGCATAAGTACATAAAAATATGGAAAATATTACCATGCAATCTTCATACCACCATTGATTCACCTTCATTGCACTTCTCCATTTTGCTTGAATATAATAATTTCCCTTAGATTTTTGAGTATAAAAATAGGCCTAATGAAAATGAATAAGACAAATATTGAAGATTCACAATGACTATAGATGCACTTGACTTGATAGTAGACTTGATAGCAAGATAGAATAATCTTGTGTAGGAAAATTTCTAGATAGCAAGAGGTTCTTAGATTGCGAGAGGTTGATGAAAAATGACAATGGAAAGGTCTTTTATAGGAAAGAAAATTTTGAATGAAAGGTTAAGATTGAAAGTCAATAATCAATGGCCAATAATGAAAGATGTAGTATGGACTAGGGTTAGGGAAAATGATAAGGATTGATGGTCAAGATTAAATTATAAATAATTTAATCAAGGGTGGAGGTTAAATGAGACATGGATAGATAAGGACTTGGTGTGGAAGATAAGATTGGAATGGACAAAGAGGTAATAAGAGAAATTAAATAATAATAAATATTTAATTGAGGTGGCCAATGAATAATTAAATAATTAAAAATAATTATTTAATTATAGAGGAATGTGACAAAGGGAATCTTTTGAATTAAATAACGATTTAATTTAAAATTGAAGAGAGTGGACCAAATTAAATAAATAAAATTTATTTAATTCATGAGAGAAGAGGCTAATGAATTATTAAATAATCAAAATAATTGTTTAATTATAGTGGAAAATGACATAAAAATTAAATAAGTAATAATTCATTTAATTTTAGAAAGAAGGGGACCTAATTAGTGACGTTATTAAATAAATAAAATTTATTTAATTAATCAAGGAGGAATAAAGATAGAAATGAATTTTAATTAAATAATTAAAATTATCTAATTAATAGAAGACTTATGACATTAGGAAATAATTAAATAATTAAAAATTATTTAATTATCAAAGACTAAAGAGGAAATGATGGAAATTTTAGAAGTCGTAGGCCTAGAACAATTTTTAGTGTCTACAGAGCTAATAAAAAATCCATTTTTACTAAAATAGATATTTCGAAAGCTTATGACCATATTGAATGGAATTTTATTCTTGCCATGTTGGATACCTTAGGGTTTGGCCCTCATTTCATATAGGTTGTGCAAATGTTGTTCTCTGATGCCTCTGATTGCATCACCATTAATGGCTTCCAATCTCCTTCCTTTGGTTTGTTTTGTTCCATTCACTAGGGTTTCCCACTTGCCCCCTCACTTTATGTGCTTGTTGCTAAAGGATTTAGATACTTGTTGGCTCATGTTGTTTCCCATAGACAGGTTTGTGGCATTTCTTTTCCTAATTCGTCATCCCAACTGGTCTATGGCCACTTTGTTGATGATTTTTTTCTCTCTTCTAGAAGAGGAAAATAATGTTAAAACTGATTTGGATTTCCTTTAGTCTTTCTACCTTGCCTCAATATCTACCATTCAATAACATAAAACCTTATGCTACAGACAATCTATCCTGCCCAGTCCTCAATGGATTCAACACTATGGTTGGAAGTGGATTGGTCCAATTGAAATATTTCAATTCCTGGGAATCCCTTTCGATTTCCAGGCTTCTTCTGTGGATCTCTAGCAAGCGATTCTTTCTCAAATTGAGTAGAAGTCGGCTTACTCGATTACCAAGCCTCTCTCCCTGGCTGGTAAGTTCTAGATTTTCTCTAAGGTGTTGGAAGCTATGCATGTTTATTATTCTTCTTGCTAGGCCCCCTCGAAGATTGCTTATGCTAAATTTGAAAATATTTTGCGTAACTTTCTTTGGGCCTCGTCTAAGATGCACTGAGGGTTTCACCATGTTTCCTGAGTGTTTTTCTACCTTCCTAGAGACTTTGAAGGGATTGCCCTACTTTCCACTCAATGTAAAGGGATTTATCTTTGTGTCAAATAGATTATCAGAGTGCTTACTGGTGATGAGGCCTAGAAAATTCTCCTCAGGCATTGCATTTAGTCTAGCCTTCCAGCATACAAACTACCCTAGAAGGAGATTGGCATTAAAACCCTTCTAGTTATGAAGGAACCATTCTAGATTATGGGGAATTTCATGACCAAGAGCATTTGGAGAGCCTAAAGGTTGTTAAGCCCTGGCTCTGTTGGGTTGGCTCTGATTTTCATGATGGGATTTCACTCAATCAATAGAATGTGTGGTGGTCGCCTATTTTTTCCAGTAATGGTCGACCTCTGGCCAAGTCACCTTGGCTTAAGGCCCTAAGATTTCACAAGAAAGGTATTCAGACCTTTCAACACGTGTTTCATAGACCCACAATGTGTATAATTTCATGGGAGGATTTTTGTGCTCATTATAGGCTTCAAAACTAGGACCGTGACACCTATGATGGTCTGGTGAATGCCATTCTGGACTGACATGGTTTATAAGGTGGGTATTCATGCCACCAAGACCTAGTGGAGGGACTGGAAGTGGTACCCAAACACCCCTTTTAGGAATTACAAGCCTCAACTTAGTTATCTGTGGCTTTCACCTCATTTTCCTATGGTTGATAGTTTGAACCAGTGGTGGCATCTATAGTCTTCTATATCTATTTGGTCTAAAATATTCTTTGCCACTTGGTCTGCAAGTGTTGAACCAAAGCTCGACCACTTTTCTTGGTGTATTATTTTCCAAGGCTTACTTGTGGGGTCTCGTCTTGTCCACTTGGGGGTTCAGGGCCCTTTTTTCTTGTTCTATGGGTAGATAGAATCATTTAAGCATCTTTTCTAGTTTTGTACTAGAGCTCAAAAGCTATGGAATTGGTTTCATGACTTCTGTTAGCCATTCAAGTCGAAGTCATTTTATTGGCATATGGTTCTGCTAGGTGATTCACCCAAGCTTCCCACATAGTATACCCAAATTTAGCATACTGTTAGGGTGGAAATCCTCTTTAGTATTTGGAAAGATAGAAATGCCTACATATTTTCTCACAACCAGATTGATAAATATGTATCTCTATACTTTAGAGAAATTATTTGTTCTAATTTTATTTTACAAATACAAGTGCAAGCGAATAAAGTTGTTGTTGAAGTATCTCACCTTCAGGTGCTTCTAAACAACTATGGCAATTCACCTCGCACTGTCGATCGAGTTCCCTCTTCACCTACCTCTTCTCATGGTTGCTTGCCCTCATGGGGCTGGTGGTGGAGTGGCTCTACTCACCTCTGCTCTTAGGCACCTCCTCGATAGTCATGTTCTCCTCCTCTGCGAGTTGACTTGGGTGGCCCTCTGGAGGGGTGGCAAGGGGCGATGGTGGCATGTCTGGGCAGCCCACTGATACTACTCCTTGTAGCATCTCTAGTTGGATGGATACTATGAAATGGCTCTCACGTTTTGACTTAGAAAATCTCACCCAGACAAGAGGATAAACAAAGAGAAAAAGAAAAATATGATATAATGGTTGGGGTCCTCTTGACGTCACTCCAGACCTCGTTGATGTATGGGGAAAGAAATCGGATGACAGGGACCCTTCACCCTTGTTGGCATTACTCTGGTCACATGATGGCCTTTTTTATTTTCATTTTTGTAATGTTTTTTTTTTTTGGGCTCAACCTATGTGACTTTGAACTTCTGGGATTTGCCCATATGACTCTCGGGGTGTGCCTTTTTACCACCCACCTTTTTTTGCGAATATATATTTCTATCTTTATAATTAATATAGATACATGCCTATTCGTACGTAAAAAAAAGGACATCTAATATGCCCAAACTTCCAACCTTCTAATTCAATTTTTAAAACATAATATTATAGAATAATTGAATTTGGGAACTTGAGATTATAAAATTTATTGTTTGTATTCTAACTTTCCCTAGCTTTTTCTTCTCAAAATTTCTAACCTTTGGTTTTCACATTTATACCCAAGTCTAGTTGCCCAAAAAATCCTTTGAGAATTAGAGTTATCTTGGATTTAAAATAATCCATAAGCCTGAAACAAGTTACATTTGATACGTGTATCATAGATATTGGTACCCACTTAGGGTCTTTGACACTTCTAAGGTTTTTCACCTAAAAGGAAAGAGGGATACCAAAATGCTAATGTTACATTCAAATATTTAGGGGAAGTGTGTGATGTGAATATGTCTTAGTGCAATGTTCTAAATGATGGAAATAGATAAAATAGACTAAACACTTAGAAAATGCAACTAGTTTGAAAACACATTGTGATATGTAGAAAGATAGTTTGAAATACAATATAGAACAAGATAGAAGAGAAAATAAGGAGTGCACCTAGAATATGAAGAGAGACAAGATGGAGGTCTAGAAACTTGAAAAATTTGATGCAGAAGCTAACTGGGACACTTGTGCCAATCTGGGCGACTTACTCAAGTTTCTGAGAAAAACTACCAGAATAGGTTTTAGACAAAAGGGTACTCAAATCTACAGAAAACTCTTTTCAGGATTGGAAGTGGGACTAATTCACAATTGATGGTGACTTAATCCACTTTCTAGTTTCAAGAAATCTGAGGGTGGAATTTATAGCTTTCGGTCTCCACTTCTACTCGTGACAAGCTTTTGAATCCGAAACTACAAAATATGGTCTATAAGTGTTCTCCAAGCCTCTTTAAGGGTTTTGACCACCTTGAAGGGCTTTGAAAAATTGTTGACAAAAATTTCAATCCTATTCTTTAGAAAACCTGTAAACAAGACCTGGAAATCACACAAAGAGAAATAAATGTTGGATGTTAGGGCATGGGGGTTTGACTTGGTCAAACCCCTTTTAGGTAACTAAACCAAAATGATGAAATAAGATAATAGAGAATGGAATATAAAATAATGGAGTTAGTACCTTTCCATGATGATTGATCTTGAGTTTTTGCAGCAATGGAGGAAGAGTCAACCCTTGAATGCTTCAGAAATATGTCTTGATAACTTAGGATGCTCAAACCCTAGCTTGCTTGAGAGAGTGAGAGATGAGTGATTGAGAAGAATAAATTTTTGAGAGAGTTAGGACAAAGAAGAGATGAATTAGGGTGAAAATGAATGGAAACCCCTTTATTTATACATGTTGTGCCCTAATTCCCCAAAAATACCACATGACAGGCCAACCTTAGGGTTTAGGAGACAAAATCTAGCAAGAAATTAAGATTAAATTTGATTTTTTATACCACATGGGACTAAGCCACCCAAGGTGGCAACTTAGTCCACTTGGGAAATTTTTAATGGTTGTCAAGAATTAAGATATGATTAATGATGCTTAATGGGGTTTTCCTTTGAAACACACTTAAGTTGGACCTATAAGAGGCTTAAGGGGTTATTTTAACATAAGAAAGGGTTGATTTATTGATGAAAAGCCTATGAAAGTGAGAGATTATTAAAAATCTTTACAACACTTTTAAATAAGGCTTGGAAAGGGGTAAGAAGAGGTTGTTTAGGTGAGTTATTATGAAAAGGTCTTAGAAAAGTGTGAAAGTGGTTTTCAACACCTCACAACACCTCTATAAGACACCATCAAATTCTTATTGATTTGTAAGGGTTCAAGAAGTAATATGAATATGTTGACCATATTACAACATTAAATCTAGGAAAAATCAGGCCAAAACCAAGGGAAAAGGCCCAAATGAATGAAAAGTGTCAAGGCTACACTTTTTTGCAACACATTTAGCCCCCACTTTAGCGAGAGGATGAACTTGCTTCAAACTCACACTAAAGTAGCCACATGGAGATGGTAAAGGATGACAAAGATGAAGAAGGCGGTCAAGCCCTCAGGATTCAAGATTCTAAGTCAAACAGACATACATGTAAGGTGACACATTCAAGGGTGAATGATTTGCAACAAAACAAGATACATGATCATGCAATGAAAATAACTAGAATGAAGAGAAGGATGAAAGTAAGAAGTAGGGATCAAGATTCGACTGTTTGTCCAACTAGTTTTGGATCAGATCTAGGTTGTTTATCCAGAAAGATGTGTACTCACTCTGGGGTGACAAGAATTTTGGTTGTGCATTAGGTGAGAAGGCTCAAAATGTCAAGAAACATGTACTCATAGTTGGTATGCACTCACACACAAAGGTGTCTATGGGAAAATTTGTGTCACCATTCAAGCTTTCCGATCAAACCATACCAAAGTTACACCTCGTGAAAACTTTAATAAGGTACCACAAAAGAAAATGATGATTGTAGAAATGGTGTAAGGAATGTTCAAAGGGATTTTTCTTAGTTCGTGCAAGGTGACATCTTAAGGCACATTTTGTGTAATTTCTTCAAGAGAGGAAAAGTGCAAATGGTCTCATCTTGTTTGTAAGAGAGGAGAAGTGTGATATCTTATCATGGGCAACATTGTACCTAATGTTTCCAAGAGAGGGAATCACAAGAAAATTAAAATCGCACAGTGAAATTGAGTTTCGATGTATGCTCCCACTTTAAAGTGGTTGCTAACACCATTAATATGAGAAATTTCTTTAAATTAGAAGGAGAGGAAGACATGAGAGCTTATTTGGAAATCCCTATGCCAAGTCATATGTTTCTGATAAGCTATGCCATGAAGAAGGTAGTATGTCACATGCGAGTCAACTTAAGACATGTCATCCACATCCCAAGCTTGCTCTTATATGTTCATGAAAGGTTAAAAACTAGTCAAGAGAGACAATGAAAACTGAAATATGAGGACAAGGCTACCTATCCCCTTGCCCCCACTTAGTGTAGGACAAGAGTGAGCCAAAAGGATTGATGAAATACAAGGTAGAGTGAAAAAATAGTATCAATTAGAGGAATGAGGCTCCCCGACATAAGGAAGAACACAAAAATCCTTAAGATGTTGGATTTTACTACTCATGGCCTTACATTCATTAGTAGAATGGCCATGGGATCTATGATAGGCACAAAAGGAATTCTTGTAAAAGATTTTTTTTTGAGTTTGGGGAGGAAGGGATATCAAGTGATCTTGGAGGATGCTCAACAAGATAATTTCTTGATCAAAGGAAGAAGTTGTTCCTATGGCTTGTGTTAAAGATGTGTCTTACTTAGTACAAGATGTCATACCTACACAAGGTTATATAGAGTGAGAGATTTTGTATGCTCCTTTAGAGGATTGTGTAAAATCTAAATCAGTAGTGTGTTGTGAGATAACATTGGTATTAGGAAAATATTTCTTTATGTTTTTCAATTGGTGCAAAGTAACACTTTTGATACCACTAGTTTCCATCATTTTAGGATGCACTAGTGGTAACAATGGTTTAGAAGGATGGGTTGTGATGGTGTTGATGTGAGATGAAGGCTTTGGTCATTTTGATCAAGGCACAATAACAAGGACCAGGATGTGTTGTCTACGTATGAGGCTTGATAGGTTTGTAGATACCTTGTTCATTAGTACCACATCCTTTTTCACTATATCCAACTTGTTTCATAAGGTCATAACCTTTTCCATAGATATTTTTTATTGATTTAGGATTGGGTGATTGTTTTTTGTTTGCTTCTTTGTCTAAAGTGGTTGAGGTGGATGCTTTCAACGAATATATTGAGTCTTCTGTTGACAAGACTGTGGTTCCCTTTTCAAAGTCTTTGTGTATGAGCTTTGATTCTCCAATGGTTTTAGGTGTGGAGTCTAAGGAATCCCAATCATCATCTAAGAGCTTCATGATTTTCTCAATAGGTTGTTCGTGGTTTGTGTGTTGTGCAGGTTCCACTTGTGTGGTTGGTGTTAATGTGTTGAAATGATTCTCTTTGTTTTTCTCAATGTTCAAGCAACTGTTTGGTTCAGGGTTAGCGTCAAGGGTGTGGGTATGTGCAGGATCATGATGGGCCAAAAAGTGGCGATATGTAAGCCATATGATGGTCCATGTGGCTGATGAATTTTTTTTTACCCAAAATTGATGAAATGAAAAGGGTTTTTAGAGGAAATTCTTAGCTTTCCAACAATATAAATTATGCTTTACTTTGAATTTAATAAATAATTATTATTCATTTCCTATTAGAATTACGAATAAAGTCCTAATTGATAGGCTAATTGAAAAACATCTATAACTTTCAAATGGTATCACATTTTTTGAATCCGAAACATGCGCCACATTCTATGCTTCACATACTATAGGATTAAAAAGGAAAAATTAGAATTTCATGAATTTTTGACCAAGTTAAGGTGGTTAGACAAATGAGATTTTATATTTTTGTAGATTTGTAATAAAAAATTCATAATTAATTATTTACTTGGAAAAAAATTATAAGACAATATGCATCACATCGGGACATGAGTCCTCTACTTATATATAAAATATTATAAAAAAATATTATCATTTTATTGTGGTTAGGGTCGTCAGACAGACACCTACTTCTTATTTTTACCCTGAAATTTAAATAATACTGCATTGAAATTTCAAATTTTCACCAAATAGATTTTATTTTTTAAAATAAAGGTCTAGTAGTTTAGAAACTACATGCAATTTTATACATATTCTATTTTCACATTTTTTTGAAATAATATAGATAATTTATTCAAATTTTTACATCAAGTTGTCTAACTCTGATTTTTTATCTTTTTATTTCCACTTAAGGGCCTATTTTTTCCATGATGATCCTACACATACCTGTATACAATTTGTTGTTGTAGATGTACTTCAGTTTATGATGAAGAGTGGAAGGAACCCCATTCATTGCATGAATCCATAATCTTCCTAAGAGAATATTGTATGAAATTTCATGAGGCTTAACTTGGATCCATGTGTCCAATGTGGCCATTCCATTTGTAAGAGGCAAAGTGACCACACCGAGCAGTTGCTTTGTGACTTTGTCAAATCTTGGAATATATAGAGAATCAAGTTGAATGGTTGATCGATCAATGCCAATCCTATCTAGAAGGCTCACACTACACACATTAAGGGTGGACCCTGTGTCTACAAGAGTTCTCTTGATCCCTTTTGTTTTATATTGAGATATTATTATGAAAGCTTCATTTTTTTTTAGACATCCAAAGGAAGGAGCTCACTTTGGTGAAAAAAAATATCAACATTTATTTCATGAATAATAACCGCTATGCCATTTTTTTGCACATTAGAAGGGATAGGAACTTGTTGGAAGGAATTCTACATCATGTTGTGATAGTGAGGGGAGGCTTGAATAAGATCGCATAATGATATTTTAGCAAGAGTATTTCTTAGTTGTTTGACAAGATCATACTCCCTAATGAGTGAATTTAATCGAGGGACAATAGGTAAGGTTGGATTGGGTAAAGGTAAGGGGTTTGGGTTTGGTTTTTGTTGGTGCAAATTATTTCTTGTGTAATGTGTGTAAGCAATAGTATTATAACTCGGTTGCTATGACACATTATTCTTAGATGGATAAAGGATGAGTTCGGGCTGGTTTGGAGTTTGTTGTTTGTTTGAAGGGGGATAAAGGATGAGTTGAGGTTGAATAATATTAACATCCTTGAGCAAGGGAGAGGCTAATGGTTTCTCTTCATTTGCTTCTAAGGATACAATATTATTATTTTCAATGTTAGCTTTATCATGTGTCAAGATATCCTCCCTAGGAGGAAGGGTTTTAGGAGAATCGCAAACCAACTGATCTTGACAATCAAAGATTGGTTCGTCTTAAATGACTTCATCACAAGTAGGGGAATGATCAATGATTGAATTGTCATGTGTAGGAAGGGTTTTTCTAGGTGAAGGGGGACAACTAAGATTATCACGACCTTCACTAATTGTGTTTTCTAACAACAAAGTATGCTCTTCACAACAAGGAGAAGTACTAGGAGAAGAACAAATGTTATTTTCATGAGTAGCTATATTTATGTTGTCTTGTTCATTAGTGTCTTGTCAACTAAGAGATGTAAGAGGAGAGAAACAACTAGGATTCTCAAAAATCTCATTGATTGGTTCTTCTAGCAGAATATCTTCATCACTAAGAGGAGAGATATTAGGAGAAGAAAACATATGATCATTAGGAATTTCCAAGGTTGTATCTTCTATCACTCAAACACTCTCATAGAGAGAGGATATGAAATGTTTCGTAGTTTTTCTAGATATGTAAGCTATTAACATTGTTTGAACAAAAATGAAAAGTACATGCAACCATTTCATGCAATGTTTCAACAATATAAACAGTGTAAATACAAAGATACAAAACATTTTTATCCAATAAATCCTAAGATTTAAGAATGTGAATAATGTACATGCAAGAATGAAAAGCACTTTGAACAAAATTATGCAAAGTTTTATGAATAAAAACATTGTTTATGCAAAAGTGAAAAGTACTTTTATCAATGTTATGCAAAATTACAGAAATGTAAGCATTTTCATATTTAATCAGGAAATGATTTCAAGAATGACCATCCTAAATTGATGATTTTGAGTTAGATGCATAAAACCAATGTTCCCAGAACTTTCTAGACTTATAGTATATGATACTAGGAGGCTAAGAAAGCACATAAATGAGGTTTCTATCATTTTTATAAAAATTGAAAAATTGGATAGGGACTAAGTCACCTAGAATGGCGAATTAGTCCCAGTTAGGGTATTTTTCTCCAGAAATTTGTAACTAGTTTGAAGAGTTTTGGTTGTGTATGATTAGAAGAGGAAACGTAAATGTAGATTTTAGATGATTGGTAAGTATTTGAGATGCGCAAAGGAAAATTATATGCACTTTCATGCATGCAAAAATGTGAAACTCTAGAATGAAAATTAAACGATGTAAATATAATGCCAACTGAATCTAGGGTGGGAATGGACTCCAAAGCAGAAAAGAAGGGTATTCAAAGGTTGGGTTCACCAAAATGTATCATAGATTTGGTACCCACTTAGGGTCTCTAACACTTCTAGGGTTTCTAACCTAAAAGGAGAGAGGGATACCAAAATGCTAATGTTACATTCAAAGATTTAGGGGAAATGTGTGTGGGAAGTGTGTGATGCAAATGTGTCTTAGTAAAATGTTTTAAATGTTGGAAATAGATAAAAGAGATGAAACACTGAGAAAATGCAAGTAGTTTGAAAACACATTATGATATGTAGAAAGATATATTGAAATGCAATATAAAACAAGATAGAAGAGAAAATAAGGAATGCACCTGGAATGTGAAGAGAGACAAGATGAAGGTATGAAAACCTGAAAAACATGATGTAGAAGCTGACTGGGACACTTGTGCCAATTTGGGCAACTTAGTCTAGTTTCTAAGAAAACCTGTTGGAACATGTTTGAGACAAAAGGGTACTCAAATCTACAAAAGCCCCTTTTCAAGCCTGGTAGTAGGAATAATTTTCCATTGATGGTGACTTAGTCCACTTTTTGGTTTCAAGAAATATGAGGGTGGAATTTGTAGCTCTCGGTATCCACTTCTATTCGTGACAAGCTTTCGGATCTGAAACTACAGAATCTGGTCCATAAGTGTTCTCCAAGCCTCTTTTAGGGTTTTGACCACCTTGAAAGGCTTTGAAAAATTGTTGACAACACTTCCAATCCTATTCTTTGGAAAACCTACAAACAAGACCTGTAAATCACACAAAGAGAGAAATAAATGTTGGATGTAAGGGCATGGGGGTTTGCCTTGGTCAAACCCCTTTTAGGTAACTAAACCAAAATGATGAAATAAGGTAATAGAGCATGAAATATGAAATAATGGAGTTAGTACCTTTCCATGATGAATGATCTTGATTTGTTGCAAAAATGGAGGAAGATTTAGCCCTTGAATGCTTCAGAAATATGTCTTGATGACTTAGGGTGCTGAAACCCTAGCTTGCTTGAGAAGAGTAAGAGATGAGTGATTGAGAAGAATGAATTTTTGAGAGAATTAGAATGAAGAAGAGATTAATTAAGGTGAAAATGAGGGGAAAACCCTTTATTTGTACATGTTATGCCCTAATTTCTCAAAAATACCACATCATAGGTTGACCTTAGGGTTTAGGAGACAAAATCCCATAAGAAATTAAGATTAAATTTGATTTTTATGCCACATGGGACTAAGTTGCTCAAGGTGGTGACTTAGTCCACCTAGGAAATTTTTAATGGTTGTCGGGAATTAAGGTATGACTAATGATGTTGAATAGGATTGTCCTATGAAACACATTTAAGTTGGTCTTGTAAGAGCATTGAGGGGTTATTTGAACATTAGAAAGGGTTGATTTATTGATGAAACACACTTAAGTTGGACCTGTAAGAACATTGAGGGGTTATTTAACATTAGAAAGGGTTGATTTATTGATGACAAGCCTAAGAAAGTGTGAGAGTTTATTACAACTCTTTACAACACTTTGAAATAAGGCTTGGAGAGGGGTAAGAAGAGGTTGTTTAGGTGAATTACGATGAAAAAGTCTTAGAAAAGTGTGAAAGTGAGTTACAACATTTCACAACACCTTTGTAAGATACCATATAATTCTTATTGATTTGCAAGGGTTCAAGACCTAATGTGAATATGTTGGTCATTTTACAACATTAAATCTAGGAAAAACCAAGCCCAAATCAGTGAAAAGTGTCAAGGCTACACTTTTTAACGACACAATGCATTATATAATTCATAGGCTCAAAATTAAGTTATATTATTTTATTTATTTTTTATGGTTGTAAAGGATTAAATTACAACTATCTACACTTCTAAATTCTAGAGTAGTTTTAGTATAATTATTTAAAGAATAAAGAAAGAAGAAAATCAATTGAGCATCCACACACCTTACTTTCTCACTACTACTTCTTAATCACTATGTTGCTATTATTGTTTTGCATAGTGTGTCATGAAGTTCTCCACTACTTACAATACTAGATTCATGTTAAGAGCACTTGAGTGTAAAAAGTAGAATTTCTTGGAGAAGAGTATATTTTTAATCAGCTATAATAATCCTAGCAATATTTTTTGGTCAAATAAAGATTACGTTTCAAAACTTTAACAACTTGTAAAACCTAGGTTTCTTCCTAATTTTTTATTTAATATTGATAACCCATAATTTCAAATGGGGAAAGTAAATGATAGATAAACTATAAAATATTTTTTATTTATATTGTTTTTGAAATGCATTAAAGTATGCTATAACAAAAAAAGAACAACTATGAAAACATCAATACAAACAAAAATAGTATGCCGAAACTCACAACAAAGTGAAAATTTATACAAACTTGGAATATTTGAATTTTTCAATCTTGAAATTGTATTCACAACCTAGAAAAATGTTTGAAGAACTAACTGATTCTGTGATTGAAAATTTTTGAGTGGAAGGTGTATGAGCTCTGCTAGGGTTTTGTGGTTTATGCGGTTGTGAACCCCAATCCTAGACCTACAAAAACATAGCAAAAAAATACGCTATTAGATCCAAATGCAAGTTAGAACTAAGATTCCCCATGAAATTTATCTACAATGCTCAAGATAGGAAATAAATCAAAAACACAACAAGAAAAGTAATTAAATCCTATTTAAGCATGCAAACTCTCAATCCCATGGGGGAATTGGTACCATTTTGATGTGGAAAATGGCCCTTTCCCAACTCCTTGATGTGATTTGATGATATTTGGTGATGATTGTTGATTCCTTGAAGAATTTTGCCAATAACCTAGCTATGAGAATATGAAAATTGATAAAAATGCCTAAGGATGGATGACGATACTATGAACTTTGAAGATAATGATGTTGCATAAGTTGTGGATTCTCATTTCAAAATGAGAGCCTCCTATAAATAGGAGATAATGATGGAAAAAGATGCAAAATGGATGAATGTGGGATACAAGACCAACCAATGAGAGAAGGCCACTTGTCCACATGTGATTGGAGGAGGGATGAACATATTTTGATGAATGTGCACATAAATGCTATTAGATTCAAATTTGGATTTGATGAAATGACAAGTTGGAGGGAGAGAGGAATGGAGTAAATGCCACTTGGATCAAGGAAAAGGACATGTAAGAGGCCTTTAATGTCTTGTTGGATGTACTCATCCCTTTTGGAGGGATTTTTAAATTGGAAGAATATTCCACAAAAGATGCCCTTTTGAATGGAAATTGATGAATTAATAAATCAAATAAATTGATTTATTGTGCAAGTTGCAAAATCTAGAGGATTGAGGTGATTAGGATTAGATTTAATCATAATTTGATTAGATTAAGTAGAAATTAGGTGATTCGACAATTTTGACTTATATTTTAGGATTTATTTAAATCAAAGTTGAGAGGAAAATGATTTTGGACTTAATTAAATAAAGATTGATTTATTTAATTAGAGAGAGTGATGTTAAATTTAAACCAAATAAAGGTTAATTTATCTGATTTAAAGAAACGATTTATTAGAGATTTAATTAAATAAAGTAGATTATTTAATTAAAGGAGAGACTATAGGAATGATTTATTTAATTAATAGAGAAGAATGACTTAATCAGATAAAATTGATTTATTTAATTTAGAGAGAAAATATGATGAATTAATCAAATAAAGATTATTCAATTAAATTAATTAGTAAAGGGGGTGATTTAGGAATAAATAATGTTAGTAAGATCGGGATCAGGTGTGTAGGATCAACTTGTATATTTTTCATGTCTACATTTTGCCCCTCTTTGAAGCAATGCACTTGTTGCATTGGTTCAAAGAATAAATTGCTATGATCAAAATTTTAAAAAAATTGATTTTTTGGATGCCCCACTGTTGCCCCAATGAGAAGGATTATGCTAGTATATTTCCCTCTCGAGAGATCAAGTGGAAATGTTCAATTTTTTGATTGAGATCAAGATAAAATGCAAGAGGAGTGGTTCTATTGATCAGAGGACGAAAGATAATTATGTAGAAAGATTAGATATTTGACGTATACAATTTTGATGATGTATAGACAATCATCGGCCATGGGTAGCCTTGTGTATATTTTGATACAATGCACCAATTTTGGATAGAAATGTTAGTAAAGATAGAAGAATAAGAGGAAAAGAATGATGACAAGAGGATTCAACAATTCCATGAAGCATTAAGACTTTATTTGATAAGATGATGAATGCCAATGATGATGATGATGTATTGCTTATCAGGAATTGGGATTTTAAAAGGGCTATTTACCTTCTGTTTGATAAAACACATAGATACGATGCATCAAGGTATAAAGAGCCAGGATGGCATTGTACCTAGTGTAGTGGAATTTGACTCGAAAATCATATAGGAGTATTCCTATTCAAACCTAGCATACAAAACCTCATTCAAAATGCAGTTCAAATATTCTAAACATCTTGGACCAAAACATAGAAAAGAAAGCCTTCCTATGTGGTCAACAAGAAATCTAAAACACCCTCCCTACAAAACAAATAGAGCACACATGACCAAGTTATATTACAAGAATATCCAACAAGCACAACAGATAAAAAGATAATGACCATTGCCCCATTCCTTTCTCTCTAAACCGTTTTTATTAGGCATCATCAAGACGTCATTAGAATGAGCACAAAATAAGATAAGTCGAAAAGACCAAGATAAAGTAAAGAAAAAGCTATTGTTCTTCATACGGCTATCCAAGACTAAACTACAGTGATGCCTGATGTTGATTTCCATTGTAGGAAGGATGCATCCTAGGACATGTTGTGATCAGGTGATGATGGGATTGCTTGGATGTGTTGGAACTGTAAATTTTTGAATTTTTACAGTCTATTGCATTCATGAATATTCCATCATTTAGTCCTTAAAGCATAAAATCCCCTCTTTGCACTGCATTGCGTATTCCATGTCATATGACCCATTTTTATCCAGTTACCTCTTCTCATTCTATTAAAAAAACCCATAATCGGTAAGACATGATAAAAGTCTCCCTGAGATATATTTTCACTAACATGTATTGGTTGCAGATAGTCGACAGGACTTTTCCTTTTGTTTCAGCAACTAAGAAGATTCATATTGGCATATGTTGGGACATCGTCATAGTGTCACAACGAACTCTGTCGGTCTTGCCGACCAGTAATGTGGCGGGGTCATTTTGGCCAAGCTAATGGGTATCGGCATGAAGTCATAGCGACATCATTGTGTCTTGCTGATTGACTAGTAAGAAAAGTTTTCGGTAAGACTTATGTCTTCGGGGAAGGTCTTGGCGAGGTCACTCTTGTCTTGCTGAACTTAATACAAGGAGATTCAAGGGACCGTTGGAAAAAGTGTTGGGGTCTTATCGATTCAGAAGATATGTCGATAGAGATATGTGTCGCCAGGAGAGGAATCTTTCGGCGTAAGCTTCACCGAAGTTCGAGTGTTATACCGACAAGTAATTCAGGGTGAGTCTCACCGAATGGGAGTAATCTGTAGAGATGTTTTCGGTAAGACATTTGGTATCGGTATGAGTCTTCCTGAAGATTTATTGTCTTGCCAAGAGTGTAACTTCATTTGTAGAATTTTTCGGTGAAACAACTTGATGGACATGCCGAAGTGATAATTCATCGGTGAAAGGGGTAATTTTGTCTCAGCGACTATAACTTGAGAGAAATGCATATCGATGTGACACAATAAGGTCTATATGATGTCTCCCTGACTCAGAATGTTAAACTGACATAGAAAACATGAGCAACAGTCATCATTTCTTGGAGCCCAGGTGTTGATAAGACTATTTTTTTTATCTTGGCAAAAGGTGTAATAAACGTTGAAAAGGGATTTCGCCCCAAGATTTGAAAATCTCTTATCAAAGGGACACTTGATGTGACAGTGCCAGTTTCGAATGGGTGTTCATTCACACTTCATTAATGGCGAGACAGGATATAAAATTAAAGATTGAATCAATTCTCCATTTCCGAATTGATTGTAGGTGAATTGGTTTGCTGAGCGGAGAATTTGGACATTTTCAGTCTAAAGAGCTCAAGCAGAAAACTGTAAGTGACTATTCCTTGGCTTTTACATTCTTGATTTTATAAAGCTTGAGAATGGAGTCCTCTGGTTCTGGAAAGGGTAAGGGTAGAAAGCTTGTTGTGACTAGTTCGTCAAAAGGAAAGAAGCAAAAGGTTGATACAGAGCAAGAGGGTACTGAGAGGAGATTAAATCAGGATCTTATTGATCAACTACCTAGTTCGGGCCCAAAAGCAAGGAGGTCTGCATAGCTTAGGGTAGAGGTAGATAAATTAGATGATAAGTGTAAGTTCATAAGTGATGTCTAGACTGTAATAAGGGGTTATGAGCTTTTTAATTTCCATTATCATAGAAGAAACCGTTTTGAACCAGTCTGCAACCCATAGAAATTAAATGTAGGGAAGCTGGTGTGCCCTAATGTATTTGTAAATGCAGAATTGATAAAGTTGCTTGTTGATAACTATAATCCAAAGCACAAGGCTATATGTGACCCATCTGGAAAGCCATAGATATATGTGTCCAAGGAAGCAATAGGTGAGGTTTTCAAATTGGAAGGGTTTTGTAATGAGGAAATCAGTTGTGAGGAGTTGGAGAAAGAGTTTTCAAGAATGGATACAATATATAAGGGTTGGAGGTTGCCTATCCATAGGATTAAAAAGGGTAACAAGTTAGAACCTTTGCAAGATGGTGAAGGGCCTCCTTATCATGTGGATCTATTTGAGCCTTATATAAAGTACACATACTTCTCAGTGTGTCAAGTGTTGGGGATGGATGCCCCGAAGCTCATGTCGATTGTACCAATGATTATCACAACGGATATTCAATATCACAACTCCAGGCCATTTGATTATGCTTCATATATTGCTAGGGAGCTTGATTCAGGGTTGGTGGCCATAAAGAGTGGAGCTTCTATTGTTCATTTAAGACATTATTCATTGTTGATGCACTTGGTGTTGTATTATGGACAAGAGTTGGGAGTGTGGCCTTCAGAGATGAGAATTTCTCAAGTTGGTAAAGAGGGTGAAGCATTGCCTGTTCAATTGTGGACTGCCATTTGGGATAGCAGGTTTGCTAGCTCTAGTTTCATTCATTTTGAGGAGTATTTGGTGAAAACATTGTACAAACTGTATATAGGTATCCCTATAATTATTCGTTAACTGATGAGATCAAGAGGTTTCTTCGGCCAAAGGATTTCAATGGGCCTATTGATCATAATTGGGGTGATTGGTATTGTTTGGAAGGAGCCACAATGATCAGGGTATATGGGTTTGAAGGTACCCCTTTTATTCTACCAAAGACAGTTCCAAATAGGATTGCATATTTGGAAATTGTTAGGCAAATGGATTATAGCAGTGTCATGATTTTCAAGTTCTTATGGGAAGCAAGCTTTTATGCCTAGTACATTATGCTTTGGTGATTTCACTGTGTTGGCTAAGGAGGGATATAATTCACTCCATGATAGGTTATTGCATTATAACATGAAGAGTGGACCACCCAGAAAAAACTTTGACCCTGAAGGATACATCAATTCAGCCAAAGAAAGGATTAACTTTGGAAGGTATCAGCATGTACCTTATCCTTTTGATGACATGATCAGAAATCTGGATGAAGAAGAAGCAGAGGCAGTGGTTGAAAGTTATAATCAGGGGTTACAGGATACAAGAAACTTGTCTTCTGGGAGTGAGGAAAATCCAACAAATAAAGTGCCACAGAGTATAACAGAGAAGGTATCTAGGTTGAGGACTCATAAAGTATGTTTGCCCGATTAGGGAACAGAGCCTTGAAAGTGGTGATGTTGATGCGAGACATATGGAATACAGGTCATTTGTCTCAGATAATGAATTTATAAATTCTCCAGAGTTTAAAGCATTCTTGTACAAATAGAAGGGAAAGGAAATAAGAGAAGGAGTCGGTGCCATCACTTCTGGGAATGAAGAGCAACTCTTGGATCAATTAAAAAGGTGTGTGGATGATGAAATGATGAATATGACTCCTGAAAAAGGGAGAAAAATGTTGGAGAATGCTGGCGTAATGATCTTTCCTGGACTTGATTTAAATTCTGCATTAGTGTTTGATAGTTTCTTAAAAGATAGTAATAATGCACATAAATTGGATAAGGATAAGGTGACAGAGGTATATGCAGGTTCTAAATTCAACACTGATGAGGGATCATTAATGATATGGGCTTTATACCCACCCCATAGGAAATCAATAGTGATTGATACAAAAAAGGCATTTGGTCATGTCATGACCTTAAAAGTTGGAGAGGCTGATCCTGTGGTTATTGCAGAGATTGGTATTGATATTGCCAAACTGAATAAAGCACAGATTCAGGCGTTGATAAGGGAAAGAGAAATGTATAAGGAAAATAATGAGAGATTGCTAAGAGAGAATGATAAGTTGAAAGACTTGGTTGGTGTTCCAATAATTCCAACCAAAATGCTCACTCAAGGAGAAAGCTCTTAGACAAAGGATCATTGGGTTGGGTCAAGTGCTTATAATCAAGGAAAGTATGATGCCATTACAACCATTGTTAAGAAAAGATAGGTCATTTTCACATCCTGGTTAAATCAATTATGGGGGAAGTATTCTTCTACTCTGGATGCGGTGAAGGAGCATGAGCGGATGAATGAGCGGATTATGGATAAATTTCATGAGTTGACCATATGAGAAGAGGCTGGCAGTATTGCACTTGAATCTGCAAACAATATTATCAGTCGCCATCAAAAGTTCTATGATGAATTGCTCGGGGATAAATAGGGATTGGTTGAAGCTGCTAAGACAACTATGATTGCATTCTTAATGAAGGGGAATTGAAAGATGCCACTAGGTGGAAAAATGAATGTGATACAGTGTTGAAGGAAATCACGAAGACAACAGAGGATACAACATTAGAGGAAGTGAGCGAGCAGATTGAGGAAATGATCAAGATGGAAACCACGATTAGGAATGTCGTTGAAGATGCGGATACTTTTAACTGCCAGAGCTATTTGGATTACCTTGCTACGACTCACTTATGGTTAACTAGAGCTTAAATTATCCCCTTTCTTTGTTTTATACATTTGTTTTGTTTTCTCCTATTTTCGAAGGGACGCGTCCTTTCATATTCTCAATGTATAAATGTCCGCTTTAAAAGCAATGTAAAAGGAGCGAAGTAGAATTAGATAGAATATAGAGAAGACACATAAATACAATTTTGAAAAATGGATGAGACTGGTAGCATATGTAAATCATGGAGATATCAATGAAAATTTAATATAATGGTGCGATGTTTCTGGTATCAGTTGTTTATGATATTTGTTGAAGGGTATTATTGAAGTTGTCTCCGTAATGGTGTTTCTTGGTTATTTGAATTAATGTAAACAAGTTTTTACATAGTTCATCGATGCACATTTGTTGTACTTGTATGATCAATTAATTGTCTCTTTCCAGTAAAGATTAAATTCTCTGAATTGGTCATAATAATTAGGGAATATCAATTGGATTATTAAAGAACTCAATAATCACAATATTGCATGTTTATACAAGTTATAAAGTAGATAAAATGCTGAACAACTTGAATGTCTGCCAGAACAAATAAACTTGTTTTAGATTTTCTTGACTCCATAAACCCTATAAGGCACTGGTCTTTTCATTTTCATCTTTTAGTTTCACCCACAATCTTTTATCTGTCATTTTGAGCATTTTAGGTTTTAGTTTTAAACATTATTGTGCTAGTTCTACCAAAATTGTTTTATTTTATCCATTTCAAATTGCCATCTTGGATAAATTAGGGCAATAAGAGAAATTCAAAGGTCATGTTTGCTTAATTCAAAGTAGGTATACCCGCCTAGGTCTAGCAGCATCTAAAGAGTAGAAGGTTTAATCATTTCATAGCCTTGTTCTGTTACCCTAAAACGTTGTGGAAGCTTGGCAAACTTTCATGGTTCAAACCGGTATTTTTGAGAGCTAACAAATTGGTGACTCTACTGGGGACAACAAAGAATCTATGCCTTAATCATAGAGTCAGAAGTCCTATAAATAGACTCCGCTAGGAATAATAAGTGACAATCTTTTCTCACTTTTAGAAAAGTGAGTGGCAACTCTAATTTAAAATATTGCAATATGAATGGAAGAAGATCTCAATTTAGGGGGGGTCATTTTGGGGCTCCTCTTGACAATAGTAAGTGGACGCATAAAGATGATAAGATTGACAAGGGTAAAGGGAAAAGTGAGGACATGTTCTTGACAAATAAAGATAAATCATCAATATCTTTTGGTGAAAATTGTTTTGAAAAATGGAAAGATAGTTCAACTGAAGAGCCTTGTACCCCAGAAGATCAGAGGAATCCCTTTTACAACCCTCAGAAACAAGCCAAATTTGAAGCAAGACTCGAAGATGAACGACTTAGAGTTCAACATGAATATGACCAAAAGATGCAGGGTGATCAGGATGGACTTACTAATCAGGAAACTCTTCAAGAAGATTATGAATCTTTGACTTATGATGAAATTAAAGGATGGTTTGAATTTCAAAAAAAGGAAAGGGAAGGGCAAGAAAAGGCTCAAATGATTCAAGCAATAAAAGAATTCAAACTGTAGAAAGCTCAAAACATTTCTCACATACCTAGTATTCCCCCAAAATACTTACCACCCCATAAACATAACAATCATGGTGCTGGACATTTTCAACCGCCAAAGATCCCTCACCATAAATTTGGGAATCAATATAGACAGCCAAATCATCCACCCCATATTCCCACACAACATATAAATAATTATCCACCTCCTAGTCAGCATCATGTTCCATAGCAAAATTTTCAATATAATAACCCTATGTATCAGTATCACTATACTACTATGATCAGACAGTTTGATTTGGCAGGGTTTCAGTTGTGCCCTTACCCTATGGATGGTTCTTGGAGAAGTTTGGTGCCTAAATTCACAAGGAGTAATGCAATCACTGCCGAAGATCATTTAAGGAGTTTCAATGCTTTTATTCAAGATTTGGATGTACCTTATGAAGATTTACATATGAGGTTATTCATGATGTCCCTTGTTGAGGAAGCTAGGGATTGGTTTAATAGTCTGGCAACAGCTTCTATTTATTCCTTTCAGATATTTCAAGATCAATTTCTTGAACAGTTTGGGAACCTAAGTGCTCCAGACGCTGCTCTTCATGAACTGATGTGTATTCAGAAAGGTCAGAATGATTCAATCTTTGATTTCAACAGAAGATTTAATAAATTACAAAATAGAGTACCTCCCAGATCAAAATTACTAGACTCAGTAGCATTAAGTGTATACCTGAATGCATTTGACCCTAAAACAGGGTATGAATTGAGAGATAGGTTCCCAAGGAACTTAGCTGAAGCACAAAAGATAGCGTTAATAATTGAGAACAACAGAAAGGCTGCTGGGATAATGAATAAAAGAGACAACCCTTGAGTTCCTCAACAAAACAATAATTATCAATATAAGCAGGAGAATACATATAGGAAGGATAGGCCTAGACTGCAAGAGATGCCTTATAACACAAACTGGAAAGATGGAAAACCTATGACAGATAGGCCCAGAGATAAGGATACTCCTGATCCATTGAGAAAGAAGGGAACATATATGGTGAATAACAATTATTTTTGTGAAGCTTGTAATAAACCACATTCCCCTGAGTATTGTGTTGTAGCCCAGAGGATGCACGAGGAAGGAATTTTAATGGGAGATGGTGGAGAAGATCATAAGGTCTACTTAACTTCAAATGTTCTTCACCATGTTGAGGAGAGATATTCATCTTCGGAAGAAGGAGGTTATGAATATGATGTTGCAGAACAAAGGTACAAGATCCACATGGCTGAGTAGCAGGTCTTTTCTGATTCTGAGGATGATTATGTAGAACCACCACCTGTTGAGGTTCCCTCTCACAGTAGTGTGAGGAGACTTACTGATGTGGAAATAGAGAAATTAACTGTTGCTGTAGGTGAAGAAGTAAAGAGTAAATACTAGTTGAGAAATAGGACGGTAAATGAGAAGGAAGGTGTCCCTAGAGGTATTTTTATGAAAGATCAGAAAGTTGTACAAGGAGTGTCAAAAAAGACTGAGAACAAACAACATGAAGAAAGCAAAAAAAATCCTATCCAAAAGGAGGCAGTAAAAGAATTACACAAAGAAATTCAAAAGACAGATCTATCAGGTAGGAGGGAAAAAGAAGAGAACAAAGGAGAAACATCAAAGCAAAAGAAAGTGATTAAAGCAAAAGGTTCTTCTTTTGATTTCACTCAAGCTTTATCTCAGGTAAAAATGTCTGTCCCACTTCTAGAAATGATGAAAATTAAAGAATACAGGGACAGTGCAATACAATTGATAACAAATGAAAGTGAAAAACATGTAACTTCTGAAAATAGAGTGACTGATAAAAATAAGCAGGATAAAGTGAACATTCCAGAAATTTGTTTGAGTAATGTGTTGACAAGTCCACCACAAGTTGATCCTTTCTTTACTACATTACTCATAAATAAAAAATTAGTGAGGAATTGCATGATAGATTCTAGTGTTGCCATGAATATTATGCCAGTGGGAGTAATGAAACAACTAGGCATGTGGGTGGATACATATGAAGGAAAATGTTATGCGATGGATAACTGATCTGTTCCTGTGGTGGGTATAATGAAAGATGTGGAAGTCAAGCTAGCTGCTTATCCTCAAGTAGCTTACAATATTGATATAACAGTAATTGACACCCATCCTCAATTCGGTATGCTTCTATCAAGACAATGGACAGCAGCTATTGGTGGAAATGTCCAATTCGATCTTTCTTATGCAACAATTCTAGTAAATGGCCAAGAGGTGAAGTTGTACAGGGAACCAAGGATGAGTCAGCTTATTGATTACGTGCCACAAGATCAAATCAATTGTTTTTGTGATGTGGATCTTGGGAGTTTCAATATAGAGCCAGCACAACCAGAATTGACTAATAGTGATCCTATCGAAAAGCATGCTGCATAGAACCACAATGGTGTATGGAAAATGTATTTTGATGGAGCC
>CM021104.1:4382464-4536147 GCA_007115665.2 Sequoiadendron giganteum
TACAATCATTCTTTGGACAGATAAATTTTATTAGGAGATTTGTCTCTAATTTTGCTGAGATTGTGAAGCCCATAGCCAGAATGGAATGCAGAGGCTTTGGACGCTTTTGTAGCTATTAAACGAGCCATCAAGGAGGCTCCTATTCTTAAGTCTCCTGACTTTTCAAAACCTTTTCAGATTTTTTCATTTGCCTCAATGCATACTGTTGCAGCTATTATGCTACAAAAAAATGAAGATGGTTATGAACAGCCTGTATCTTTTTTCAGCAAGTCATTACAGGGATCTGAATTGAAGTATGATATAATGGAGAAGCAAGCATTTGCACTAGTGAAAGCTATAAAAAATTTTAGACCATATCTTGTTGAAGCTAAAGTGGTTGCTTATGTTCCTCATGCAGCAGTCAAAGATATTCTGACATAGTCTGAAGTAACAGGCAAAAGATGCAAATGGATCAACAAAATCCAAGAGTTTGATATAGAGGTACAAATTACTAAACTACTCAGAGGTCAGGGTTTGGCTAAACTAATGGCAAAAGCTAATATTGAAGCAAATCAGGTTTGCAATATAGAAGAGGAGAATGTAATTGCAAGCAGTGAACATACCCACTGGTATACAGATATTATGTATTATCTTAAATACATGAAATGTCCAGAGCAAATGAATAACAACCAGAGAAGAACATTGAAGTTACATGCGTCTAAATATGTTTTTGTGAACGGAGATTTATTCTGGAAGAATAGGGATGGTATACTATTGTTGTGTTTGGATGAATTTCAATCTAAACATGTTTTGAGTGAAATGCATGAAGGAGTTTGTGGACGACATTACTCAGCAAAAAAAACTGCTCAAAAGATTCTCAGGGTAGGATATTATTGGCCAAAGGTTTTTAATGACTCTTTTGCACATGTAAGGAAGTGTGAAGCTTACCAAAAATTCTATGGAAAACTAAAGTATCAGGGAGCTTTGCCACTTCAACCCATGCAGGCTGATGCCCCTTTTCATCAATGGGGAATTGATTTCATTGGGGAAATACAAGAAAAATCAAGTGGTGGGCATAGCTGGATATTAGTAGCCACCGATTATTTTACCAAGTGGGTAGAGGCCATTCCAGCCAAACAAGCTACAAGTAAGGTGGTGACACAGTTCCTGATGGATAATATCACTACTAGATTTGGTACACCGACAAGGTTGATCACTGACAATGGAATGTGTTTTAGATCAGATGTATTCAGAAGTTTTTGTAGCACATATGGTATTGTTATCTCTTATGCAGCTCCTTATCATCCACAGGCTAATGGACAAGCAGAATCTAGCAATAAGAGTCTTCTGAAGATTATAAAGAGGATACTAGGTCAGAACAAGAAGGCTTGGGACTCAAAATTAAGACTAGCTATATGGGCTAATAGAATTACAGTGAAGAAGGCAATTGGGAAATCTCCATTTGAGCTAGTGTATGGAGCACAGGCCAGGATGCCTTTGTAGAATTTGTTACCAATTTACAAGTTCGTTCTTCAAGAAGATTTGGATATTCCTAAACCTATGGAGGGAAGAATGGAATAGTTGGCTGAACTGGATGAAATAAGGAGGGTGGCTCAAAACCAGAATGTAAAGTTGCAGACACAGATGAAGTATTTATTTGACAAAAAGGCAAAGGATAGGAAATTTGGAGAAAGTGATTTGGTACTGATGTGGAATGCAAGGTGTCAGGAAAAGGGAAAACATGGGAAGTTTGAAGCTTTGTGGCTAGGGCCATTTGTGGTGGTTGGAAAGAAAGGTGAAGACTCATACTACTTGCAAAATATGGCTAGTGAGGACTAAGAATTGCCTGTACATGGGCAATTTCTGAAGCATTTCTTCTCTTAAAATAACCCAGAGGATTGAGGGTTTCCAGTGCATGGACAACTCTTGACGATTCTCTTTAAAATTCTTTTCCATGCACAGTAGTTTAAGATATAAAGGAATCAGGATTTGCAAGTACATGGACAATCTTGATTTTTCTTTTTCAAAATTCTTTTCCATGTACGGTAGTGTAGGGTATCATTCTTTTTCTTTACCATCTGCTCCATCATGCTCACATGTCCCATCATCTTGAATTTGGTCTGCTCATCCAGAAAACTAAATCCTTGCAATGATCTTGCTATCAGTCATCCCCAAATGGAGCCATTGTTAGAACTATAAATTTTTTGAATTTTTACAGTCTATTGCATTCATGAATATTCCATCATTTAGTCCTTTAGCATAAAATCCCCTCTTTGCATTGTATTGTGTATTCCATGTCATATGACCCATTTTAATCCAGTTACCTCTTCTCATTCTATTAAAAACCATAAGCGGCAAGACATGATAAAAGTTTCCCCGAGATATATTTTTACAAACATGTGTTAGTTGCAAATAGTCAACAAGATTTTTCCTTTTGTTTCAGTGACTAAGAAGGTTCATGTCAACATATATTGGGATATCGTCATAGTGTCACAATGAACTCTATTTGTCTTGCCAACTAGTAATGTGGTGGGGTCATTTCAGCCAAACTAATGGGTATTGGCATGAAGTCATAGCGATATCATTGTCTCTTGCCGATTGAATCGTAAGTAAAGTTTTTCGGTAAGACTTATGTCTTTGAGGAAGGTCTTGGCGAGGTCACTCTTGTCTTGCCGAACTTAATACAAGGAGATTTGGGGGACTGCTAGAAAAAGTGTTGGGGTCTTGCCGATTTAGAAGATATGCCGATAGAGATATGTGTCGCTAGGAGAGGAATCTTTTGGCGTAGGCTTCACCGAAGTTTGAGTGTTATACCGACAAGTAATTTGGGGTGAGTCTCACTGAATGGGAGTAATCTGTAGAGATGTTTTTGGTAAAAAATTTGGTATCGGTATGATTCTTCCTGAAGATTTACTGTCTTACCGAGAGTGTAACTTCATTTGTAGATTTTTTCGGTGAAAAAATTTCATGGAAATGTCGAAGTGATAATTCATCGGTGAAAAGGGTAATTTTGTCTCAGTGACTATAACTGGAGAGAAATGCATATCGATGTGAAATAATAAGGTCTATATGGTGTCTCCCCGACTCAGAATTTTACAGCGACATAGAAAACATGAGCAACAGTCATCATTTCTTGGAGCCCAGGTGTCGATAAGACTATATTTTGTCCTGGCGAAAGGTGTAATAGACATTGAAAAGGGATTTCGCTCCAAGATTTGAAAATCTCTTATCGAAGGGATACTTGATGCGACAATGCCAGTTTCAAATGGGTGTTCATTCATGCTTCATTAATGGCGTGACGGGATATAATAGTAAATATTGAATCAATTCTCCATTTTTGAATTGATTGCAGGTGAATTGGCGTGCTGAGCAGAGAATTTGGACATTTTCAGCCTGAAGAGCTCGAGTAGAAAACTCTAAGTGACTATTCCTTGGCTTTTATATTCTTGATTTTATAAAGCTTGAGAATGGAGTCCTCTGGTTCTGGAAAGGGTAAGGGTAGAAAGCTTGCTGTGACTAGTTCATCGAAAGGAAAGAAGAAAAAGGTTGATATAGAGCAAGAGGGCACTGAGAGGAGATTAAATCAGGATCTTACTGATCAACTACCTAGTTCGGGCCCAAAAGCAAGGAGGTTTGCACAGCTTAGGGCAGAGGTAGATAAATTAGATGATAAGTGTAAGTTCATAAGTGATGCCTAGACTATAATAAGGGGTTATGAGCTTTTTAATTTCCATTATCATAGAAGAAACCGTTTTGAACCAGTCTGCAACCCATGGAAATTAAATGTAGGCAAGCTGGTGTGCCCTAATGTATTTGTAAATGCAGAATTGATAAAGCTGCTTGCTGATAACTATAATCCAAAGCATAAGGCTATATGTGACCCATCTAGAAAGCCACAGATATATGTGTCCAAGGAAGCAATAGGTGAGGTTTTCAAATTGGAAGGGTTTTGTAATAAGGAAATCAGTTGTGAGGAGTTGGAGAAAGAGTTTTCAAGAATGGATACAATATATAAGGGTTGGAGGTTGCCTATCCATAGGATTAAAAAGGGTAACAAGTTAGAACCTTTGCAAGATAGTGAAGGGCCTCCTTATCATGTGGATCTATTTGAGCCTTATATAAAGTACACATACTTCTCAGTGTGTCAAGTGTTGGGGATGGATGCCCCTGAGCTCATGTCAATTGTACCAATTATTATCACAACGGATATTCAATATCACAACTCTAGGCCATTTGATTATGCTTCATATATTGCTAGGGAGCTTGATTCAGGGTTGGTGGCCATAAAGAGTGGAGCTTCTATTGTTCATTTAAGACATTCTTCACTATTCATGCACTTGGTGTTGTATTATGGACAAGAGTTGGGAGTGTGGCCTTCAGAGATGAGAATTTCTCAAGTTGGTAAAGAGGGTGAAGCATTGCCTATTCAATTGTGGACTGCCATTTGGGATAGCAGGTTTGCTAGCTCTAGTTTCATTCATTTTGAGGAGTATTTGGTGAAAACATTGTATAAACTGTATAAGTATCCCTATAATTATTCGTTAACTGATGAGATCAAGAGGTTTCTTCGGCCAAAGGATTTCAATGGGCCTATTGATCATAATTGGGGTGATTGGTATTGTTTGGAAGGAGCCACAATGATCAGGATATATGGGTTTGAAGGTACCCCTTTTATTCTACCAAAGACAGTTCGAAATAGGATTGCATATTTGGAAATTGTTAGGCAAATGGATTATAGCAGTGTCATGATTTTCAATTCTTATGGGAAGCAGGATTTTATGCCTAGTACATTATGCTTTGGTGATTTCACTGTGTTGGCTAAGGAGGGATATAATTCACTCCATGATAGGTTATTGCATTATAACATGAAGAGTGGACCACCCAGAAAAAACTTTGACCCTGAAGGATGTATCAATTCAGCCAAAGAAAGGATTAACTTTGGAAGGTATCAGCATGTACCTTATCCTTTTGATGACATGATCAGAAATCTGGATGAGGAAGAAGCAGAGGCAGTGGTTGAAAGTTATAATCAGGGGTTATAGGATACAAGAAACTTGTCTTCTGGGAGTGAGGAAAATCCAACAAATAAGGAGCCACAGAGTATAATAGAGAAGGTATCTAGGTTGAGGACTCATAAATATGTTTGCTTGATTAGGGAACAGAGCCTTGAAAGTGGTGATGTTGATGCGAGAGATATGGAATATAGGTCATTTGTCTCAGATAATGAATTTATAAATTCTCTAGAGTTTAAAGCATTCTTGTACAAATAGAAGGGAAAGGAAATAAGAGAAGGAGTCGGTGCCATCACTTCTGGGAATGAAGAGCAACTCTTGGATCAATTAAAAAGGTGTGTGGATGATTAAATGATGAATATGACTCCTGAAAAAGGGAGAAAAATGTTGGAGAATGCTGGCGTAATGATCTTTCCTGGACTTGATTTAAATTCTGCATTAGTGTTTGATAGTTTCTTGAAAGATAGTAATAATGCATATAAATTGGATAAGGATAAGGTGACAGAGGTATATGCAGGTTCTAAATTCAACACTGATGAGGGATCATTAATGATATGGGCTTTATACCCACCCCATAGGAAATCAATAGTGATTGATACAAAAAAGGCATTTGGTCATGTCATGACCTTAAAAGTTGGAGAGGCTAATCCTATGGTTATTGCAGAGATTGGTATTGATATTGCCAAACTGAATAAGGCACAGATTCAGGCGTTGATAAGGGAAAGAGAAATGTATAAGGCAAATAATGAGTGACTGCTAAGAGAGAATGATAAGTTGAAAGACTTGGTTGGTGTTCCAATAATTCCAACCAAAATGCTCACTCAAGGAGAAAGCTCTTAGACAAAGGATCATTGGGTCGGGTCAAGTGCTTATAATCAAGGAAAGTATGATGCAATTACAACCATTGTTAAGAAAAGATAGGTCATTTTCACATCCTGGTTAAATCAATTATGGGGGAAGTATTCTTCTACTCTGGATGCGGTGAAGGAGCATGAGCGGATGAATGAGCGGATTATGGATAAATTTCATGAGTTGACCATACGAGAAGAGGCTGGCAGTATTGCACTTGAATCTGCAAACAATATTATCTGTCGCCATCAAAAGTTCTATGATGAATTGCTTGGGGATAAATAGAGATTGGTTGAAGCTGCTAAGACAACTATGATTGCATTCTCTGATAATGAAGGGGAATTGAAAGATGTCACTAGGTGGAAAAATGAATGTGATACAGTGTTGAAGGAAATCACGAAGACAACTTTTGCAGAGGATACAACATTAGAGGAAGTGAGAGAGCAGATTGAGGAAATGATCAAGATGGAAACCACGATTAGGAATGTCGTTGAAGATGCGGATACTTTTAACTGCCAGAGCTATTTGGATTACCTTGCTACGACTCACTTATGGTTAACTAGAGCTTAAATTATCCCCTTTTCTTTGATTTATACATTTGTTTTGTTTTCTCCTATTTTCGAAGGGATGTGTCCTTTCATATTCTCAATGTATAAATGTCCGCTTTAAAAGCAATTTAAAAGGAGCGAAGTAGAATTAGATAGAATATAGAGAAGACACAACAAAATACAATTTTAAAAATGGATGAGACTAGTAGCATATGTAAATCATGGAGATATCAATGAAAATTTAATATAATGGTGCGATGTTTCTGGTATCAGTTGTTTATGATATCTGTTGAAGGGTATTATTGAAGTTGTCTCCGTAATGGTGTTTCTTGGTTATTTGAATTAATGTAAACAAGTTTTTACATAGTTCATCGATGCACATTTGTTGTACTTGTATGATCAATTAATTGTCTCTTTCCAGTAAAGATTAAATTCTCTGAATTGGTCATAATAATTAGGGAATATCAATTGGATTATTAAGAAGAACTCAGTAATCACAATATTGCATGTTTATACAAGTTATAAACTAGATAAAATGTTGAACAACTTGAATGTCTACAAGAAAAAATAAACTTGTTTTAGATTTCCTTGACTCCGTGAACCCTATAAGGCACTGGTCTTTTCGTTTTCATCCTTTAGTTTCACCCACAATCTTTTATGTGTCATTTTTGAGCATTTTAGGTTTTAGTTTTAAATATTATTGTGCTAGTTGTACCAAAATTGTTTTATTTTATCCATTTCAAACTGCCATCTTGGATAAATTAGGGCAATAAGAGAAATTCAAAGGTCAAGTCTGCTTAATTCAAAGTAGGTATACCCCCCTAGGTCTAGCAGCATCTAAAGAGTAGAAGGTTTAATTATTTCAAAGCCTTGTTCTGTTACCCTAAAACGTCGTGGAAGCTTGGCAACCTTTCATGGTTCAAACCTGCATTTTTGAGAGCCAATAGGATGATAAGCTATTGATACTCTGAGTTGATTAACTTGCTGACTTACTGACCTAAACCTGAGACTTCGATGATTAGGTGTTCACTTTTGAACCTGCGAGACTTGCTTCTAATGGACTTACCAAAGAATGAAGATGATGATGTTTTATCATGAATGATGATCATTGCAGGTGAAAGCAAGATGAGATGGATGCACCGTTTTGGGTTTTTCAAATATTTGGATGTTTTTGGTGTTTTTTGAAATGTTATGAGGCTTTTTTTGCAATTTTGTGATTTTTCCACTTTTTTGGATTTTTTAAGATTTATGAATGTTTTTGGATTTTGTGTCTCAGGGGCTCATCAATGATGGCCTTTCCTACATTGAAGCTCAGAGATGACATAGTTCGGATACCATTTTTTTGACTTTTTCTGATTTTTGGATTTTGATATGTTTTGGATGTTTTTGGATTTTCACATGATTTTGATGATTTGGATATGGATATGTGATGATATCAGTGCTCTATTTTTATTGAAAATGAATCTAGGTTTGATTGAAAGGATTACTGGATTTGATGATGATAACATTGTTGAGGATACACAACAATGCAAGGATAGCGTTAAGCAACACAAGGATTGGAAATTGATGGATTGATTGGATTTGATTGATCAAGATTGATGATGGTAACATTGTTGAAGATACACAAAAATACAAGGATAGTGTTAAGAAACAAAAGGATTGGGAAGGATATCCTGAGATGATGATGGCTTTATTGGATTTTGATTGATCAAAATTTTGAAGCTCAAAAAATTGTTTTGATGATTTGATATAACGTTGATGTGCAAGTTAGATGTGACTGATATTGATTTTTTTGATCGATGTTTGATGAAAGATAAAGCTTGATAAGGGAAATATTCTCATCAAAATATTCCATGGGCTAGTGATTTGGATTTTGGCTCACAAATTCTTTGACCAATTTGATTTCATGTTTTCCAATGTTTGGATTACCACATAAGTGTGAAGATATAGATCAAGATTTATTCTCAAAGGAAGATGTAAATATCTACCCCCAGTGTCTAGCAATGTTTGAAAGGTCATGGGTGGATGCTTGGATAGATGTGTGGATGGATGGATATGGTACACTCACAAAGGATGCCAAGGATTATCTTGTGACAAGATAAGGTGTTCGAACAGAGGATGCTCATTTGGATAATGCTTCAAGGCTCAAATAACATTGGGTTGGTTAGGACCAATGAAAATGACCCATGTCAAGATGTTTACAAATGTAAAGTGTGCACAAATTTTTTATTGAGATCAAGATAATTTGGAAGATAGATGTTGATAGATGACTTGATGGATTGGATAAATGGTTCATGGATGAATGGATTTATCATGGATAAGATGGATGGAATGTTGGCTTTAATGAGGGATGTGATAAGATTTTTTCTCCTGAAATGGCACACGTAGATTCTCGATTCTACACATGACGCCTGTTTTCTAGGTTTTCATCATGGTACCTGCCCAAAGTGCCACCATAGTGGTTTTCACTAGAGGGTGGATTTTCTCTTTATTGTTTTCAATCCTTTTTCTGATTTTTTCTGATTTTTTATATTTTTATATTTATTTTTATTTTTCGGCTGAAAGATTTTAAGCTCATGTTGAACCACCTGGTGGTGTCGATGTAGGTGCTTCTTTCATAATTTTCCATCGATATCTTGCTTGAAGAAGCTACTTTTCCAAGATACGTGCACTTGAATGCAACTTTTGAGATTCTTGATCTGCTTTGCTGATACCAAGGTTAACTTTATCTTTGTGCACACATTGCAATAGAGTTCCTTCTCAATCCTTATGATGAAGGGTTACTTTCAATACATGGTCAATGTGAGAATTTGATATAATGCATGGAGGCATGAATAGTGTTGTGTGTTTAGGAATAGGGGATGGATTGGTTGATAGTTTGGAACCATTGAATCTTTAAACTTGGGAAGATGAGCAATAATGGGTGGATACAGAAGTGTGTGTGGAATTAGGACCAACTGCTCGATATACTTTGTACATCACTTGAGAAGCCTTCTCTTGCATTTGTGGACATCTTTGATGGATACTTTTCCCTTTTTAATTTTTTACCATAGTTTCTTTGACTAATGGAGTTTGATAGGGATAATAATTCTTTGTATTCTTTGGTATCTACTTGTATTTGATTTTTCCTTCATGCTTCACTATTTTTTTTTATGACAATTTTCTTGCTTTGATACAAATATTTCTTTTGATGTTGGTCCAAATTAATGGATGGGGTGATGGGTGGATGCAGATTCATGACGTGGCTAGTTGTAGTATTGGAATTGGTTTCATCATAAGGATTCTTCCTGATCCCTATGTTGATGTTTGCTTGAGACAAAGTTGCCCCCAGTATTATAAAGGTATCACTGATATGTTTAGATCCCTTAATTGTTGAATAACCAAGACCTTGATGCTTAGGATTGCCAATAATTTGCATTGGTTCTAAGATACCCTATTCATGTATGCCTAATCCTCTACCTTGATAATTCATTTATTAAAATATTTTATTTGAAATAGGATACATGATTGATCTTGGAAGGAGGGTGTTAATCCTTCTCTGCTCTGTCATGGATCTTCAAAGGTGATTGCTTCTTCATTGATAAGATAGATTGCCCTAAAAAAGGTAAGTGATCCAAGTTTATAAGTGATAGGATCCTCCATCTGTGGGATAACTTCCTGATCCATATAAAAGTCTCCCTCATGAATAATTTTTGATATGCCTTCACAGGATGTTTCTGATTCACAACCTCTGTAGAAGCCTTCTTCATGACCCATTTTTGATATGTCTCTAGATATATCTTGATCTTGTGTATAAATGTTAAGAGTGGGAGACTCTTGTTCCTTGGTAATGATGTCAAGAGTATGAGAATCTTGTTTTGAATGAAGATCATCTATGTGTCCATCCATAAAAAGAATCTCATGGGTAAATGAAGGAGTATGTTCTATATAGATATGATCATCATTTGTGACATCTTGTATAGATAGGAGAGTTTCCATTAGATCATTGTAGTATTGTGGAGATATAAATTCTTGATCTTCATTAATTTTGGAATTACTTTCGACATGATTTGGATCAAGATCTTGGCATGGGTCAATTTCAAAGGATGGATTGCTTACAAAGGGTTCTTGGACATTGTTATTAGGCATGGGAAGTGGCTCAATATCCTTTTGATCTTTGAGTGGATTTGGATCTAGTGTTGAGTTGAGGATTACTTCAATATCTGTAACCATGAGGTCAAAGGATGTCAATATGTCTTGGGAAGGACCATTACTAGACCTTGTTGGAAGATGTTGATCATGCTTTGGAATACATTCTTGAGATATGTCCTCTAATTTTTTAGGTGATGTAGATACATTGTCAACATGATCATTGGTGGATGGATTGTGGATTATGTTAATATGATCAAATAATGTTAACACATCTTGAAATAGATCACTAAAAAGTGGCTCTTGATGAATGTTGATTTGATCATTGGATGAGGTAGACATATCTTCACAGTGATCATTGATGGATTGATTTTGATCATCGTCCTCAATAGTTATGGTGGATATTTTGTCAATGTTTTCAACCATAAGATCAAATGATGTTAATGTTTCTTGAATTGGATCATTGTTGGGTATCGTTGGTGGGTTTTGATCATGATTGAAAACTGACTCTTGATATATGTTGATTTGATCATCGGAGGAGATGGAAACATCTTCAAGGTGCTCATTGATGGGTAGTTTTGATTGATCTTTGAGATGTGATGATTGATCTTCGAGATGGGGTGATTGGGTTTGTTGTTGATATTTTTGATATCCAACCTCTTGATATTGGAGATATTGTTCTTGATATGGTTGTGGATACAACTCAATGCTTTGATGACATGGTCCAACCAATGGAAGAGTGTATTGATTTTGGGGTGGAGATGTCTCTTGGTGATATGAATCAATGAGTTTTTTGAGTGTATAAATTTTGTTTCACAAGATTTGACCTTGAAATTCTTGATATCGTTGACTTGGTTGTTGAGAAAGCATATTTGGCATGTATACTTGTGGTGTTTGCATGGAATCATGGATGGATTGATCTTGAACAATGTTATGATTTGGTATGAGTTTTATATTTGGCATCATTGGTTGATATTGAACATTTTTGTGATTGGGAAACATATTTCTTGGATTTAGGTAACTTTGATTTTGCATGGGGTTACCTTGACTTGGATCAATACATGAATTTGTCAATATATTGCTTGGATTTTCAACAACATTGGTGGGATTTTCAAACATATCCATCCCAAAGTTTACCAAGTATGGATTCGATATGTTTATGTTTGGTAAGATTGGATTCGATATAGTCACATTTGGAATGTACGGATTTGGTGGTAGAATGTTGTTTAGAAGACTCATGCCTTGATTGTTTGGTTGATAGATTTGTAAGTTTTGGCTTTATTTAAATCTACCATAGGAAAATGTGTTCCAAAATTCAGATTGGGCATACTCACATTTGTTGTACCATTGAGGTTTGTAGGAGATAATGATCCCATGTAGGGATTGTATAAATGTGAGTTTTGATAATCAATTGACATTGTAAGGCTTTGATAGTTTGGTTGACCTAGATTACTCATGATGTATGAATCAAGTTTGTATTCCATGTTCCTCTTTTGTTTTGACCTTGTTGCAAAAGTGAACCTCTAAGGTGTTTAGGACCAATGACAAGATGAAAGATGAAAGCGTGTGTGATATGGGTGTTAAAATTTTAGGAACTTTGGATGAATGCTAGACTTAGGATTTTTGGATTTTGATTTGGATAATGGACTTCTAAATCCCAAGATGTTGGATGTTATCTTGGGGTGAAATTTTCCACAAAGGTGATAATTCAACTAAATGTGTGAGGAAGGATTCATCCACACACATTTAGCCAAACAAAGTGATTTTGATTTTTATTGAATGATTTACCAAAAGTCTAATATGAATAATTTTTCCAATGGTTCAAAAGTTGTTTGTGAGATGGGATGATAAATTTTTGGATGGATGAAGTGTTTTATTTTGATCCTAAATGAACCTAAGGACTTTTTTACTAGACCAAGATATTGAAGAACATGATTTTCCCTAAGAGTATTTCAAACCAAAAGACCAATGTTTCCATGGAAAACCATATGACCAAAAGATACCGAGCACATGTGTGGGGTTCAATTGATTTCATCTTGATTAATGAATTATTTTTACCACAAAAATTATGTTAGAGTAATAAGTTATTCCACTTAATTAATTTAATCATATTGGTTAATTAATTAAGTTACTTATTCCTATAGGTTGCTTAAGCTAAACTTAGGCACATTAATAATTATTTATCAATTATTAAGTGTGCACACTAGGGTTTCCTATTTTTAGGTTTTATTGATCTCCTCATAAGGATTGATCACATTGTAATTATCATATTATTCAATAATAATTTTCTAGTTTTGATCTTGCACATTCTTGCTTTGAGGGTTTACATAACATCTTATTGCTTGTTTTGGATATCTGTTGCATGTGACAGGTGATTGCATGCAGGTGATTCTTGGGGATTGTGAAGTTGGATTTATCAACATCTAACATGGTATCAGAGCCTTGACATGCAACCCCTTCTCAGATTTTGGAGAAAATCATTGCAGAGTTTGTTCGGGGTTCCTCGAGGATTTTATACCTTGAGTTCATCTATGCGGTGTTTTGAATCAGATTGGGCTTCATCATTGGATTCAAAGCACTGGAAAAAGTTGGGATTGACTTTTATTTTGCAGATTTTGGTCATCATTTACCAGATCTGTGAGGGTTTCAAGTTCTGTGATTTTTTGGAAGCTCTAGGGCTAGCCTATTTTTCGGAGCATCTTGGAGCAAAACGGACACTGCCATTGCATTTGCAGTGGCCAAAAACCCTAAGATCGCCCTTCATTTCATCAATTTTGGAGAAGTTGATCCAGAAGGCAAAATGTTTTTGCCAGGAAGTCATACATCCTCCCCAACATGGAGTCTGAGACTTGCAAATCGAGAAAAAATAAAAAAAAATAAAAAAATGTGTGCTTTTCAAAAAAAAAATTCATGGCCAGAGAAAATTGCAGTGTCATGGATGTGGCGGCAGCTAGAGGTGGCTGCTTGGTGGCAGATGGGCGCTAGCAGATTCAACCCCCTAGCGCCGACGGTCGGTCACATGCAGAACCGAGAGCTAAAGGAGAAGGTGCTAATTTTTTGTGCCTAGTTAGTGTTAAAAGTGCCTTTTTATAGGCCCTTTTTTCATTTTCTCATAACTTGGGCAAACAAAGGTTTTTTTTTGAAAGCAAAATATCATCGAAAAGCAGGTTCGACGAAATTCGCATTGGTGGAGGTTAAATTTTTTTATTTTTCTGTTTTGGTTCCTTTTTTGCCTATCAAAGCCAGAAGTTGTTTTCAATCCGGGATGCGTAACCTTTGCGTCTAGACTTTGTTTTGTGAAAACAAATAGGCGTCGAAAAGCTGGTTTAGTGCTCTACACAGATCTCAAACCTATTTTTTTCAAAAAATTTACCAGGTATCTAATATTCTTCTTTGATCTCAGCCTTTACCTTTTCAGTTATTTTCTTGGGAAGTGTTCAATCAGGCTATGTTTTTGAGATCAACGAGCATTTTTTATTTTTATTTTGAGAGTATATATTGCTTTTTTCTATCATGGATACACATAATATTGCACCCCTTACTCCATTCAACTATTTTGGTTGGAAAAAACAAATGGAGATTCACTTGAAACACAAAGGGTTGTATAGGGTAACTGTGGGTAGAAAAATTGAACCTACAGGTGCTACTGAAAAGAGAAAGTGGTTTAATAGATGTGATGAAGCTTATGGTACATTATGTTTGTCTCTTTCTTTTGACCTTATTTTTCATATTGAGTCTTGCACTACACCCCATGAGGTTTGGACTACTTTGCATTCTTTTTTTGGGAAACAAGATACTATGAGAGGGTTTCAGTTAGAGAATGAGTTTACTGGCTTAAATCCTAGGGATTTTGATAGCATCCAAGATTTTTTCACCAAAATCAAGTCTCTTAGATTGCATTTGTCATAGTGTGATGTTCAGAAGGAAGACTCTCAGTTGATATTGTCCATTCTTTCTAAGCTTGGACCAGATTATTTAGTTTTTGTTTCTACCTTTTATGCTACTAGGGATGCACTTGGTACTATATTTAATATGCATACTTTTGATGATTTTGCATCTTCTCTCACTCGAGAGCAGACCAAGTTGGCCAATATGGGCAAGTTGAAGCCCTCTTCATCACAGGCACTCATTGCATCATAGGAGCCTAGAGATCAAAAGGCTTCTATAGGAAAAGGACAGAAATAGAAACAAAAGGATTCAAAATCTCATGAGCAGAAAAAGGAGTCCTCAGATTCATCATCCTCTTCTAAGGGGAAATCATCTAGGAAGGAGAAGGGCCCATGTGCATATTGCAAGAGAGAAGGACATGCAAAAAAAATTTGTACAAGGACATTGATGAGTTGAAGAATTTTCTTCAAAAACATCAGATTGATTTGCCTTCTAGGATGTTTGCATCATCTCCTTCCCCTCCTTCTTCTTCTTCAGTACAACATGATAGGGGCACAAATAGTTTAAATACTTCATTAGATATGAAGGGATATGCTCTTTGTGCTTCTTTGAGTCTCGGATTAGGGAGATGACTTCTAGATTCAGGAGCATCTCATCATATGGCTTCTACACAATCTATGTTCACTTCCTTTGAGTCTCACACTGTCTCCTATTTTTATGGGAAACAATACATACATGTGTGTTATAGGGAAGGGGTCTATTAGTTTTGGGGACAACACTTTTCAGGATGTCTTGTGTGTTCCTCATTTGATGAACAACCTTCTTTCTATCTATTAGATCACACATGGAGGCAATGGGAGGTCTGTGGAGTTCACACCTAATTCAGTTATCATTAGAGACTTGGAGAGTAGAGCGGTTATTTCTACTCGGGTGGTGGATCACTCATCTCAATTGTATTCATTTGCAGATTTTTCTACTGATGGTGCTTCTGTTCCTACAACTGTTCATCACACTTCTAGTGTGAGTCATCATTTAGAGGAGAAATCTGGCTTCTTGAATATTGGAGTTCTCAATTTAGATCCTGTTCTTGAGCCATCCATTCCATCTCCTCCACCTACTTTTGCAGTTACTGATACTTTTATGACTACAGATGTGGTTTCTTCCATTTCAGTGTAGTAGGATCTAGTTGAGCATTCATCTTTGGAGGTTTCACTTCAATCTTCACCTACTTTGACTTCTTCACTTATTGAGGTCACACCTGCTTCTATGGAGACATCTTGGGCTACACCTACTTCACCTTCAGAGATTTCATTCATTCCGCCTCTTCCCTCTCACTTCTTTCAGGAGATGCAATTTCTTCAGTTCTTTTGGAGCTACTTCATTCTAAGGGGGATCTGTGGTCTCTTTCTTCCACTTTTCTGGGGGGGTTCTTTCATGTATCTTTGTGATTGATGGTGTCCTTGGGGTTCTTATGGAGTCCTCCATATTTCATCACTTAGTTTCTCTTTGCATTCTATTTTGGGGAGGAGTTTTGTTCCCACTAGGTTTTCTCCTTTACCCCAGTTAGTTTAGTTTGCATTGCATTTGTACTTTGGTGCATGATTAGGCCTTTGTTGCTGGGACCCATCTTTGCTTTCAAGCATATTTTTTCTAGTGTTTTAGCTACTCCCTAAGTTCATCTTAAGGGGGGGGTGTTAGAGTAATAAGTTATTCCACTTAATTAATTTAATCATATTGGTTAATTAATTAAGTCACTTATTCCTTTAGGTTGCTTAAGCTAAACTTAGGAACATTAATAATTATTTATTAATTATTAAGTGTGCACACTAGGGTTTCCTATTTTTAGGTTTTCTTGATCTCCTTATAAGGATTGATCACATTGTAATTATCATATTATTCAATAATCATTTTCTGGTTTTGAGCTTGCACATTCTTGCTTTGAGGGTTTACATAACATCTTATTGCTTGTTCTAGATATCTGTTGCATGTGATAGGTGATTGCATGTAGATGATTCTTGGGGACTGTGAAGTTGGATTTATCAACTTCTATACATTCTCTTGATTAGCTCTTCAAACTAAATGTCTAATGTCCCAATTTATATTCATCCCACAAAGCCCATTATGTGGAAATCAAGAAAATCAAGGCAATAGTTTCCTAATGTTGACTTTAGTGAGAGAAAATTTAGATGTAAACCCAAATGCTTAGAAGCCTCTAAGGATAAAATTCATAGGGCAAGCAATAGCACTTGGAATGTTTCAAAGGTATTTTCTTCCTCTAAGGGGTTTAAAATTTGATGATCATGTTGAATGTTTGTTTTTCCAATGTTTAGGATCCAAGCAAAGTGTTTTTGATTCCAAGAATATGCACAACCCTAGGATGAAAGAGACAATATTTCTTGAGTTCCCACTTTGTCAAATCTAGCTATGCTTAATCTTAGTAGATGATTAGATGCTTGACCACATAGGCTCCCCCTTATAGTGCACTCACTTCTTAGGTCAACCAAGCATCAGTACCCATGAAACTCCCATGGCATACTTCTCATCTCTACAAAGAGTCGTAAAAATGTGGGATGTCTTTAGAATAATCGTTCTTGCATCAACAAATAGATAGGGATTTTGGATTTTCTAAACAAGGGGTTTTAAGATAGGCATTCCATTCGTGGGGGACTATCCATGTGCCAAGAGACCATTGTTGCCCTTCTTGTCGAAATGATCCTTGTGATACTCAAACTTTCCTTGAGTACCCACACTTATATATTGACTGGAAGTCACTTGGCTTTAGCATGTTATCAAATGGGTCATTCCCTTGGGGTGATTACTTTTTCCCACCAAGGTAGGCCCTCTATGGATAAACAAAAGTGAGCAAGTATATCTATAGTTAGATCCATCTTTGTTGAGAAACAAAGAGATAACACTCATGATATGCTCCACTCACACTCATAAGATTTAGTCAATTTTAGGCACCCAAAATTGAAATGTGGAGGTAATTACTTACACAACTTAATATCAAGGTATGTGTAGGATCATCATGGAAAAAATAGGCCCTTAAGTGGCAAAAAATTCAAAGTTAGGCAACTTGACATAAAGTTTTGAATAAGCTATCTATATTATTTTAAAAATATGTAAGAATAGAATATGTAGTAGGGTATGTGCAGGATCATCATGGAAAATACAGGCCCTTAAGTGGTGATGAAAACTCAGAAAATCAGAGTTCGGCAACTTGATGTAAAAATTTGAATAAATTATTTATATTATTTCAAAAATATGTAAGAATAGAATCTATAGAAAATTGAATTTGGTTTCTAAACTACTAGGTTTATTTAAAAAAAATAAAAATCTATTTGGTGCAAATTTAAAATTTCAATGCAATAGTACTTAAATTTCAGGGAAAAAATAAGAAGTAGGTGTCTGTCTAACCACCCTAGCCACAATAAAATGATAATATTTTTTTAATAAGAGTTTAGATATAGGTAGAGGACTCATGTCTCAATGTGATGCATATTTTTTTGTAATTTTTTTCTAGGTAAATAATTAATTATGATTTTTTATTACAAATTTAAAAAAATATAAAAACTCTTATGTCTGACCACCTTAACTTGGTCTAAAATTCATGAAATTCATTTTTTTTTTAATCTTATAGTATGTGAAGCATATAATGTGACACATGTTTTGGATTCAAAAAGTGTGATACTGTTTGAAAGCTATAGATTTTTTTCAATCATCCTATCAATCTAGACTTTAGTCATAGTTCAAATAGAGAATGAATAATAAGTATTTATTAAATTCAAACTAAAGCATAATTTATACTGGTGGAAAGCTAAAAATCTCCTTTTAAAACCCTTTTCATTTCGTCAATTTTGGGTAAAAAAAAAGTCGTCAGCCACATGGGCCATCATATCACTTACATATCGCCACTTTTTGGCCCATCATGATCTTGCACATACCCAACAAATTGAATTTAGTTTCTAAACTACTAGGTTTAAAAAAAATAAAAAATCTATTTGGTGAAAATTTGGAATTTCAATGTCGTAGTACTTAAATTTTAGGAAGAAAATAAGAAATAGGTGTCTGTTTGACCACCCTAACCACAATAAAATGATAATTATTTTTTATAAGATTTAAGATATAAGTAGAGGACTCATGTCCCGATGTGGTGCATATTTTTTTATAATTTTATTCCAAGTAAATAATTAATTATGAATTTTTTATTAAAAATTTTAAAAAATATAAAAACTCATATGTCTGACCACCTTAACTTGGTCAAAACTTCATGAAATTCAATTTTTTTTTTTTTTAATCCTATAGTATGCAAAGCATAGAATGTGATGCATGTTTTGGATTCAAAAAATTTGATACCATTTAAAAGCTATAGATTTTTTTCAATCAGCCTATCAATCAAGACTTTATTCGTAATTCAAATAGAAAATGAATAATAATAATTTATTAAACTCAAAGTAAAACATAATTTATATTGGTGGAAAGCTGAGAATATCCTTTAAAAACTTTTTCGTTTCATCAATTTTGGGTAAAAAATAAGTCGTCAGCTACATACCCATCATATTGCCACTTTTTGGCCCATCATGATCCTGCACATACCCATCATGAAAGTGAATTTTGATTCTCAAGATCACTATGAAGCACGAGAGAAGTGCATACGTCTTTTTGATGATATTAACTTGGATAAGGGATTACAAAACAAAGAATACACATGTTCATTTTAACCACAAAGCAATGATATGAATTATTTTTAAGCACCAATTTTGAAGTGTGATATTTATTTGTTCATTTATTAAGCCTAAAAGAAAATCTAGTGAATTTACCTATGATTATTTTTAATTTAGTAATCCTAAGAGCAAGAATATAGCAAATCCTTCAGAGAGGGATTATAATTTCTCCACCAAAGTGTTTAAAAGCACTAGATACAATGTGTTAATGATAACATGAAGGAGCCTTGGTCTTTGTTTTCTTTCCTTGAGTTTTGATCAAGAAACTTCCTTTTTGGTAGATTTTAACAATTGTTAGATTTTTCCATTTTTGGTAATTTCGCATGCATAACTTTGAGAGTCTTATTTTTTCCCAAAAAAAATCTAAAACTAAGATAGGATGAATTTCCAACTAACATTCTAAATTCGAAACATGAGTTTCAAGTTATTAACAAAAACAACTTTTAAAAAACTAGAAAAAAACATTAAATTGTCATTTTGAGGGCCAAGATGAAAGTTTCAAGCCCCAAAAATTGTGCCAAAATGGCCACCAACCAACCCAAGGTCTATTGGGAATCCATAGGCCATCTCATATCGAAACCACCTATAAAATTTCATCTCAAACGGACATCCGGGTCAAAAGTTATGACCTCCTGAAGTCCTTGCATCACAAAAACTTGTTAATACTGTAAAAATAGAGGCCAAAAAATCATTTAGAAGTCAAAAACAACCAAGTGAGAAAAGAACATGTTGAAATAAATTGAAATCTTCCTTTTACCCAACCCTAGTGGTGCAATCCGCGGGTGCAGCACAGTTTGGAAAGGTCAACGGTGCAATATAGTGTCGCTAATGACTGAGAGCATCACTTTGCACGAAAAATAGTGATTATGATTGTGGCACTATTTGGCAAGTGGCGCTATTTGGAATTTGGAAAACCAATGATGCACTTTGAAATTTGAATTTTTTGGGTGGGAAAACTCCAACGATGCAGTTTGGAGTTTGGAGTAGCGCAATATAGCACCGCTTGATAGATAGCATTGAAGTTTCATGTAGACAACCAATAAATAAATAAAAAATGAATTTTTTAGAAAAAAAATGTTGATTTTATCCATATTCACCCTCTTTCTATTGCCAAAATGTGAACCCCAATCCTAGACCTACAAAAACATAGCAAACAAACACACTATTAGATCCAAATGCAAGTTAGAGCTAAGATTCCCCATGAAATTCATCTGCTATGCTCAAGATAAAAAATAAATGAAGAACAAAATAAGAAAAGTAATTAAATCCTATTTAAGCATGCAAACTCTCAATCCCATGGGGGAATTTGTGCCATTTTGATGTGGAAAATGGCCTTTTCCCAACTCCTTGATGTGATTTGATGATCTTTGATGATGATTGTTGATTCCCTAAAGAATTTCGCCAATAACCTAGCTATGAGAATATGAAAATTGACAAAAATTCCTAAGGATGGATGAAGATGCTATGAACTTTGAAGATAATGATGTTGCATAAGTTGTGGATCCTCATTTCAAAATGAGAGCCTCCTATAAATAAGAGAGAATGATGGAAGAAGATGCAAAATGGATGAATGTGGGATAAAATACCAACCAATGAGAGAAGGCCACTTGTCCACATGTGATTAGAGGAGGAATGAACATATTTTGATGAATTTGCACATAAATGCTATTATATTCAAATTTGAATTTGATGAAATGACAAGTTGGAGGGAGAGAAAAATGGAGTAAATATCACTTGGCTCAAAGCAAAGGACATGTAAGAGGCCTTTAATGCCTTGTTGGATGTACTCATCCCTTCTGGAGGGATTTTTGAATTGGAAAAATATTCCAGAAAAGATGCCCTTTTGAATGGAAATTGATGAATTAATAAATCAAATAAATTGATTTATTGTGCAAGTTGCAAAATCTAGAGGATTTAGGTGATTATGATTAGATTTAAATAGATTAAGTAGAAATTAGGTGATTTGACAATTTTGAATTAGATTTTAGGATTTATTTAAATCAAAGTTGAGAGGAAAATGATTTTGGATTTAATTAAATAAAGATTGATTTATTTAATTAAAGAGAGTGATGTTAAATTTAAACCAAATAAAGGTTAATTTATCTTATTTAAAGAAATGACATTAGAGATTTAATTAAATAAAGTAAATTATTTAATTAAAGGAGAGACTATATGAATGATTATTTAATTAATAGAGAAGAATGACTTAATGAGATAAAATTGATTTATTTAATTAAGAGAGGAAATATGATGAATTTAATCAAATAAAGATTATTCAATTAATTTAATTAGTAAAACGGGTGATTGAGGAAGAAACAATGTTAGTAAGATCGGGATCAAGTGTGTAGGATCAACTTGTATATTTTTCATGTCTACAATAGTCACCCTTGGCCCCTCTTGCATCACACTACTTATTCTGCACAGGAAACCCCTCTTTTCTTGTTTGTACGATCTCATTTACTGCATTTTTTGTGTTTTAATATGCTTTCAACTGGCTCTAACTCGGAAATTCATGCTAGTGTTAGCAGTTCGATGATGATGCTCAATGGATCCTCCTCTGAAAGAACGTCCCAAAAAACTTGTTCTGAAAGTCTTTCACGAGGTAAGAATTATGATTCCCTAGCTGATGTTATTTTTCCTTTACCAAATTTTGATTCTGCTTGCCAATGGCTTGAGGAACACACCCTTGTGGGTTATTTTGTTGGGAGGAATCCTCCTGAAAGTGTGCTTAAATAATGGGCCAGCAAGGCATGGGTCCCTCATGGGGTCCGCCTTGGTATGGTAAAAAATTTAACCAAGGGTTGTTTTTTGTTCCACTTTGCGAAAGTCAATCATGTCTAGGCTATCTTAGCCCACGGTCCTTGGTGTGTCAAGTCATCCTTGTTGGTTTTCCAAGCATGGACCTAGGATTTTGCTGTCTTAGATGACACCAAGTTGTGGGTCTTGGTCTAGATTGAATTTCGTGGTTTGCCTTTGCCTTGCATGCCTTTTTTGAACCATATTGCACCCTCACTAGGTAAGGTCATTTGTGTTGAGCCAAATAGATTTATCTAGGCTCGGCCCCAGAAGCAGTCTATGTGGAAATAGATCTCTCCAATTATTTGAAAGAATCCATTGATATTAAAATTGGAGCTCTTTGACATACCTAGAAAGTCACTTATTTTAGTTTTCCCAACACATGTTATAGGTGTCAATTGGTAGACAAAAAAATTAAGGATTTCCCTTTGGCAGTGCCTCGTACACCTTCTCTGCCATGAGAAACTGAAAAGCCTCATTAGGCGGGGCCTTCTGCTAAACTTGATGAAAAATGGACCACGATTACAAACTAGAAAAATAATTCAACTGGTTCTGGGTCAACCTCTAAAGCCTCTCAACAATCGAAGGCCATTTCAAACCCTTTAGGGAAGGGGACAGGCACTCCTATTGGAGCTGCTAATGTTTCGGTGCAGCCCAGGACAAAGGAAACGCCTCAACCTATTGTTGTTATATTTTCTCAACAGAGCGTTTCTCCTCTCATGTTGGGAGCTCAAAGGTGGTCTTGCAGTCCATCTCCACCGCATGAAGAGGGTGAATATATGCAAGAAAAATGGAGATTTTACTCTCCATCTATTTAGATTGGGTTAGTTCCACAAGACTTTTTGTAGAATCATTTCTCTTCCCTAAATGAAGAGGACCTAAACTCCAACAATATGGAGGAGTTTCACTCATGAATTTCCTCTCATGGAACATTTGAGGTCTGATAGAGCTCTCCAAAAAGTATTACGTTAGGGATACTTTGTGAAAATATTCTGGTCTTGAAGTGCTTCATCTCCAAAAGGTTAAAATTTCTAGATTTTTGCTTGCTTCAGCTTGTCATTTTATTTGGCTGACCAGTAAAATGTTTTGCACTATGCATGGGGCTAGGCATGATGGAGCTATCACCCTTTTTTACCCATGATAGAATGAATGTGTGGTTAACCATGGGTTTGATCCTTCTCGTCAGCTCGTCTGGATTCTTCTTAACATTGATAATCACTCCTTTTGGATTATTAATGTTTGTGCTTCAAATGATGTTGTGGAGCGATCTTTGCTTTGGTGTTGGATTACTAAATCAGGAAAATTGATAAGGATGGCATATGACAAGGATGGAACCCTGCTATTCAGATGGGTAGATGGAGAATGGGAAGCGTGGTTTTACATGTACAATAAATTGGGTCTTTTTGATCCCAATATTGGTCATCACCATTCTCATTCTCTCTAGCATACTTGGTGTAATTTCAGGGCTAGTTCTGATAGAATATTTAAACACCTTGATTGTTCCATGATCTTGGCTCAATACTTTTTCTCTTCTAGCAGTTCTTCTCTACCAGTTAAGCCGTTAGTGGATGTGACTCCATCCAACCACTTCCCAATTTATTTTTGCATTGAATGGGAGTTACGTCAGCCACACACGTGTAAAACTCAATTCTTTTTTAACATGTATTTGCTTTGTCACAAGCCTAACCTAGCTCACATTCGTAGAGTGTGGAATTTGGAGTGTATACCAGCTCATCATATAGGCTGGATTACCTAGTGGAGCGATTCTATCACACATGGCTATATTTCCGTGTATTTATGGACTTCAGCTGGCTATCTTTCGTTGGAGGTCTTATGAGGCTACCACCACTAACCTGTGCTCATCTATTGAATCTTTGGTGGCCAGCCCCTTCTCCCCATCATTGCAAGCCAGGGTGGTGGAGTTAAGGCAAAAAAATCAAGTTTTAGACAATTATGCTGCCAAAGGTGCACAGATCAAAGCCCAGTTACATTGGCTTAAAATTGGTGATCATACCTCCAAAGAGTTTTTTATGGCATTGTGTGATAAGCACTCATCCCTGAGCATTAAAAAAATCAAAGATGGAATTCAGGTGCTCTCTAAGCTCCATAACATTCTACATGCCTTTATATGTCATTATGAGTAGGTTTTCACTGCACAGGAATCCACACCTATGCGAGAGCAAGCCCTTCAGGATTGCCTTACTATTGTGCCAAATAGGCTTTCCCCAACCCAGAGAAATTTTGCGACTCAAGGAAGTTGTTCATTCCATGGTTGACAACAAAGCGCCGAGGATCCATTTCTTCCCTTGTGAATTTTACAAGGCCCTTTGGGACTGTGTTGGGCGAGATTTGCATCATGTTTACTTAGAGGCTTTTCATGCTAATTCTCTAGGTAACTTAATAAACAAAGGAAATATAAAATTTATACCTAAATATGGGGATCTGGAGGACATTTGCAATTGGAGGCCTATCACGCTTCTCAATGTCTCCTACAAAATTATTGCCAAGGCTTTGGCTATGAAGATCCACCATCTCTTACCTTAGATTGTATGCCGAGAACAAACTAGGTTCATCAAATATAGGTTCATTCTAGATAATATTATTGTTGTTTGGCAAGGCATGGAATGAGCTCGACGTTCAAACCAAAAAGCCATTTTTGTTAAAACTGATTTTTCCAAAGCGTATGACCGCATTAAATGGTCTTTTATTCTTGCTATGTTGCAACCTTTGGGTTTTGGGCCTAATTTCATTTAGGTTGTTAATATGATTTTTGTGGATGTCTTTGCTTGTATCACCATCAATGGCCACCAATATTTTGTCTTTGGAATTTTTTCGTTCCTTTCGGAAAGGGTGCCCCCTTGCCCCCTCTTTGTATGTGCTTGTGGCCAAAGGATTTGGATACCTCTTGGCCAACATAGTTTTCCAACAACGTGTCAAGGGTATTCCATTTCCCAACTCTCACGCTCAACTAGTTAATGGCCATTTTATTGATGACTCTTCTCTCACTCTCCTAGAGGAAAATGAGACTATTAAAGTGGCCCTGGATTGTCTTAATAATTTTTGTCTTGCCTTTGGTTTTGGCATTCAGTGGCACAAAAATTTGTGTTACAGATAGACTATTTTTCCCACTCCTCCTTGGTTTCAGTAGTATAATTGGAAGTGGATTGAGCCAGGAGAATTTTTTTGGTTCCTAGGCATTCCCTTTGCTTTCTAGGTGTCCCCGACTGAGCTATGGAAATTTGTACTTGCTAGAGTCAAGCAAAAGCTTGCTTAATGGATTACCAAGCCCCTTTCCTTGGCAGGGAAATTCTAGGTGTGCTCTAAATTTTTGCAAGCTACCCATGTTTACTACTCCTCCTATTGGGCCCCTTCCAAAGCTGCCTACGACAAGCTTGAAAAATTGTTCCAAGATTTTCTTTGGGCCTCTTTAGAATCCCATAGAGGATTTCACCATGTTGCTTGAGAATTCTGATTCCTTCTAAAAGATTCTGGAAGACTTGGGTTGCTCTCCACTTAATGACAAGGGACTGCTTTATGTGTTAAATGGATTATCTGTGCCCTTACTGGGGATGAGGCTTGGAAAATTATTCTTAGGCACTGTATTCAGTCTGGATTTCCTATTCATAGACCCACCTCGAAGGGGATTGGATTTCAAACCCTTCTAGTCATGAAGGAATCAGTCCAAATTGTTGGGACTTTTGTGGCCAAAAGTATTTGGCGAGGCTGTGAGGCTGTCAAGCCCTAGCTCTGCTAGGCTGGCTCTAGTTTTTGTAATGGGCTCTCACTCAACCAGTAGAATATTTGGTCTTCACCTCTTTTTTCTTACAATGGTCAATCATTGGATAAGTCGCCTTGGCTTAAGGTGCTCATATTCTACAAGAAGGGTATCCAAACCCTACAATAGGTATTTCATAAACCCATAATGCATGTCATGCAGTGGGAAAATTTTCATACCCTGCACAGGCTTCACAATGAGGACCATGCTACTTATGATGGTCTCATGAATGCTATTCCTATAGAGATGCTTCATAATTTTGGAATTCGTGGGACCAAACCTTGGTGGAAAGACTGGAAGTGGTATCCAGACACCCCTTTCAGGAATTACAAGCCTCAGCTTGGTTACATGTGGCTTTCACCACACTTTCCTATGATTCAAAGTTTTAACTAGAGGTGGCTTCTTCAATATCCCATTCATGTCAGGTGTAGAATATTTTCTGCCACTTGGTCTGCAAGTGTTGAGCCGAAACTTGTCCACTTTTTTTGGTGTATTCTTTTCCAAGGCTTGCTTGTGGGTTCTCGGCTTGTTCATCGGGGGGTCCAAGACCCTCATTGCCCTTTTTGTGGGCAAGCTAAGACTTTTAAGAATATTTTCTGGTTTTTTCCCAAAGCTCAGTAGCTTTGGACTTGGATTCATGACTTCTTTTGGCCCTTTAGGCCAAAGCCTTTCTCCTGGCATATGATTCTATTGGGAGATTCACCCAGAATTCGTGCTAAATTTACCTAGCTATGGCACACTTTTAGGGTGGAAATCCTCTTCAATATCTGGAAAGAAAGAAATGCCTGCATATTTTCTCATTTTTAAATGGATATTAATGTTTCTTTCTATGCTAAAGCTATTATTTATTCTGATGTGCTCTTACAGATTTAGGTGCAAGCTAACAAAGCTGCAGTTGAGGTTGCTCACCTACAAGTGTTGCTGGATCACTAAGGCAATACCCCATGTACTATTGCTTAGGTGCCTGCTTTGCCCACCTCTTCCCGCAGCCATTTGCCTTCTCGAGGCCGGTAGCGAATTGGTTATGTGCATCTTTCTCTCAACCTCCTCTTCGATGGGATTCTCACCCTCCTTGATGGAAATTCTCTCCTCCACCGTGGGCTGACTAGGGGTGGCCCTGTGGCGGTGTTTTGGGGAATGGCGGTGGTGGTTTCGGGTAGCCCTCTGATGAAACTCTTTCTTCTGGCTTTGGTTGGCCAGACTCTGGTTAATGATTTATGTGTCTAATGCTTGCAATCTCGCCCCAGCATGAGGATAAATATAAAGAGAAGGAAAAATATGCTAATGATGGTTAGGGTCCTCCTCCTGACATCACTGACCTCGCTGATGTATGGGGGAAGAATTTGGATGATAGAGACCCTCCTAGCTTTGTTGGTACTGCTTTGGCTGCTTAATGGCCCTTTTTATGTTTTGTAATCATGGACTTCTAGGTTTGGCCCATGTGACTGGTTAAATTTTGGTTTTTCTGGGTGATGCCCATGTGACTCGCGGGGTGTGCCTCTCTACCACCCACCTTTTTTTTTGAATAAGTAACTTTATCATTTTAATAATATAGATAACTGCCTTTTCATAAAAAAATAAAAAATTATTCTCAACCTTTCATTGAGATTCACCTACAAGCCAAAGGAGTTTCATCATTTGATCCTTCAAACCAAATAATTCTCATCCTCTAATAACTAACAAACTCAAAAATTATTTTTCTCAGATTTGATTGCTCGAACATAAAACTGAATACCAAATTTATTTAAATCACTAAAACCTATGGAGGCCTAGATCATGCATGCACACACTACATGAATTGATGCTCCGTTTCCCACTTAAAATTGAGCTAAAATATTCCTTTACCATGTAGGAACAGTGAAAATTTTCAGAAATAAGTAAACTTTGACTCTAACAATAAAAAATTATATTATTCTGACCAAGCTCATTAAGTAACCATATGTTACAGTCAATTTCTTCATTTTTTACTCTTCGTTGTGTCGTATGATCATGTTAGGAATTGAATTTGATGGTTGTGTGGTCATAGTTAACCATTTTTTATGTGTTCTCTTATCTGTTCTCACAATTGGTTTTCAAATCTTCAAAAAGTTCTTACTACAAATAAGACAAATGCTACAACCCCAAGAATGGGAGAAGGATGAATTTCCCTCCCTTGGGCACCACACTTTATCGATCATACCTATAAATATATCTATGCCAAGCTGCTTAGAGTCTTGCAGTGCCTACTTCACCAAAGGGATATTGAAATGTCTTGGAAATTAAGTTAAGTCATCTACAACAATAAAGAATTATTTACAGAGTTTTGATTATTCTGACAAATCAAAATCCGAGCATCATGCACGCAAAGGAGATACTGCCATGGGTAACAAAAAAATAGTTTTTAGCAAAAGAAAAAGAAGATGACTGGAACTAAACATGTGTTTAGTCACTATCCTCACTATTTACTCTTCTTTTGTTTCATATGTGTGGCAGTAGAAAAGTTTACGAGGAGCCTATAAATGTGGAGAGATCCTACTTGATGGAAAGTGCAGTATGTTAACATCATATTCTATGAGTTAGTTGTCTTAGTCGAACAAATCATAGTCTCATGAATATGAATATGTCTATCTAAGTGGGTCAAGGTTATTTGAGATTATTACATTGAAGGAATTTTCTTATTTAAGCTTCACAAGCTCATTTTGCCTATGGAATAGTGAAAATAAACCAGAGATTCTGGTTGAAAGTTGAACAGATCTGAGCCATCCATCATTTTTCACCATTTTTCCATCTATTTTATCGTCATTCTTTTTGCTTTCCCCGCCACTGGTTTTCACTCCTCTAAAATATTCCTCGCTGGTATCTTTGGCGAGCTGCAACATGAACATAAGGTTTCAAAAAGGGTTTTTAGAGTAATATTAAATATAAATTCATTCTCAAATGTTGAGAGCTTGAAATACATGTACACCATCCCCGAAAAGAAATACGTAAAGCCCCTTCAGATAATTATTGGATGGAATTCCCTAAAGAATCTCAATAACATTTATTACCCTTTACCGTAGCGAGACCAGATACAATGTATCTAAATTTCCACTTCAAAAAGTTAATTAAAAACTATTTAAAACAATTATAAAATCTGGGGTCGTACAAACATGTTTTCTTATTTGAAATGATTAATAGTTAATACATAAATAATAAATATAATATAATAAAATAATAATAACATAAGTATAATAATATAATAATAAATACATAAAATAGTGACATAAATAATAAATATTTATATAATAATATAATAGTTAATACATAAAATTTATAAAATATATATAATAATATTATTTTATAATAAAAAACAAAACAAAATTAATAATTAAAATCATTTTCTAAATGACCTACCAACTGATCCCATTTACTACACAAATGTTTGCAAAAAATAAACCATTTTATTTTTTCTAATTGACCTCCATGAAAATAAAGAGTATGTTTATTAAAATAAAAATTACGGCCCTAATAATGAGCACATTTAGGTTTTAACTTTATGACATCCTTTCCCTTATAAAATTTAATAATTAATTAGTTTAAAATATATAATAAATAATTTGGTTTATAATATATAATTCTATGTTATATAATAATATAATAGTTAATACATAAATACTGATAGTTAATACATAAAATTTAAAAAATAAATATAATAATATTATTCTATAATAAAAAATAAAATCATTTTCTAAATGATCTACCAATTGATCTCATTTACTACACTAATGTGTGAAAAAAATAAACCATTTTTTTCCTAATTGACCTTCCACACCTCTTCGGCGTACCCATTGCACAAGGTGTGATTTCTAGTTAATCTAATATATAGACATGGAAGACAATCATGTATATTATTGTGTAAACATGTGAATGATTATAAAAGAATGGTATGTTATAGATTTAGATTTTATAAAAGTTTGTCTAGAGATCTTGTTGAATTGGATCAGTATTGATTCTGAATAATGCAATTGCGAAATTTATTTTTGGCACGATTTTTCTTCTTGAAGGGTTTTTTACATAAAATCTTTGTGTCTCACATTATCTTGTGACTACATACTATCCCATTACTTTCATGTGTGTTGATGTTTAGACTTGATAAAAGCTGACTATTAATTAAACACATAATCTTAAAAATTTATTATTTTAATTTGTGAGTCAAAGTGTGAATCTAAATGTGTGTTAAAGTGTATTTATAGAAATATTTTTAGTATAACGTATGAGATTATTTATTTGGTTGTGGACTTTTAAAGTTTTTTCTTTCATAAATATTTTGGGTTTACATATGGGTGTACATTTATTAGTCATATCTAGAAATGCTTATCAGTTTTAATAATATACCTAATTTTCATATATAATTCTTGTGAGTTTGTTTGTGTTGAGTTTCATATTTGACCTAATTTATGGTATAATCATATGGCATAGATCTTCAACAACTTGTCCCCTTACCACACCATTAAAAAATATTTTTTAAAAATTTTGTCATTTTTAATTTTAGTTTATTTGTCTTTGTGTCTCTTAATAACTATCTTAACATTTACAGAAGTATATTGAAGAATTTCTAGATTGCATATGTTTAAAATAATGTAGATGGATTTATTTTAATTGACATAACTCTATTTAGATCTATGTGATCCATGTCTAAATCTCCTTCTCATCTACTTAGTGTAAGGTTTTTATTATCTATTCATGGCTACCACTAAGGCATGATTATTCAACTCCCAAGGTTTAATATTGTATTTCTCTTTAATTATCATTTTGAGACCTTAAGAAACACCCTCTCAAGTTTAGTGGAGTTTGTAAAAGAAGAGGATTTTACCTCTCCTATCAGGACATGTGCATGGAAATAGAGGACCAAAATGGGGTCTTAAGTGGCCTTTTTTCTTCTTTAGAAATTAAGAAAAAATGACCTTGGATGAGAAATTGAATATAATTACACATAAAATTTGAAGAAACAACAAGAAAAAGAGTTTTATTTCTCTAAATCTACTTTTTGAACTACTATTTTTTTAAATAGTGGAGATTAAGGGGTTCAAATTGGGGGGCCAGAATAAGAGCTCATATTTTTATCAAAAAATATACCATAGTGGTAGGTGTGGTGCCCCTAAAATGTTAACCTTTTTAGTATTTCAAAACTCATTTCTATGAAAAATTAGCTAACACTTACATTTGGCATCACATTGGCATAAATTCAATAAATTCTAGAAAAATATTCACTGCTAAACTTGTTTGCAAGCAGACCCAAAATCCTTCAGTAATGCCTTAAATAGTCAAACTTTGAATTTTCAAACACCCTATCCAAGACTCAGATACCCTTGGGAACCTTTTTCCTACTACTAGTGGCTCAAAAAAATATTTCACAAATCTTTGTCTTTATATTTTCATTTTGTTTCTGCTTGCAAATGTTTGATTTGAAATTTTGAAAAGGTGTTATTGCATGTGCAAGAAAGGTGTCATTTTTCTTAATTTGTAGAAAATTTGGGAAATATTGTTGCATTTCAGTAGGACAATTATTTACATCATGTTCTCATTGTAAAAATATTGTGTTATGATAAATCATGTTCTATTGTGAGATCTTTTTAAGCATTTCAAAGAATTTTTGTTACAAGCATGTCACAATCAGTTTATTTCCCCTCTTTTGTTGTTTTTCATTTATCCCTTTCCCACTATCTCTCATATGTGTGAGGTTAGCTTGGTGAAAGAGAATAAAATCTTTTACAATCATGAGAATCATGTTTATTCTTTCCTAATACCTTGCCTAATTCGGAAGAAGGTATCTTGGTGTTAGAAGATCCTATTAAAGTTTTAACTTCGAGATAATTGTTTAGGTAGATTTTTCCCGTATCAGGTAGTTTTTCACTCATCTCATTTCTCATGCATTTAAAAGGCCTATACACTATATATTTTATTATCTCATCTCATTTTTCTGAATATCATCATGGTATTTTGGAAGAATAGTGTTTTTGCTTCTCCCGTGTATTTGTGAGGGTGTTTTTTTTCGTAGGTTAAGGATCCTGGTAAGGACTTGACATCTCCTACATGGTATCAAAGCTCCTCCTCCTGCTCATCCTTTTAGAGAGTTTCTACTGAGGATATCCAACAAAGAGGCTGCATGCTTTCTCACTAGAATGTTATCCCCCAAAGGCTCGATGCATTTCTAGCCATAGCCCATGATTGGAAAGCTATTATGGAGACCCCCATGTTTCCTCATGTATTGTAGATTTATTTTGTGGATTTCATATTCATACCAATTCATCATTTGGTGGATGTTGTTGAGGGCCTTCACACAAGCCGCGTGAAGGTTTGTGGAATCCTTTCATATAACTTGTGTGCACATTGAGAGGCATTTATGCCCTTGGTAGGCCACACAAAAGGAGGAAAAGGCGTGCTTTGGAAGAAACTCATAAATTTTTATGCGAACGGTGGAGCGAGTGATTGTATGCTTCAATCATAGGAGCATTTTATCACTATGGGCAAAGATGGACAATGTAACTAAAATTTTAGGTGCAATTTCTGAAGAGGTCATGTGATGTACATTTTTTGTTGTGAATTTTGTGATTACTGGTGTGATTTTGTGTTTGTGAATTCGTCGCTTGTTGGGAAGAATTTTTTTATCAGACCTTTAAATTTATAAATTTGACAATAAATATTTAGTGTTTCAAAGCTACGTTGAAGTGGAGGTGGGCCTATCTAGAAAGTATATTGTTGGAACATTTATCCCACATTTTCTATGAAGGTGTCTTTTTTGGATTTATATGCTCCAATGCTCAAACTAGACATGTGAATTTCTCGTGTTCTTTATGTTGTGGCTTGTGTGCCTGGCGAGTAGATTTGTAGATTTAGCTTGGTGATTTGGCGTGGGAACCCACCACAAAATGCCTAGTAAGGTGCATAAATTTTTTCTCAATTTTTTTTAGATTCAATTACATAATCAACCCTTTTACATTATTGCTTCCTGAAGTTGTAACATCGAAAAAATGTCCTTAGCCTTTTTCACGCTTGTTTAGCTCCTTCTTGTAGATTTTGGCTCAGTTTGGCCTTGATTTAGTGTTGTAATGTGAATAACACATTCACATTAGCTATTGGGCCCTTGTGAAATAATTTACTTTAATGATGCCTTGTAAAGGTGTTGTAAAGTGTTGTAACACACTTTCACATCTTTCTAGGATTTCTAAGCATAATTAAATTTATTTCAGTCATAATTTCTCTTAGCCTCACCTTATTTGGTGTGTTGTAAAGTGTTGTAACAAATTTTCACATTCCTCTAGGCTTGTTATTAATAATTGGGCTCCCTTATTCTTTAATTGGCTCCCTTTTACATCCAAAATCCTTATTTTGGTGTATTTTTGAGGATAATCCTAACAAATGGCATTTAAAACATCAAATCCCTGAAAACCCACGTCAAATTCCTAAGGTGGGACTCATTCACCATTCTGGGTGAATGAGTCCCCCTCAACACAAAAATCAAATTTAATTTAAATCTTTGGCCAAATTTTATTCTCCAAGATCCAATGTCAGCTTGTAGGGTTGTAATTTTGGGAATTATTGCATATTTGAGTTTAAATAAAAGGTTCTTTCACTCATTTCAATCCTAGAAATTATATCATCCTAGCACTCCTAAATCATTGAAGAATTCATTTGAGAAAGAGCATTCAAGGCTTTCAAGGTCATATTATCAATTATTCAAGAGCATTCTTGAAGAATCAATCATCATGTCAAAGATCATATTCTTCATGTTTATTATTGTGCTTACAATTGTGGTGTAGAGATCATGCTCCAAACAAGCTTTGCGTTCAAGATCTATCTTCATCAAGCAAGAATCAAGAACCACATCAATTGTGGCCATTTCAAGCATATTTGTAGCACTTTTTTGCAAGGGTTTGGTGAGTTGCAACATCACCTTTTCTTCATTCATAGCTCTCATTTATATTTTATTTCTATTTCAAGGTTTAATTACCATCAAGGGTTTTGACCAAGGCAAACCCCCATTCTCTAACCCCACAACCATTTTTCCCTCTCTTTGCATGTGATTTGCAAGTCTAGGTTGTATATTTATCAAAGAGAAAGATTGGAAAAGTTTTCATCAAGTTTTTGAAGCAATTCAAAGTTCTCAAGATTGTGAACAAACCTTGGAGGAGCTTGGAGAAGACCTACTAGTTGAATTTGATAGTTTTTGACCTGGATCTAAATCAGCATCAACAGAGCAGATCGAGGGCTACAAAATCCAAATTTGAGTTTCCAAAAATCCAAAAGTGGATTGATTTTCCACTATTGATGAATGAGTCCTGTTGTACCTATCTGTCAGAGGCTTTTGTAGATTTGAGTAAACTTTTGTCTGAAACCTATTCCGACACAATTTTATCAAAACTGGACTGATTTGCCTGGCTTGGCGAATGAGTCCTAGTTGGATTGAATAGTGAATTGTATAGGATTTCAGACCTCCATCCCGAATTCTCCTATTTTCTAGGTGCACATCTCTAGTTTCATAGTTTTTTGTTTTTGTTTCTTTATATTTCTAAGTCATTTTACATACTACACTATGTTTTCAAACATTTCCTTTTCCAAGTCTAAACTTTGTTTTGAACCCTTATTTTATCTCATTTCATCCCCTAGAATACACCCTTCGTTAAATTTCAATCTCCTTTACATTGGAATCTCTTTTTCTTGAGTGAAAGGAAGAAAATAGCCTCTCTCCTTTTAGGTCCAAAACCCTAGAAGCGAAAAGAGACCCGCACCATTTTTTCTTTGTTTCATTTTGGTGAACTTGCATTTAGAGAATCATAATTCTGATTTGGAGTGCATTTACATCCTATATTTAGCTTACATTAACATTGCATTAGGTTTTTCATTCTAGGGTTTCAATTTTTGCATTAGTGAAAAGCTCATTTATCTTGCATTATTACACTTAGTCTCATTAAAAATCAGTAAAATTTTGCATTTGCATCTTATATTTGCATCAAAAAACATAAAATTCATAAAATTTCATTCAAAATTTCTGAAAATTTTCAAAAAAGATCTATACCTGGACTCATTCGCCACCTTGGGTGAATCAATCCCTTTGCATATTTCACATTACATTTTCTATCATTTATAGTCCATTTTCTAAGTTTTTGCTTTCTTTTGTTACCCTTTTTTTTTGGTTTATAGACTTTTTGTTTCATTCAATTCATTGCATTTCACTTACATTCATTCATCTTGTGGATAGACCAAAAGTGTATTTATAACATAGTTGCATAGTCTAGAATTTGAAATTTGTATCATGGATATGTGTTTTGGAAAAAAATGGATGTCCCTAAAATCCTTAGTATATGTGTCAAGTTGTGCCTTTGGAAATGACCCTAATGACCTTGAACTTACCCATGCTCACTCAAATCCTAATGAATTTCCTCCTCGTGATGTTGAAATCATTGGAGAAGATGATGACAACATGAATAGGTTATTAAACGATTGTCTTAATAACCTTGAGGCTAACACATCCTTTTATCCATCCATGAATGAACCAAAACCTCCTACCATACCACCTCTAGAAATTTTTGGTTATTTGCATCTTGAAACAAAAGCTGACCCTAAGTTCCCTACAATAGATGACTTTGGTTCCTCTAAGAAAATAAACACTCAACCCTTTTATAATAACAAGATCACCAACACTCCCATCAATGTTCAAGAAACATATGGAAAATACTAGAACAAATACTAGCTAAGGAAAATACAAGGGGAATAGGATACCAAGATCCCCCTCGCATCGAACATGTTCCTAAAGAATATCTAAGACTTCATAGTGATGGTATGGTTATCTTAGATCATAATCCTGATATGAATGTTCCCCCTACAAAACACCTAATAATTCATTTTAGTGACAAGGATGAAAGGATATCTTTAGGTCCTCCTCCTCCTTATTCAACTACAAAAGTTAGAGAATTTAGCTAGAGAAAAACATCTCATAAAATAAAGAAACCCCAATACCCTTGTCTGCCATCTTCAACCAAGCAAAATTTACACATCCTTTTAAGTTAAGGACTTATTACATTACCACCCATACCTAAAAACCAATTTCCAAATCCTAAAAGAAAAAACACATCTTATTGCAAGTATCATAGAATCTTTGGTTACCATACCAATACATGTCACATATTAAAACAAGAATTTCAAAGGATTAACATCATAGAAATTGTCCCTTAACACCAGACCCCTTTTGTCATGTAATCATTGTAGAATCTTGCAATTCTTACCATTACATAACCCCTCTCATCACCTACCTTGACTCATTCTTGTCTCACACTAAGTGGGGGAAAGAAGTTGTTAGCCTTGTCCTAGTAATGCATTTTTCGTTGTCCCTTAGGTTTGTCATCTCCCTTCTACATATACGGACAAAGATTGGGAGGTAGGTGACATGCTCATCGGTTGACTCACATTTTCCCTACTAGTCTTTTACATTATTTCTTTTTCAATTTTATTTTGTGTGATTGGATGTGTGTGATGTGATCCCCCGTAACGTTCTATTTTCTCTCTCTTTGTGGAATTCCTCTATTTGTACCTTAATTCTTCTCTATGTCATGAATCGATTTCACTTCATTATTCTTTTTCTTATGTTTTCCATTTACGGATAATGCAAGGCATCGATACATTCATGTCTCCTTCATGTTGACCCAAAAGGCTTTCTTTTTATGTTGCCTTTTCATTTCATCTTTCTCTTTTTCTTGTGTTTTCCTTTTGGCGATGATGCAAGGTATCGAGATATTCATGTCTCCTTCATGTTGACCCAAAAGCCTTTCTTTTTCTTTTGCCTTTTAATTTCATCTTTCTCTTTTTCTTTTGTTTTCCTTTTGGGGATGATGCAAGGCACCAAGACACCATATGTCTCTTCCATGTTGACTCAAGAGGTTTTTCTTTTCTTTTCACTCTCTTTGTATCATTCTTCCAGTTCTATGTGTATTTGGGGGATGATGACAGTTCTGAACTCCTTAAAATCATTGTACCAAAGAACATACTGACCCCAAATCCATAGATCCTTTATGTGTTTGGTGTTTTCTTTTTGGGGCAACCCCTCTTTTTCCTTTTCTCTCGCATGATGTAGCCTTACTCAGAAACATATGACTTGGCATAGGGATTTCCAAGTTGGCTCTCATGTCTTTCTTCTTGTTAGAATTTTTCATTTTATACTTCAAAGTAATTTCTCACAACATGGTGTTTATAAATTCCTTTAAAGTGGGGGCATACATTGGCATTATTTCTTTTGCATTTTTTTTGGTTCTTAGTGTAGCCTTCTTGTTTCATACGATGAGCACAATCCCTCTTAGCATATTATATTCCTCTTAGTGGCTTGATGTGACATATTGCATCCCCTAAGTTATGAATCATCTATTCTTTGATTGGTCTTCTCTTGGATACATTAGACACGATGTTCCCTCAGTTAAAGACCTCCCATGAACTAAGAAAGGCCCCTTTGAACATTTCTTCATCTTGCATATATGGCTACCTTGCATAACATAGTTTACATGCCTGTGACCCATCATGTTTGTTCATGAGCTCCAAGCTTACAAACTTTTGCTTGTCTCATGAAGCTTCAAAACCAAATCACTTCCTTTTGTGTGGCGCCTTATTAAAGTTATCATGAGGCATAAATTTGGTATGGTTTGAGTGAGAAGCCCAACCAATGACATGAATTTTCCCATATCCACTCATGTGTATGTGAGTACATACCAACCATGAGTGTATGTTTCTCACCCTTTTTGGAATTCTCATCCAATGGACAGCCATGAGTTTCATCACCTTAGAGTGAGTATGCGTCTTTCTCGAACAAACAACCTAGATCTTATCCGCATCATGCTGGACAAATGATTGAAGCTTGTTTTGACTTTCTCCTTTATTTTATCTCTCATCTTTGGCATTGTATGATTCACCTTTTCATTGCTCTTTATATCATTTTCATGTGTGTTTCTTTCTATTTACGTTAGTTTTCAATGGGATCTCGATCCTAGGGGCTCGATCATCCCTCTTGATTGTTGTCATCTCATCTTAATAGCATGAGTGCATTGAAACCCCCATTGACGCATGTTTGTCTACTTTAGTGTGAGTTTGAAGAATGTTTATCCTCTCACTAAAGTGGGGGCTAAATTTAACATCAAGAAAAAGGTCTGTAGCCTTTATCGTGCTTATTTAGCTCCTTCTTGTGGATTTTGGCTCAGTTTGGCCTTGATTTAGTGTTGTAATGTGGATAACACATTCACATTAGGTCTTGGGCCCTTGTTAACTAATGTACTTTAATGATTCCTTGTAAAGGTGTTGTAACACACTTTCACATCTTTCTAGGATTTCCAAGCATAATTAACTTTATTTCAATCATAATTTCTCTTAGCCTTGCCTTATTTGGTGTGTTATAAAGTGTTGTAACACACTTTCAAATTCCTCTAGGCTTTTCATTAATAATTGGGCTCTCTTATGCTTTAATTGGCCCCCTTTTGCATCCAAAAGCCTTATTTTGGTGTATTTTTTAGGATAATCTTGATAAATAGCATTTAAAACATCAAATCCTTGAAAACCCACCTCAAATTCCTAAGGTGGGACTAATTCGCCATTCTAGGTGAATGAGTCCCCTTAGGTGGGACACATTCACCCAAGGTAGTGAATGAGTCCCCCTCAACTCAAAAATGAAATTTAATTTAAATGTTTTGTGGAATTTTATTCTCCAAGATCCAATGTCAGCTTGTAGTGTTGTAATTTCAGGAATTATTGCATAATTGAGTATAAATACAATGTTATTTCACTCATTTCAATCCCATAAATTTGTTCATCCTAGCACTCCTAAAGCATTATAGAATTCATTTGAGCAAGAGCATTCAAGGCTTTCAAGGGCGGATTATCAAATATTCAAGAGCATTCTTCAAGCATCAATCAAGATCATATTCTTCATGTTTGTTATTGTGCTTACAATTGTGGTGTAGATTTAATGATCAAAGAAAGCTTTGCATTCAAGATATATCTTCATCAAGAAAGAATCCAGAACCACATCCATTATGGCCATTTCAAGCATATTTGCAACACTTTATTGCAAGGGTTTGGTAAGTTGCAACATAAAATTTTGTTCATTCATCACTCTCCCTTAGATTTTCTTTCTATTTCAAGGTTTAATTACCAAAAAGGGGTTTGACCAAGGAAACCCCCCATTCTCTAACCACACAACCATTTTCCCCTCTCTTTGCACGTGATTTGTAGGTCTAGGTTGTAGATTTATCAAATAGAAAGATTGGAAAATTTTTCATCAAGTTTCCAAAGAAAGTCAAAGTTTTCAAGATTGTGAACAAACCTTGGAGGAGCTTAGAGAAGACCTAGAGGTTGAATTTGGTAGTTTCAGACCCAGATTTAAATCAAGAACAACAGAGCAGACCAAGGGCTACAAAATCCAACTTTGAGTTACCAAAAATCCAAAAGTGGACTTATTCGCCACTATTGGAGAATGAGTCCCACTGTACCTATCTTTCAAAGGTTTTTGTAGGTCTGAGTACCCTTATGTCTGAAACCTATTCTGACATAGTTTTCCCAAAACTGGACTGATTCACCTAGCTTGGTGAATGAGTCCCAGTTGGCTTCAATAATGTTTTTTCTAAGATTTCAGGCCTCCATCCTGCCTTCTCTAGTTTCCCAAGTGCACATCTCTAGTTTTGTAGTTTTCAGTTACTATTTGTTTATATTTATAAGTCATTTTGCATACTACATTGTGTTTTCAAACATTTCCTTTTCAAGTCTAAACTTGGTGGTGAACCCTCATTTTATATCATTTCTTTCCCTAGAATACACCCTTTGTCAGATTTCAATATCCTTTGCATTGGAATCTTAATGGTTGTTCTTGAGTGTGTAATGTCAAAAAAATGGTCAAGAGCCTTTTTCGTGCATGTTTAGCTCGTTGTGGATTTCAGCTCAGTTTGGCCTTGATTTAGTGTTGTCATGTGGATAACATGTTCACATTAGTTCTTGGGACCTTGTGAATTAATGTACTTTAATGATGCCTTGTAAAGGTGTTGTAAAGTATTGTGATACACTTTCACACTTTTCTAGGATTTTCTAAGCATAATTAACTTTATTTTCATCATAGTTTCTCTTAGCCTTGCCTTATTTGGTGTGTTGTAAAGTGTTATAACACACTTTCAAACTCTTCTAGGCTTTCTATCAATAATTGGGCTCTCTTATGCTTTAATTGGCCCCTTTTTTGTATCTACAAGACTTATTTTTCGTGTACTTTTAGGATAATCCTGACAAATGGCATTTAAAACATAAAATCCTTGAAAATCCACCTCAAATTCCTAAGGTGGGACCCATTCGCCCAAGGTGGCAAATGAGTCCCCCTTAACTCAAGAATCAAATTTAATTTAAATATTTGGCTGTATTTTATTCTCCAAGATCCAATGTTGGCTTGTAGTGTTGTAATTTCGGGAATTAATGCATAATTGGGTATAAATACAAGGTTATTTCTCTCATTTTACCCCCCAAGCATTCAAGTACTCATCCTAATAGCAAATTGAGTTCACAAGTATTCATTTGAGCAAGAGCATTCAAGGCTTTCAAGGGTAGATTATCAAGCTTTCAAGAGAATTCTTCAAACATCAATCATCATTTCAAAGATCACATTCTTCATGTTTGTCATTGTGATTACAATTGTGGTGTACAGTTCATGATCCAAATAAGCTTTTCATTCAAGATCTATCTCCTACAAGAAAGAATCAAGAACCACATCCATTGTGGCCATTTCAAGCAGATTTGTAGCACTTTATTGCAAGGGTTTGGTGAGTTACAACATCATCTTTTGTTCATTCATCAATCTCGTTTCCATTTGATTTCAATTTAAAGGTTTAATTACCAACAAGGAGTTTGAAAAATGCAAACCCCCATTCCCTAACCCCATAACCATTTTCCCCTCTCTTTGCATGTGATTTGTAGGTCTAGGTTATAGATTTATCAAAGAGCGAGATTGAAAAAGTGGTCATCAAGTTGTCAAAGAAAATAAAAGTTTTGAAGATAGTGAACAAACCTTGGAGGAGCTTGGAGAAGACCTACAGGTTGATTTTAGTAGTTTCGGACCTCGATTTGAATTGGAAGCAGTAGAGCAGATCAAGGGCCAAAGAATACAACTTTGAATTTCTAGAAATTCAGAAGTGGACTAATTCACTACTATTGGTGATTGAGTCCCACTACTGCTATTTATCAGAGGTTTTTGCAGATATGAGTATCCTTTTGTCTGAAACCTATTCCGATGTAGTTTTCTCAAAATTGCACTAATTCACCTAGCTTGGCGAATGAGTCCAATTTGGCTTCAACAATGAATTTTACAAGGTTTCAAACCTCCATCCTACCTTCTCCTATTTACGAGGTGCACATATCCAGTTTCACACTTTTATATTGTTGGTTTTTTACATTTCTAAGGCATTTTACATACTACACTGTGTTTTCAAACATTTTTTGTTCCAAGTCTTAACTTGGTGGTGAACCCTTATTTTAAATCATTCCATCCCCTAGGACACACCCGTTGCCATATTTCAATCACCTTTGCATTGGAATCTCAAGGGTTTGTTCTTGAATGAAGTGTTGAAGTTTTTTGCCCTAGGTCCTAAACCCTAGTGAACACACAAAATTCACCATTTCATTTTGGTGAACCTGCATTTAGAGCATCTCTAATTCTGATTTCGAGTGCATTCATGTCTGAGATTTAGCTTGCATTAACATTGCGTTAGGTTTTGTATTGGTTAATTTGAATTCTAGGGTTTCAATCTTTGCATTAGTGAAAAGCTCATCTAGCTTGCATTATTGCACTTAATTTCATTGAAAATCAATAAAATTCTGCATATGCATCTTATATTTTCATCATAAAACATAAAAATCATAAAATTCAATTAAAAAATTATGAAATTTTTTCAAAAAAATCCATACCTGGACTCATTCAGCACCTTGGGCGAATCAACCCCTTTGCATATTTTGCATTTCATTTTTCGACATTTGCAGTTCACTTTCTGAGTTTTTGTTTGGTGTTTCCGCATTTCAATTTTAGTTTCCATAATTTTAGTTACAAGCATTTCTTTCTTATTAGTTTACATTGCATTTGCACCCACCCTGTATTTAGTAGTTTTTTCATGAGTGTTTGGTGTCCTATTTCTAATACCATAGTGAGAAGAAGTTTGAGACTCATGTCATCTCGTGATAGCACAATCATTGTGTATCTTTGGTTATCTAGAGCTTCCACTCCTAGTATTGACACTAGTACACTAGGCATGGATAATACCCATGGAAAATCTTTGCCTTCAAGTAGCATGCAAGCTGAACCAAAGAATGATAGAATTTTGCAAGAAAACATAATTCACATTCATGAGGACTTAGTGAACTTAAAACATCAAATTAGCCTTGAAAACATAGACCGTATTCTTGAAATTGAAGATGGCTTTGAAATTGTGAAAAATAGTGCAAATATTTGGTAAGCATCTTCCCTCAACCACTAGTTTCCCCTTGCTCACAAACAATGCTTCAAGCCAAGGAGGAACTCAAAATTCCTCCTGCAACAATACCCTCAATTCCTACATATGTACCCCTCCTCAAGTAACAACAATGCAACAAGTTAGTAATGTGATTCCTTCCCTAGGTATTCTAGCTATCATCTCTAATTCCTTTGTGGTATCGCATGCTATAGCTCCTACTACTTTACCACCTATAAGAATTCTATTCACTTGTTCCACAAACACATACACTCCATCACCACTTTCATTTCCATCTCATAACACAAGCAATGACCCTCTCATATAGCAACTTTTCCAAACAATTTTCCACCATCAACCAAAATTAAAACAGTCCACCCACATATTACATCAAGAGTAGTCCATTATCCTTGGAGATACTGCTTACACCAATGCCACAAGGTGTAGAGGTGCCTAGATTTGTCAAATATGGAGGTAAGGGAGATCCTTCTAACCATGTGAATGCATGCACTGCCCTATGTAGTGATTTTGTCCTTGATGATAAAATTTTGGAAATACGCTTTCCTAGGACCTTGAAAGACACTACCTTGGTATGGTTCTCTTCTTTACTGAATAACCCAATTCATTCATTTGATGAACTTTTTGAGGAATTTATAAATCATTCCCAAGTGCAAATGACTCCTAAGCTGACCGTAGCCGACTTGATGATATGTAAGAAAAAAGAGGAAGAAAAGATAACTGAATTTATATCTTGCTAGCAATCGCTTTATTCCCAAGTTGATGTTGACATCCCTTACCCACACCTTCAAAATATGTTTATAGAAAAATTTAAAAACAAAATCCAATACAAGTTGACCATGATGAAATTCCCATCCTTCATGCACTTGTGTACTGCTATCTGAGATTACCAAAATTCAGTTTTTAGTCATGATACAAAGTCCATTTCTAGCCAAGTTGAAATATCAGAGAATGTACACAAAATAATTTCCCAACCCTTTACAAAACCAAATAAATGGTTCCTTTGGTTCAAATCTCCTCAAAAAAAAAATCAAAATGTCCATAACAAATTTGTTACATTGTCAAAGCCACAGTGCCCTTTAGTAATGAAGATCCAAAAAGACAATTCGCTCTCCTACTTGACACCATTCATTATACCATGTCCCAACTTCTCAACCAGAAAATGATTACCTTACCTCTCGTTAGACAACTTGACCCTAATAAGCCTTTTCTTGTGAAACTTAAAAGAAAAATCTTATTGCCATTTTCATTGGCAAAATGGACATGACACGGAATAGTGTAAGCATCTTAAACATCTTGTGCAAGACCTCATTGATTCCAATCATCTATCCATTGCAGGTAATAATGATAATGGCAATAATTTTATTGCCCCTCCAAACCAAAACTTACAAATATTTAGCAATCCCATGCCAAATCATCACATCTCATTTGTTAAAGCTAGTGACACACCTAAGAATGATGTGATTAATGTTCATACAGATGACAAACACATTGATTCTATTCCAAGTAATGCTACTAATGTCAATCCTATTGATGAAATGATAGGGGTGATAGACGTCATCCCGCATAAGGGCCAAACTAAGAGTCCTCTTGATATTGATTTCTCCTCTTCTGACACCAAAATGTGTATACCTTGACACTTTTCACTCATTTGGACCTTGGCCTATGATCTTGGACCATTTTCAACCCTTTTTTACCCATTTACAAGCCTTTTGATGAAGTGTTGTAGAGTGTTGTAAAAAATTTCCATGCTATCCTAGGCTTGTCATCACTTAATCAACCCTTAATGACCCCTTAATCCTCATATATGTCCTATCTTAGTGAATTTTCAGAAGACAATCCAAAAAAATAGAAATAATTTCATTTTAATTACCGAAAATAGTGTAAAATTCCCAAGTGGACTAGGTTGCCACCTTGGGAGACCTAGTCCCATGTGGCTTAAAATGCAATTTTAAGTTAATATCTGTCGGGATTTAGGTCTCTAAAACCCTAAGGTTGGTCAGTATGATGTTCTTTCAAGAAAATTAGGGAACAACTTGTATAAGTAAGCTCCAAAACCCTAATTCCTCAATATGCACCATCCATTTTCACCTCTCCTCTCAATGTCCCTCCTTCCTCTCAAGCCAACTAGGGTTTGATCCTTCCAATTCAACAAGACACCATTGTTGAAGCATTCAACGACTCATTGTTGCAACTCAAGATTAATCACCAAGACAAGGTAACTAATTCCATTGCTTCACACTCCATGCTTTCTCATTTCATTTCTTCATTTGATTTAGTTATCTATGAAGGGGTTTGACCAAGGCAAACCCCTATACTCTAACAATCAACAAGATTCTCTCTTTGTGTGATTTACAAGTCTTGTAGGTAGATTTGGCAAGGAATCAAGGTGGAAGATTTTCCAACAAGTTTTCCAAGCTCTCTAGGGTTGAAGAAACCCTAGTTGAAGCTTGGAAGACTTCCACAGACCAAAATATTCACTTTTGGGACCAAATACCTAAAGGAGCAGGAAACACAAACCAAAGGCCTTAGATCTCATCTTCTGGCTCACAAAAAATTAGAAGAGGACTAGGTCGCCACTTTGGGTGACCTAGTCCCACTGAAGCTATTTTCTAGAAATTTTGGTAGATCTGGATACCCTTTTGGCTGAAACAGGCTCCGAAGCAGTCTTCGAGAATTTTCTAGAAAAAAAGGACTAGATCGCCCAGCTTGGCACAAGTGTCCCTTTCAGCCTCAACATAGAATTCAACAAAATTTCCAGTCTCTACAAGGTTCTAGGTGCACACCTCTTCAACCCTATCTATTTCTGTAACAATTTGTACATAATTTCTTAGGTGTTTTTGTATACATCTGCATAACTCAATGTGTTTTCCAGCATAGTTTCATTCCATAGTTTAAAGAATTTATAGTCACATGTAGATTAGCTTCATTTTCTATTCATAACAATTAGGGCACTCTACACAAATCACATTAAGACCCTAATCCCCTTCTTTCAATGAACACCCAAAAACACAAAACCATTAGTGTGAAAGAGAGCCATTCATCCAAACGTTAGCTTCTAGGGTGAAAAACCCTAGAGGCTCATTGGGGGAATCCTCTTTCCCTTCTTTGTGTCTTTCTTTTTGGTGGTTCACCTCTAAATACATTCTTAAACATTTTTTTGATGGTCCTCTTTACATAGGAAGACATATCTATGATAAGCCCACTAATGGGATATTAATAGATCTTGCATGTCAAGAGAATGTGATCACCGAGGAATTCCTACTTTTGCATAAGCTCTATCAAGATGATTATGAAAAACCAAAAGAATGGATCAAGACACATAATGGTTTACAAATAGGACCAAAAATATTACATGTTACATTCTCCATCATCCCGTAGTCGGACCAATTTCATGTGAAGCTTGGCCATCCATGGCTATGCTCTATGAAAGCCATCCCTTCAGTTGTGCATAAATGCATGAAGTTTTTCTTTGACAATGAGATATTTACTATTCACCATAGTGGCTTTAACCCCTTTCTATCTAAGGGAAACTTTTCCCTAGATGCCTTTTGGCCTGAGCCCATGGAAGGTCTATCAAGACAAGGGAAGACTTCTTTTTCTTGTCCTACCAAAAGTTCAATGCATAGAAGATAACAAATTTATCTCTTCAAAACATGTTCCCATCCATATCTGAGCCTACCATCCTTGATGAAACCAATCTTGAACCTAAACAAGACCAAAACAACCAAGACCAACTTAAAACATAAACCTTACCTACCTCTTACAAGTGAACAAGAACCAATGAAACCAACCCCGCCGCACCTCCAAGAATATAACAAGTTTACGAAGTGAAAGAGAAAGAGGTTGAACAAAACCCTGTGTGGCTCCTTCTATTCCTCCCCTAGGGAAGAAAAGAAACCTATGGTTGATCAACCCCTCCTATACATCTTGAAAAAAAAACTAAATGAAACAGAGGTTCTAGGGAGCGTAGATGTAGATGTCGTGCCATTGCTCACAAGTTCCATGATGAGTTAACAGAAAATTACAATCCAAACTTGACTAAATAAATGCATGATGCCCTTCCTCCCTAGCTGTAGCAAGAAATTTCCATGCATCCTCCACAACAAGAGTTGAACTCTTCTATGGATATTATCCTTTGACCTCATGGTGTGATCAACTTAGATGATGATGATGATGATGAGGATGCCAAAATTGATAAAAAGGTGCATAATGAACTTAACACATTGTTTTCCTCTTCCATGAGCTTAAATGATAAATCTTATGAACTTGGAGCTTCTCCTAGTTTTGCACTTGCTCTTGTCCCTTTGGCTAGTCGTCTACCTTCACTTCACACAAAACATGATTGGGAGGCAAAAAAATTGCTCATAGGTTGACTCGCATTTTCCTTACTAGTATTTTGCATTATTTCTTTTTCATTTTTATTTTGTGTGAGGGTTTGTGCAGGATCATCATGGAAAAAATAGGCCCTTAAGTGGCATGAAAATTTAGAAAATCAGAGTTAGGCAACTTGACGTAAAAATTTGAATAAGTTATCTATATTATTTCAAAAACATGTAAGAATAGAATTTGTAGAAAATTGAATTTAGTTTGTAAACTACTAGGTTTATTTAAAAAAAAAAAAATCTATTTGGTGAAAATTTGAAATTCCAATGCACTAGTCCTTAAATTTCAGGGAAGAAATAAGAAGTAGGTGTCTGTCTAACCACCCTAACCACAATAAAATGATAATATTTTTTTATTATATTTTAGATATAAGTAGAGGACTCATGTCCTGATGTGATGCATATTTTTTTGTACTTTTTTTTCCAAGTAAATATTTAATTATGAATTTTTTATTACAACTTTTTAAAAATATAAAAACTCGTACAGCTAACCACCTTAACTTGGTCAAAACTTCATGAAATTTAATTTTAATTTTTTTAATCCTACAATATGTGAAGCATAGAATGTGATGCATGTTTTAGATTCAAAAAAATGGATACTATTTGAAAGCTATACATGTTTTTCAAGCATCCTATCAATCAGGACTTTGGTCGTAGCTCAAATAGAAAATAAATAATAATTATTTATTAAATTCAGAGTAAAGAATAATTTATATTGGTGGAAATTTGAGAACCTCCTCTAAAAACCCTTTTCATTTCATCAATTTTGGGTAAAAAAAAAGTTGTTAACCACATGGGCCATCATATCACTTACATATCGCCACTTTTTGGCCCATCATGATCCTACACATACCCGTGATTGCATGTGCATAATGTGATCACCCGTAACGTTATGTTTTCTCTCTTTGTGGAATTCCTCTATTTGTACCTCTTCTCTTCTCTATCATGAATCTCTTTCACTTTTCCATCTTTATCTTTCTCTCTCTCTTGTTTTTTCCTTCTGGGGATGATGCAAGGAATTGATACATTCATGCCTTCTTCATGTTGACCAAAGATGATTTCTTTTGTTTTTCCTTTTTCATTTCATCTTTGTATTTTTATCTCTTGTGTTTTCCTTCTGGGGATGATGCAAGGCATCGAGACACCCTATGTCTCTTCCATGTTTACCCAAGAGGTTTTTCCTTTGTCACTCTCTTTGTGTCATTCTTCTAGTTCTATGTGTATTTGGGGGATGATGAAGTTTTGGAGCTCCTTACAAAACATTGCAGAAATGAACATACAAACTCCAAATCCATAGATCCCTTATGGTTTGGTGTCTTCATTTTGGGGGTAACCCCTCATTATTTTATTTTTATCTCTCATATGATGTAGCCTTACTCAAAAACATATGAATTCTCATAGGGCTTTCCAAGTTGGCTATCATGTGTTTCTTCTTGTTATAATTTTTCATTTTCTACTTAAAAATAATTACTCACAACATGGTGTTTAGCATTTTCTTTAAAGTGGGGGCATACATCGGCACTATTAAATTTGCATTTTTCCTTTTCTTGGTTCTTAGTTTAACCTTCTTGCTTCATACGATGCATTTTTTGCTTTGTGGATGACATTGGGTGTGATTTCCTTCATGAGTGTGATCTCTCTTAGCATATTATATTCCTCTTAGTGGCTTGATGTGACAAACTATATCCCCTAAGTTGTGAATATTCTATTCTTTAATTGGTCCTCTCTTGGAGACATTAGAAACAATGTTCCCTAAGTTAAAGACCTCGCATGAACTAAGCAAGACTCCTTTGAAAATTTCCTATGTTTCATTTATGGACACCTTGCATAACAAATATTGCATGCCTATGGATCCATATTATTTATTCATGAGCTCCAAGCATACGAAGTTTTGCTTGTCACATGAAGCTTGAAAACCAAATCACTTCATTTTTATTTGGCGCCTTATTAAAGTTATTAGGAGGTATAGCTTTGGTATGGTTTGAGCGGGAAGCCCAACCATTGGCATGAATTTCCCCATAGAATCTCACATGTGTGTGAGTGCATCCAAGCCACGAGTGTATGTTTCTCACCCCTTTCGAACTTCTCACCAGCGGACAACCATGAGCTCCATCGCCTCAGAGTGAGTATGTATTTTTCTCAGATGAACAACCTAGATCTGATCCACATCAGAAAAATGATCAAATCTTGTTCTGGATTTTTCCTTCATTTCTCTTTCTTGTCTTTGGCATTGTATGATTGGACTTTTCGCTGCTATTTATATCATTTTCATGTGTGTTCCTTTTTATTCATGTTGCTTTGCCATGGGATCTCAGTCCTGGGGGCTTGATGATCCCTCTTGATTGTTGTCATATTTTATTACCATCATGAGTAAATAGGAACCCTCCCTTGATGTGTGTTTGTCTACTTTAGTGTTATTTTGAAGCAAGTTTATCCTCTCACTAAAGTGGGGGCTAAATGTAACGTCGAAAAAAGGGTCCTTAGCCTTTTTCACGCTTGTTTAGCTCCTTCTTGCAGATTTTGGCTTAGTTTGGCCTTGATTTAGTGTTATAATGTGGATAAAACATTCACATTAGGTCATTAGCCCTTGTGAACTAATTTACTTTAATGATGCCTTGTAAAGGTGTTGTAATTTTGTAAAGTGTTGTGATACACTTTCACACTTTTCTAGGATTTCTAAGCATAATTAACTTTATTTTCATCATATTTTCTCTTAGCCTTGCCTTATTTGGTGTGTTGTAACACAATTTAACATTCCTATAGGCTTTTCATATATAATTGGGATCTCTTATGCTTTAATTGGCCCCTTTTTTGCATCCACAAGCCTTATTTTGGTGTATTTTTGAGGATAATCCTAACAAATGGCATTTAAAACATCAAATACTTGAAAACCCACCTCAAATTCCTAAGGTGGGACTCATTCGCCATTCTAGGTGAATGAGTCCCCTTAGGTGGGACCCATTTTCCCAAGGTGGCGAATGAGTCCCCCTTAACTCAAAAATAAAATTTCATTTAATTCTTTGGTAGGATTTTTTCTCCAAGATCCAATGGCATCTTGTAGTGTTGTAATTTCAGGAATTCTTGCATAATTTGGTATAAATACAAGATTCTTTCTCTCATTTTACCACCCGAGCATTCAATTACTCATCCTAATAGAAAATTGATTTCACAAGCACTCATTTGAGAAAGAACATTCAAGGCTTTCAAGGGCAGATTATGAAGCTTTCAAAAGCATTCTTCAAGCATCAATCATCATTTCAAAGATCACATTCTTCATTTTTGTCATTGTGCTTACAATTGTGGTGTAGAGTTCATGATCCAAGCAAGCTTTGCATTCAAGATATATGTCCTACAAGTAAGAATTAAGAACCACATCCAATGTGGCCATTTCAAGTAGATTTGCAACACTTTATTGCAAGGATTTGGTGAGTTGAAACATAATATTTTGTTCATTCATCAATCTCCTTTCCATTTTCTTTATATTTCAAGGTTTAATTACCAACAAGGGGTTTGACCAAGGCAAACCCCCATTGCCTAACCCCACAACCATGTTTCTCTCTCTTTGCACGTGATTTACAAGTATAGGTTGTAGATTTATCAAAGAGAAAGATTGAAAGAGTGGTCATCAAGTTGTCAAAGCAAATCAAAGTTTTCAAGATAGTGAACAAACCTTGTAGGAGCTTGGAGAAGACCTACAAGTTGATTTTAGCAGTTTTAGACCTGAATCTAAATTGGAAGTAGTAGAGAAGACTAAGGGCTACAAATTACAACTTTGAATTTCGAGAAATCCAGAAGTGAACTAATTTTCCACTATTGGAGAATGAGTCCCACTGCTATTGTCTGTCAGAGGTTTTTACAGATCTAAGTACCCTTTTGTCTGACACCTGTTTTGACACAATTTTCTTGAAACTAGACTAATTCACCTAGATTGGAAAATGAGTCCTAGTTGGCTTCAACAATGAATTTTTTAGGGTTTCAGACCTTCATCCAACCTTCTTTAGTTTCCTAGGTGCACATCTCCAGTTTCACACTTTTATATTGTTGTTTGTTTACAATTCTATGTCATTTTGCATACTAAACCGTGTTTCCAAACATTTTCTATTCCAAGTCTAAACTTGGTGGTGAACCCTCATCTTACATCATTCCATCCCCTAGAACACACCCGTTGCAAGATTTCAATCACCTTTGCATTGGAATCTCATGGTTTTTTCTTAAATGAAGTGTTTAAGTTTGTTGCCCTAGGTCCTAAACCCTAGTTAGCACACAAAATTCACCATTTTAGAGTGAAAGGAATAAAATAGCCTCTCTCCTTTTAGGTCCAAAACCCTAGAAGCGAAAAGAGACCCACACCATTTTCTTCGTTTCAGAATTATTTTGGAAAGGTGAAATTTTATTTCAAGAGGCTTCATTAGTTATTTTTGAGGTTTCAATACAGTTTGGTTTATCTTTGCTTTCTTTTGGTGCAAATTGTTGTCATGGCTACCCCTGATTCAGTTGAAATTTTAACCCCCCATAAGTATCATACCTAGAAGATTAAAATGCATAGGTTTTTCCAATCTAAGGGTTTGTGGTCCAAACTTTATGAATAAAAACACATTTTTACTAGGGAGTATGAAGCATTTTATCAGAGAAACAAGTGTGATGAAGCTATGCGTTTGATAGTTTTGCATGTTTTTGACAGTCTTCTTTTCCACATTGAAGAGTGTAATACACCCAAAGAGGTATGGGATGAGTTCCAAAACCTATTTGGTCAGATCAATGAGTTTTGTGCTTTGCAACTAGAGGAAAAATTAACTTCTCTTCCCCTTGATGCATTTTATTCCATTGATGATTTCTTAGTCAACTTCAAAAAAATGAGGTCACAATTGGTAGGGTTTGGGAAGGATAAAACTGATAAGGAGTCCATTTTTTATTTTGTCTAATCTGAGAGGTCCATTTGTAGTTTTTTCTTCTACCTTCTACTCCACCATGGATGCTTTGGGAAATGCATTCAAAATTCCTTCTTTTGAGACATTTTGTGACCGTTTGATGAGAGAGAAAGTTGGACTTTCCCAATTAGATGGGGTCTCTATGAATCATGCATTAGTTGCATAAGAATCTCATAACAAAGGGAAGAAGAAACCTAAGGCTAAGACATAGTCTAATGAGTCCTCCACCTCTTCAAAAGAGGATAAACCTAAGAAGGATAAGTTTAGTTGTGTGTATTACAAGAAGAAAGGTCATGATGAGCACCACTGTTATATGAAGAAGATTGATGAGCTTTCACATCTTCTTCAGAAGAACAATATTCCACTACCCTCATCTATGACTCCTTGTACAACCTCTCCATCTGCATCACCTTCACCTTCATCCAAACCTACATGCTCAGGGAATGTAGGATTTGCAAGTGGGATGAAAGGTAAAGAAGATAAACTCAAAGGACATGCATTGATAACTTCTACAAATAATTTTAATTGTGATAGATGGTTTTTGGATTCAGGAGCATCTCATCATATGGGTTTTACTCTCTATCCTTTTTTGGGTCTTTATCCTACATATACTTCTAAGATTTTTTTGGGAGATAGTAAGTTTTTGGATGTTATGGGGATAGGAAAAATTGAGATTGGTGATGGTTGTTTCAGAGATGTAATGTGTATTCTTGATTTGCACACAAATATACTTTCCATCTATCATATTACTCATGTTGAGGTACCTAAGACAATAGAGTTCATTGTAGATTATATTTTCACTAGAGAGGTTGATACTGGAAAAGTCATTGTTGTTGGTGAAGCTGATCATGAGTCTCATCTCTATGCATTTTCTCATTTTTTTGACGATGATGATTATAAGCCTCACACCCCTCTTGTTAGTGTTGATAGAAATTCCTTAGGATAGATTGGTTATTTAAACATTGGAGTTCTTTAGACCTATGTTGGTTCATCTCATGTTGCTTTAGAGGTTGGTTCTTCAATACAACAGGATGTTTTTTATCCTTCAAATCATTCTTAGTGGGATAGTCACTTGACAGGTCTTACAGAGTTGTTTTGTGAATCTCATATTTTTTATTTGGATGATGCATTTGAGGGTGTATCCCTTATTTTTGATGATAGTATTTGCACTGCTATCACACCATCTCTATCTTTGGAGATTATTGCTTCAAAGTTTCCACATGGTTTTTTTGATCCACCTTCTTCAGTTGAGGTTGCACCTGATCATGATGTGACATTTGGTTATGTGGAGGCATCAAGACATTTTTCAGAGGTATCTTTCATGTTGATTATTCCTCTCCCTTCTCTTGTTTACGAGTTGGAGTTTCTCTTGCATCAGTGGTTGTTTCTCACTAAAGGGAGGCATGTTGTTTGTATACATGGGATATTCTTCAGAATTCCAAGATAAGCACAAGAGTTTCTTCATCATCGGGGGGATCTTTAGTATTTCTACTCTTTTCTATGGGGGGGGTACATAGTGTCCCTCCTTTTGTATTTTTTTGAGATCAGTGGGGTATGTGCAGGATCATCATGGAAAAAATAGGCCCTTAAGTGGCAATGAAAACTCAAAAAATTAGAGTTAGGCAACTTGACGTAATTTTTTTGAAAAAGTTATCTATATTATTTCAAAAATATGTAAGAATAGAATATGTAGCAAATTGAATGTAGTTTCTAAACTAATAGGTTTTTTTTTTTTCAAAATCTATTTGTTGAAAATTTGAAATCTCAATGCAGTAGTACTTAAATTTCAGGGAAAAAATAAGAAGTAGGTGTTTGTCTGACCAACCTAACCACAATAAAATGATAATATTTTTTTATAAGATTTTAGATATAAGTAGAGGACTCATGTCTCGATGTGATGCATATTTTTTTGTAATTATTTTCCAAGTAAATAATTAATTATGATTTTTTTATTATAACTTTTAAAAAATATAAAAACTTGTATGTCTGACCACCTTAACTTGGTCAAAACTTCATGAAATTCAATGTTTATTTTTTTAATCCTATAGTATGCAAAGCATAGAATGTGATGCATGTTCCAGATTCAAAAAATGTGATAACATTTGAAAGCTATAGATGTTTTTTCAATCAGCCTATCAATTAGGACTTTAGTCGTAATTCAAATAGAAAATGAATAATAATTATTTATTAAATTCAAATAAAGAATAATTTATATTGGTGGAAAGCTGAGAGTCTCCTTTAAAAAACCTTTCTGTTTCATCAAATTTGGGTAAACAAAAATTCGTCAGCCACATGGGCCATCATATCACTTACATATCACCACTTTTTGGCCCATCATGATCCTACACATACCCTATAGATTTTTTTCAATCAGCCTATCAATGAGTAATTTAGTCATAATTTAAATAGAAAATGAATAATAATTGTTTATTAAATTCAAAGTAAAGCATAATTTATATTGGTGGAAAGCTGAGAATCTCCTTTAAAAACCCTTTTCATTTCGTCAATTTTGGGTAAAAAAACAAGTCGCCAACCACATTGGCCATCATATCACTTACATAGCGCCACTTTTTGGCCCATCATGTTCCTACACATACCCAGTGATGAGAGTTGTCCTTGGGAGGTCTTGTGAAGTCCTCTCACTTTTTTGGCCTTATTTTCTCTCTTTTGGAGAGGATTTTTCTCCCACAAGTTTTTTCTCCTTTTCTCTAGTTGTGAGAGATTGCATTGCATAAAAAATGTGCATGGGTACTTAACATGGACTTGTAGCTAGGACCCATCTTGCATTTCATTTTTCATAATAATCTCCCTAAGTTTTCACTTAAGGAGGGGTGTTAATGTTAATTTCTAACTTCGGGATAATTATTTAGGTAGTTTTTCCCATATCGGGTAGTTCTTCACCCATCTCATTTATCATGCCTTTGAAAGGCCTATACACTATGTTTTTTATCAATTCATCTCATTTTTATGAGTATCATCTTGGTATTTTTCCAAAATAGTATTTGTGCTTCTCTCGTGTATTTGTGAGGGTGGTTTTTTTTCGTAGGTTGAGGATCTTGGGAAGGAGCTGCCATCTCCTAAAAATCTAATCATTTACCATCATGAGAATATTGTTTATTTCTCTCCCCTTATCTCTCCTACTTGCGAAGATATTGTTGGAAAAAGGATGAAATTGTAGTAAGGGAAAAAGTAATCCTTTTCCCTTGATTTGATAATTGGCATTAAGGCTGAACTAATGATGTCTTGGAGTGGCATTGTAATGTGTTGTACACATTCACACTATTCTAGGACCTTTATTTGACTAAAACATACCTTAACCGATCCTCTGGAAAGGTCTTGTAAAGTGTTGTATCACACTTTCACACTTGTCTAGGATTTATTTAATTAATTAAGCCTAGTGGGCCACTTGCAATAAAATATATTTAACTTGTACCTTATTTAGGTTCTGTAAAGTTTTGTAACACACTTTCACATTTATCTAATGTCCCCTTAATTAATGGTGGTTAATTGAATTTAATTGGCCCCTTTAATTCAAATCCAAGCCCTCTTTTCAAGGATCTATCCTAACACCCAATAATAATATTGTATGACATTTAATTTGGAAAATTTGGTGTCCTAAAAAATGTTGCTAGGATCCATTCACTTTTAGTGGAAAATGAGTCCTCTCCACATAGGAAACCCCTTTCTTTATTATTTTGAGGTGGATTTTTTATGTTATTTCACCTCCTTGAAGATTGGTCCTATAAATTGTGCCAAGATCCACTCGAATTCAGTGGTGAATGGGTCCTCCCTTAATAGGACCCCTCTTTTTGAATTTAAATACGGTGGGATCCTTATAATTTTAATACCCAAATCTGAGGTTGGCTTGAATTCTTTAAATTTTGGGGTTAATCTCTCAATTTAGTATAAATAAGGGGTTAATTCACATTTTTTCACCTAACAACTTTGAAAGAGAATCCTAATAGAAAATTTGAGTCTACAAGAGCATTTCAAGAGCATTTTCAAGGCATTGCAAAGGAGATTAGAGGAGTTTATTTCAGAAATTCAAGATCATGCATTCATGCATGTGATTGAGCCAAGATAGTTGATGTTGCAATGAGGATCCATTTAAAAGCATAATTTCACATCTAAGATCTACATTCTTCATGGCCACTACATGTTAGTTTGAAAATTTGTACTCCAAGACAACATCGAGGGTATCATCAATTGCATATTTCATGTTTCATGCTTCTATTTCATTATTTGATCAATTAGTTTAATTACCTAAAATGGTTTTGACTGAGGTAAACCCCTATCCCATAAAAAACAACATTTTTCTCCTCTTGCATGTGTTATTGCAATTTTTAGGTTGAAGAGAAATATTTGGAGAAAAATTGCAAAAGCTGTCAAGTTGCAAAGTTGTCATTTATAGTGCAAGAACAAGGAAAAAGGGCTACAAAATTTATTTCAAAATTTTGAGAGCTGATAATCAGGGAGATCTGGAAGTGCGGACATCAAGGAAAAGAACCCAGAAGTCAGTTTTCTAAAACCCTAAAAGGACCCATTCACCACTAAAGGTGAATGAGTCCTAAGTAGGTCTTGAAGCAGTGAAAACCTGGGATCTTAGAGTGTAGGATGAGAGGAATCAAACCCTAAAGTCATTTTACAGAACCCTCATAGGCTCATTCACCACTAAAGGCGAATGAGTCCTAAGTAGCCTATAAACAACAAGTTTTCTAAAAGGTACACAACTTTTTATGCTCTAAAAACATCCCCCATAGTTTCTATAATAGTTAGGGTTTGTTTCTGATTGTTATTTGCATTTTTTGACCCTCATAATTGGATGTTTTAATAAGGAAAAGATCTAGTAGTTTATCATCTTATTCATTCATGCTGGTAAACCCTAATTTTTCTATTAAACAAAATTATTGATACATTTGTGGATTGGATTGAATTGAAGATGCTAAGGTGCCATTAGATTCCCCCTTGATAGAAGATCATCAACAAGAAAGTGAAATTTGTTGAGGTTATGAATGCACAACTAGCTATTAGATATCCTCTCATTATTGGACCTCCTAAAAATCCTTTCAAACCTCCTAAAAGCCCTCTAATTGTTGGGCCTCCTCTCATTATAGGACCTCCTAAACCTCATGGACATATCCCAAGCTTTGAAAAACAATTTACTAGTAATCATGTGCCAAAGAAACCATGTTATCATACTGTAGCTCGCATATATAAAACTAGAAACAATTTAAGGAACCAAAAAAAACTTCAACTTCCATTCCATTGCCTCAACCATACCTCCCAACCGCAACTAAAATTCTACAGTGTAGTGGCAAATAATTTGATCTTGTTGAGAAACTTTGTAAGACTCTTGCTAAGATATATCCTTATGGGATTTGATTCAAACATCACTTGTTTATCATCTCATGCTTCAAAATTCTTTGCAAAAATTTGTCCCTCCTAGTGCTTAACCAAATGATGATGCAACCTTAATTAAGGGTATGAATTTGGGTTATGTGGATATTGTCTTTCATGAAAGTGAATTACCCCCCATGGAAATACAAAAATAAAATGACACTTTGATGATAATGACTATTATTAAAAGGGTTGGGATTAGGTGTACCCTTGTTAACAATCAGGGCTTAATATTTGTAGTGTGAACATTTTGGATAGAATTAGAGTAGATAAGACCACAATACAACTAGTTGATTTATCCATCTATGGTTTTGATAATGTGGGAAAATAACCACTTGGTGTGATAACATTAATTGTAAAAGTTGGTAAGGTTGTATTGAAAAATCCTATCCATGTCATGCCTCATGATCTTTCATATAATCTTCTCTTAGGTAGACCATGGATTCATTAAATGAAAGGAGTTCCTTCAATGCTTCACCATTCAATAAAATACATATACAACAATACGGTTTACACGATAAAAGCTGATCCAAAATATGAAAATTATTTACAAACTAAAATAGGAATGAAGAATCCTCTTAGAAAATTGACACCAACTACAAAAGTCAAACCTTTGCAAAGAGAAGATAAAGAAAAGTGTCTTTCATTGGTAACAAATTTGTTGGATGATGATTGGGCATCATTAGATTTCACACCTACATTCATGGGGGAGTACAAGATTACACAATCATAATCAAAGAAAGATAAAGAATCCATAATGATATCAACACAATCTATCACCAAGTCACTCAAAACTTCTATCAGAGGGGAAAACACAAAACATGCATCCACATATGATGAAAGTGATTATGAAACACCACCTTCTTTGAAATAAATGGAAGCTATTTATGGAAGAGGTTATGAACTTTTGAAACAACTTGGCTATAATGGAAAAGGATGTGGTGTAAAAGAGCAAGGTATTTGTGTCCCCATAAACACTAACACACAAGAAACAACAAAAGGTCTTGGTTATTGTCATTGAAAAATAACAAAGAACAAAAAAATAAAAAATACCTTCACTCAATCATGACAAATAGTATTAGTTGTTGCTCCTTGCCATGTGGTAGTTTTAGTATCATAACATGCTCACTATCATAAATGGGGGTATAAACTAGGCTTTATGCAATCATATTTTATTTTCTCAAGGAGCAGCATATCATCACCCATCTTTGGGTCAAATTTTGTCGCTACACTTGGGGGCCAAGGGATTCAATAGCTTTGTGTTAGGTGAATTTATTATTGTAAGTGTGAAATAAGTAAACAGTAAAATAACTAAAAACACCTCTTAATATTACATTATATCGATGAATTTAATCAACAAATAAGCTATTTAAAAACCAGAAATCCATTGAAAGCATCATATTTCTCTCTATCTCCAAATATTTATTAAACCACTATGGCTCTCAGATCATGTAAGCATTGTGACTGTTAAAATGACAATCTGGAGAATGAGAAGTTGTTAAAATGCAGGAAACTAATCCTATATGATGATATTGTAAACTAAATTGACATGAAACTGATAAATGAAGCTACAATAATCTACAATGCAGCCATGATATGAATTCTACTGATGCTATGATGCTATTGCTATTTCTTATGATGCTTGATTGCTTTATTTCCTATAGAGTTTTATTGCACAAAGTTGGGATTTTGGATCCATTTATTGTTGAACGAGGTTGTATTTATAGATTTCCCGGTAGCACATTTGCATAGGGGCAGCAAAGTAGAGGCTTGGATTCAATCTAGAGGATTGAATGGTGAGAGATGAAGAAGATTGAGAAGATTTTAGGAATAGTTCCTACCCATGAAAACACCAGGCAAGAGGATAGGAAGAATTGATGGAAGAGGATTGAGAGATTGATTTCCAATTTGTCTCCAATTTGTCTCCATAGCTTCCCGCGAATACCAGTTGAATTAAATTAGACATAAATTAGACATATAATTTCTAATTTGGTAGGTGAGTAAATAGAGGAAATTTTCTTTATGCCTTTATTTAAATATTTTTATCTATTTAAATTAGCAAAAGGGGAATAAATAATTTACTAAAAAAAACTATAGAAGTTTGTTTATTAAATTAAATAGAAGGGATATGATAATTAAACAATAAATTATTTAACCTTTGTTTAATTAATTAAGATTGAATGATGTGATTAAGATAAAATAAAGGAATTTGATAATTAAATAAGACAAAGTATTTAATTTTTTTTATTTAATTACGATGAGATAATAGTAGAATTAAAAGAATTTAAATAAGAATTTAAACATGAACTATATAAATAAATATTTATATTTATTCAATAGTAGAGGAATTTAGGTTAGTTAGTCAAATAAGTTATATTTAATTAATCAGATTTTCCAAACCAATTTTAGGTGTATACATTTTGCCCGTCTTTGAAGTGATGTGTTTACATTGCTTCAAAGAAATTTTTGTTGCTGCTGCTAGTATCGACCAATTTTTTTCAGTATGCCCCAGACATGCCTTAGACATTGATTTTCAGGTGATTGATGATAATATGCCCCCTTGAGAGATAAATTTATGATTTTTTGATTTTTTAGAATTTATCAATTTTTTTGATGAATTGATGAAGTTTTGGTGGTAAAATAATTTATCCCCCGATAATGATGAAGAAAGTTTGCCCCTTGGATGAATTTCAATTAATCTCCCAATAAAATTAATTAAAATGTTAAAAATCCCACAAAATTCCACCTTTAAAAAAAAACTAATAAAAGGTCAAAAAGGTCATTTTCATACTCATTTGTTCATTTGACTTTTGAAATATTTGTGAGAGAGACATATTTGAGCCACTTGGAGCAGGATGTCGATTGCTTACCACATGCACCTGTTCGAGTGTGTGTGACGTCACCAACGCCCGGTCGCTTACAGACCTCTAATACGTACCCATAATCCTCCTCGTGTTTTGTGTAATTTCATTTTTCATGCATTTTCACATATTTTTATAATTTCATAGTTTTAGCACTTCAAGTATGCGCTATAGCGCTTCACACTCTCGTGTAGTGCTCCTAGGGTCTATTTTAGTGCTTCCACGAATTAGCGCTATCGTTAGATATTTTAGCGATTTGATAGGCTAGTTTAGCACTTTGAAAATAGTAGCGCTTTGATAGGATAAATTAGCGCTTCAATAGTCTAAATTAGTGCTTAGAGGGTTTTAGTGCTTCGAGCTATTATTTTGGCACTTTGACCTTTTGAAATAGCACTTTGATTGATGTGGCACTTTGATAGTCTGTTATAGTGCTTCTGAGCAATAAAATGGCATTGGTGATATTTTAGTGCCTTGAATGCTTATTTTAGCGCATCTAACTGATGAAATGGAACTTTTGATATTTTAGCACCTTGAATGCCTTTTTTAGCACTTTTGATTGATGAAATAGCGCTTCTGATATTTTAGCACTTTGAGTGCTTGTTCTAGCGCTTCCAAGTCAGACTTGCAAATTTTATCAAATTTTAAACTTGATTTTGTCGATTTTGATCATGTCCACCCTTCGGTTTGAAATGACTTGATGATTTAAATAACCCTGATGATTGATTTTGATGATTGATAAGACTTATTCTCATGATAGGTGAGGAATAATCTCATTTGTGATGAGCCTCATGATAGGTGAGGTGATTTCATTTGTGACGAACCTCATGATAGGTGAGGTTGATTTTGATAAATTGACCTCATGTTAGGCGAAGTTCAATTTAGATTGAAAATGATGATCTCATGATAGGTGAGGTTTGGTGATGTTTGTTCATGAATTTTGATCAAAATTCATACCAAGAGTTGATTGGATTTGATAGTATAATGACCTGTGATATTTGACATAGTGTACTAATTTTTGAACCTTTTATGATGATAGGATTCTCTAGATGACCTCCAAATTCGAGAGTGTTTCCCATGGACATTTGATCTAATTCCACAGTGGAAACCAAATGAGACACAAATTATTATTCGATGTCTTATTTCTTCTCTTCTTGACATGCCCCAGATTAGGATTAATCGGGGTCTCCTCACAGCATTAGCTGAGTGGTGGCACAGTGACCAAAATACCTTCCACCTACCTACTAGCGAGATGACAGTCACCCTAGAGGACATATGGAATATTTTACGGATACCGTTTGTTGGGGAAATTGTAGCATATGATTCATAGGAGGTTGGTGGGATAGATTCTCTTCATAGAGTTTTTCAAGATGATCACATTGTAGGATTGTAGATTCGGTGGCGTACGATGGTTGATGCTTATGCTACTTTACCGACAGTGCTTATTGGATTTATTGTAGGTTTCCTTTCTCCTGATCGTAGGTCAAAGGGATTATCTGTTGGTTGGGGCTGCGTACTTGAGAGCATGGTCATGCATGAGACCAGATATGCTTGGGGGATGTGCATGTTGGCACATCTATATCATGATTTACATTTAGCTATATATTTGAGAGGGTGTAGCCTATCAGCGGGAGTCACTTTGCTTCAAGTTTGGGTCTGGGAGCATATTGTTATCACGTGACCACTGCCAGTACAAGATAGACTTGCTACCAGGCCTTATGTTTTTAGATATAGAGGTCGACTTACCCAGTCTAGGATGGGTAAGTTGCACCACTGGAGGCATGTACTGGATGATTTAGAGGCTGTCACATGGTGCACATATCTAGATTATGAGTATTGGGAGGAGGATGATGCAATTCTTGGTTATTTGTGTGATTCTATGTACTTGATTGGCAGGACCCGCTTTGTATTGGAGAGATTCTTACTGCGGAGGGTCTACAGACAATATGGGATTGCTTAGTGGATGCCTTAGGGCATTGCACATTATTCTCGACGTCAGAGTGATACAGTAGATTGGGGGCAATTTATATCTTATGATACCATTGTAGAGGGATACTTTGCTCTACACCCTTCAACTTGGGATATAATTCGTGATATTGTAGAGGCACTAGTGACTATATATTATGCATAGTATCTTGCATTACATCCATGCCCTTAGATTACCATTCTTGATGAGCCAACGCCACTACCCGCAGAGGAGGATGTTGTGGAGGATCCGGCTATAGCTGTTGAGGCAGAGGAGGATAGTGGGGATGATAATGAGGCAAGTAGTAGTGATGAGAGCAGCAGTGATGATGGAGATGATAGTGATGATGGTGGTAGGCAGTGCAGGTCCATCCACTAGTAGGCCTCGTAAGAGGCAAGCAGTGGAGATTTCTTCTACAAATCATCAGACACATATTTTTAGTTTACAGGTGCAGATACAGACTCTGTAGGGGCAGTTTGTTCAGGCATAGGGTTTACTTGTAGAGACACAAAAGTACTTATAGACCCAAGCACAAAATCATGCACAGGCCTTAGCTTAGGTATAGGGAAAGTTGGCAGTCGTGAAGACACAGGTTGCCACACTGATAGTGGAGAGGGACAGTGCCCAGAAGATCATAGAGTGGGCACATGGGACTATCGAGACTTTACATCAGATAGCTGATGGTACCACCATTGGTGATTATATGAGGGAGGTTTTTCGTGTTGGCTGAGATGCAGAGTTTTATAGAGGTCATTACCACGATGTTGTTCCTTATGAGTAGAGAGTTATTTATGCGTCGTCCAGATCTAGCAGGACACTGATCTGATTAGGATCTAGACTAAATTGCAGAATTGAATGCTTAACTTTTACAAAGATTTATTCAATTTAATCGAAACAAAATTAACTCATAGAAATAATTAAGGTAATAGGAAATAACAAAGAGATGCCAATAGAATGTATGAGAAGAATAGAGAAAGAGATGCAAACAGAGTTTGATTATGGAGTTCATCACAAACGTGACTACGTCTCTGGGTCCACTCTAATAGAGTGAGAACAATCCGATTAATCTCCAAAAAAGATTACAAATGCACCAAGACCATCTCTTCAAGCACTTCGGCAACATAACAATACTCCATCGTACGAAAATGGCTCAAAAATCTCCACAAGTTCCCTCTTTCGTATCACCTGTTTCTCTGCTTCATCACCTATATTTTCTCCACCCCTAAGAGCTTACATTCCCCTCCTTTTATACATGAAATTAGCCTAAATAGGCTTAACAAGAATATTAAATGCCTAACCACTTAAAAACCTCCCTATGCTCATCCTTAACCTCTTTTATCTATTTTCATTTTGACTTATTTGATTAGGAGGTTTTGTTTTTACAAGATTAGCCTATTTGTTTAGGCTTCACATCAAAAATACATAACAAAATGAAACAAGCTCTAACTATATTCGAGCAAGATTTGGTGGTCTATCGGTACATAGAGCCTTCAATAGTCGGGTGGTCAGCGATTCCAACCCTACCGGCCATGCTTTTAACAAACCACCGGTGAATTAAGTAAACAAAAAGAATCGGTGCCTATTAATAGTAACCGTTCCACGGCCGGTGTAACGGTGAAGGCGCTGGCTGCTATCCGTGGGGTCACGGGTTCAAACCTGCCATCAATTTATTTTAAACAAAATAAAAACCAACACATAACAAAACCAACAGATGGATATCTTTAGTAAATACTGACTGTTTGGTGTAACGGTGAGTTGGGAAGACTATTACGTAGGAGGTTACGGGTTCAAACCTGTTTAACAATTTTGTTCAACTGAATAACAAACTCACCAACAAAGAATAGAAAGATAGAGAGAGTGTCACTTGTCGCCCCAACAGACTGCCACATGTCACCTTTATTCACTGATGCAATAGTCACCTACCACGTCACGGCCACCTAGATGCCACGTCATCATGCTGACTATGCCGCCAACTGTGCTACGGACTGCTGACTGGACCGATGATTGTGCTGCCATGTGGATGGTGATGTCATCGTACAGATGACACATGTCAACCACAGATTGGTCCACCTTTGATTTGCATAGATGCCGATGTCATCATGTACGGATGCTGATGTCATCATTGCACCTTCAAGTCAATAGAAACTTTGACCGGCCGTATCTCCCATGTACGAGCTTTGTTTTCGATGAAACGAACTTCATCGGAATCATCTCGACGAGCACTTCGTGATGAAGCCATTTTTGGTGAGTTCTGTGACAATGAATTTTTCCACTTCCTGTCGGCCCCTAGTATGCTATTTGACCAAACCTTTGACAGACCATAACTTGTGCAAACAGATTCCTTTTTGCTCCATTCAAGTTGTGTTGGAATGAGGACGCTGAGCTCTTTCTTATGGTGCATAAATCTAGAGATTTGGAAACACTTCAATTTCCACTAAAAATATCCACCAGATCAGACACATACCAGGACGGTTAGCGAGGGTGTGATGTAGCCTCTACAAAGAGATCTGAGAGATCCAAGAGATCCAAGTGCTTCTGGTGGGGGAGGTACTAGTCCTGAGATGCTTGCATCATCTGGCAATAATAGATCTTAGCTGTCCCTATATGATTTTTTGATATACTTTTGAGACCTGATGTATACTTCAATTCAACCAGTTTTGATGATATATCTCTTTTATTTCAGACTTCATTGTATACTTAACATTGATGATTTATACGATTTTTATGATATGCAACATTTTTTTATCAATCTATGATGGTTCTATTATAATTCTATGACGGATGAATTTACTTTCAATGTTCTATATGCCATGTGATGATTCTAATTATGATATTATAAATGCAGTTTATATGATGATGATATGCTTATGATGTATGATGTTCTAATTATGATGTGCATAATGATGATGTGTGGATGTTGTATGGATTTATGATGTAATTATGCATGTGATTTATGAATATGATGTGTTTTAATGATATGTGATATGCGATGTAAATGGGATGTGTATATATATATATTTTATTTTGGTGTAAATGCAAACATATGATGTAAGAAATGGATGAAAATGACTTGTTGAGATGATATGGTAGATGGAAGTGTAACAATATGATGTAATAAGTGGATAAAATGATATATGATATTTTGAATAAATGCATGATATGTGATATGTTTGATGGATGAATGAAAATGTGATGATATAAATTTATTGTTGATATTTTCTTATGCAATGTTTATGCGATATGATGCAAAATTTATTTGATTCAAATGTATGAATGATGAAATGATAATTAAATTCATTTCTAATGTATTCCAACTAAAATGATGATGCAATTATATGACCATGATGATGTTTTTGTTAATGTCAAGTATACTCAATCTTTTAATAGAAAAGATTATCATCAATTTGAATCCTTTATGAGCCTTTGTAACAAACCCTCTGCAAATGAAAAAACTATTATGAATGTAATCTAATTTAGTCATGTAGATCTACATTCAAAAATTGGCATTTTAATAGTACTTTTGTGCTTTGTATCATCATATAATGTTTTTTAAAAATGTTGAAAATGAGTACAAGCATTAATGGTATTATTTAGAACATGATGACTTGAATAATCATTCCATGATTTTTGATATTGCAAGTGAACACAAGCATCTAGGTATAATTAAACTGAGATGACCTAAGCATTTCTCGCATAAATAGACAAGAATTTATCACTTTCCTATGTGAATTCCGAATGTCATCAGTGATACTTTGTAGAGAACATCTCGCAACAATTCACATAATAATAATGATTAATTCACAAACAATAGACAATGAAAATATCATTCTCCTTCCTAGCTTCTATAGTTCAATACATCATCGATTTGCTCCAAATAAATGATAACAAAGATCAAAGTACAACCATTTAACTTTCACTTAAAGTATTTCAACACTATTCATATTAGATCATCCATCCTGATTTTGTGATGTTTTTTTTAATTTTCTAAGATTCTGGACCAAACATAACCTATTGACCTATCCTAGGGGCCTTGTGGGCTAATCAAATATTAGCCTTGCCTACGTTATACATGCAGAGACTACGTAGTTCGACTGACATAGAGTCATTTTTTTGGCTTGAATTTTTTTTTTTGGAGACTGACTTTTTGACTTCTTTTTGGATTTTCTAATATGATACAAATGTTCGAAGTGTTTCTAATGGTGATTGATGTTCCATGTTGGGTTGCATTTTGTTCATTGTTTTTGTTGCATTTTGCTAAGCTCGTTTTTATTTATTGCCTCCAGTTATGTGTAGATGTTGTCCTCAAGCTAGGGTGAGACATGACTATTTGCATTGATATGATAATGGATGCAAAGTGATGGTGAATGTAATGACTGTGATATCTACCCTAATAGATGGTGAAAGCTGGTTAAATCACAAGTAGTGCCTATTTCCAGGTTTTCACTATATGTTATTTTTTCTTGCACTTTTTCATATTTTTATGATCTCTTTTGATTTTGATTTTGATGTATTTTTCTGTTACCAGGATGCCCGTTTGGTAGGTTTTCATCAAGGAAACCATTTTTTAGAAGTTTGAAACATGCACTAGGTGATTCAGGTGTAGTATCTTCTGAGATGGATACTGTTGAGAGGTTCATCAAATAAATCTCCTTCAAGTGTTGATAGTTGATAAGTGCCTGATCCATACAATGATATGATGACAAAGTGACCTAGCCAGTTGGGTTCAAACTTCCCTTTCTTTTCTCTGTCCTACTGATTTCTAGGGTTCTCTTTTAGGACCAAGTCACCAACTTGAAAGACTCTAGGTTTTACCCTATTATTTTAGCTCCTTGACATTCTATGTTGGTATGTCGTTAGATGATTGACATCTTGTTGGAAATGCTCATCCAACAGTTCCCATTCTTGAAGCCTAGATACTCCATTGTCCTCATCTGAAATGATTCCTTTTAGTGACACAGGGAGTGATGGAATCTCTACCTCAATGGGTAGTATGGCCTTTGATCCATATACAAAGGAAAATGGTGTAGCTCCCGTTGGTGTTCTGATGATGGTTTTGTAGGAACATAGTGCAGGATTAAGCTAAACATGCCAATCACGTGCAACATCCTTAACCATTTTCTTGAGTTTTTTCAGAATTGTCTTATTAGAGGCCTCTTCTTGGCCATTTTCTTGAGGATTGTGAACCCCTAAACCTGCATATGCACAAAGATGACAAACATTGTTAGTGTTAGATCAAAATGCATGCAAAGAGTGAAGGATTCCCCATGAAATCCACCTATTTAAACTAGTATTAGGAAATGAAGAACAAAACTCAAATATAAAAGAAAGTAAATCCTAATCTAGCCAATAGTATGATGATCTTATGGGGGAATTGGTGCCAATGATGTGTTGCAATTGGCCCTTTCCCAATTCCTATGTTGCAATGTAGATTGGTGAAGAAATGGTCAAATCTCCAAAGAGATTTGAGCATAACCTTGGTGCAAATATGAAAATGTGGTGGATGCTTGGATGAAAGGAGAAAAATTAGTTCTAAATTGGAGAGATTAACTTTGCATGTGAATTGTGGATGAAGATGAAGTTGAGTATAGTAATTTTACTCAAATTGTGGATGTTTGAATGAGAGGAAGAGTCTCTCATTCATAGATTTCCAAAATGGAAGAGAGAGTGAAAATAAGCAATGTGGGATAAAAGATAATCCAATAGAATTGTGCCACTTGTCCACATGTGATTGGAGGAGGAATGAGCACATTTTGGTTAATGTTCATGATAACTGCTATTGGATTCAAATTTGAAATTTGAATGTGACATGTGAGAGGGAAAGAGAAATGGAGCTAATGTCACTTGGCTCAATGCACAAGGACATGTAAGAGGTCTTCAATGCCTTGTTGGAAGGACCAAGTCCACTTCGCCTTTTTGAATTCAGATGGGGGAATATTCCCTTGTGATGCTTTGTGAGGGAAAATAGATGAATTAATAAATCAAAGTAATTGATTTATTGTGCAAGTTGCATTCTCTAGAGAATGTGTCATAGATTAAGATTAATTAATTTAATGAAGAATTAGGAGATGTGACAATTTAGATTTAAATTTATGAATTGATTTAAATCGAATTGAGAGGAAGGGTTTAATTAAATAAATGATTTTGATTTATTTAACTAAAGGGGATAATGTTAGATTAAATCAAATAATGTTTAATTTATTCAATTTAATAAGAAGACTTTAGGGATTTAATCAAATAAAGTGAATTATTTAATTAATAGGAGTTTTACAGAATTAATTGAATAAAATTGATTTATTCAATTAATAGGAGATGATGAATTAATTAGATAAAGTTGATTTATTTAATTAAGAGATGAAGAGTGATGAAATTAATCAAATACAAATTATTTGATTAAATGACTAGTAAAGGAGATGATTCAGGATGAAAAGGTGTTATTAAATTAGGACCAAGTGTGCTAGATTGAAAATGTACATTTTCCATGTCTACATTTTGCCCCTCTTTGAAGCAATGTACTTGTTGCATTGTTTCAAAGAATAAACTGTTGTGATCAAAGTTCAAAATTTTTTGATTTTTTTAGATGCCCCACTATTGCCCCAGCAGAAGGATAATGTTGGATATACTGCCCCCTTGAGAGATTGAGAAGAAATGTTCAATTATCCGATCGAGATCATGATAAAATGCAAGAGGAGTGGTTCTATTGATCAAAGGATGAAAGATAATTGTTTGATGTAAACAAATCTGATGATGTATAGACAGTCATCGACCATGGGTAGCCTCATGTACATTTTGATACAACACACCAACTTTAGATAGAAATGTTAGTAAAGATAGAAGAATAAGAAGAATAAGATGGATGGAAGGAGGATCCACACAAGTTCACATTATTACCAATGATGATGTATTGCTAGGAATTGGGATTTTCAAAGGGCCAATTGCTTTATGTTTGATAACACACATAGGTAGGATGCATCAAGGTATAAAGGACCAAGATGGCATTGTACCTAGTGTGAAGGACTCTGACTCGACAATCAGATAGGAGTGCTCTTATTCACACTAGACATATAGAAACCTTGCTAGGACGGACCCAACAAAGCAAGTATTTGCCAAGTTATTTTACAAGAGTATCCAACAAGCACAAAAGATAAAAAAGATAATGATCTTTACCCCATTCCTTTCTCTCTAAACCTGTTTTGTTTAGGCATCATTGAGAGGTCCTTGGAATGAGCACAAAATAAGATAAGTCAAAAAGACCAAATCAAATGAACAAACAAGCTAATGTTCTTTGTACCACTAGCTAAGACTAACTACATTGGGGTACCTAATGCTTATGTCCATCACAAGAAAGCTTCATCCTAGGACATGTAGTGATCAGGGTTTTGATGGGACTAATTTGGGTGATAAGCTATTGATACTCCGAATTGACCAACTTGGTTGCTTACTGACTTAGGCTTCCAAGACTTCTGATGATTAGGTGTTCACTTTGGAACCTACTAAACTTGCTTCTGACTGACTCACCAAAGGGTGACAGCGACGATTGGCTTTATTAGGAGTGATGAAAATCACGGGCGAAAGCGAGATGAAATGGATGTACCATTTTGGGTTTTTCGATATTTGGAGGTTGTTTTTGGTATTTTTACATTTTTCAATGTTTTTGGTATTTTCAAGATTTATGACAAATAGGCTAACTTAAAGACCTATCCTAGGGGTCTTGGGAGCTGATCCATAGATTAGCCTTGCCTAAATTATACATGCAGAGACTACATAGTTTGATCGACGATAAATGACTTGACGATAAGATGGACAAACGGATTGCCATTTTTTTGCTTAAAGGACTGACTTAAGATGTAGACTAGATGGGAAAATGGATTGCCAATGCGATGGACAATTAAAGGAATGACCCTAACTATCTTAGGGGATGATCAAAGATCAACCTTTCCTACGTTCAAGCTCAGAGACGACGTAGTTCGACAAGTTGAAAAACTGACAAGACTCAATGATGAAGATTTTCTTTTTGATGATTTTCTGATATTTGCACATGTTTTTGGATTTTTGATGATTTGGATGTTTTTGGATTTTTGACGAATTTTTTGAATGTTTTTGGTTTTTTATTTTTTCTGATATTTTTGAGTTTTTTGATGAATTTTTGGATGTTTTTGAATTTTTCACACGATTTTGACAATTTGGATATGGACATGTGCTGATATTAGTGCTTTGTTTTGAGATTTTGCTGAAAACCAAGATTAATGTTGATCAATTGGATTGATGGATTGATAGTTTGACTAAGTGTGTTAAGTCAAACAAAGATAATAATGAACTTGTAAACTCTAGGAAGTTGTGTTATCCTAGAGTAAACTCATACATAAGAGGACGGTTTGACTAAGTGTTTTAAGTCAAATGAGGTGATTATGGATTTGATAATTTAGCTAAGTGTGTTAAGCCAAACAAAGATGATAATGAACTTGTAAACCCAAGGAAGTTGTGTTATCCTAGAGTAAACTCATGCATACGATGATAGTTTGACTAAGTGTGTTAAGTCAAACAAGGTGATAATTGATTGGATTCGATTGATCAATGATGAAGCTTGATTTGGAACAAAATAGCTTTGATGATTTGATATGACATTGAAGTACACCTTAGATGCAACTGATATTGATTGTTTGGGTTGATGTTCAATGAAAGATAAAGCTTGGTAAAGAACATCATCTTGTCAAAATATGCCATGGGCTAGTGATTTGGATTTTTTGGCTCACAAATGCTTTGACCAATTTTATTTCATGTTCGCCAATGTTCATATCACCACATAAGTTGGATGATATATGTCAAGATTTATTCTCTAAGAAAAATGCAAATATCTGCCCCCAGTGTCTAGCAATGTTTGAACGACCATGGGTGGATTCTTGGATAGATGGATATGGATCATCTTGTGATAAGATAAGGGTGTGCAAACAAAGGAATGCTCATTTGGATAATGCTTTGAGGCTTAGATAACATTGGAGAGGATGGGATCATTGAAAATGACCCACATCAATATTTTTACCACCAGCAAGTATAAAGTGTGCACCGAACCTTCATCAAGATCTAGATAAGGTAGATAGATGGAAATGGGTTGGATAAATGGTTCATGAATGAACGGATTTATGTTGGCTTTATTATGGATGCGATAAGATGCTTTCTTCTGAACTAGCACACATAGATGCTCGATTCTACACATGATGCCTATTTGCCAGGTTTTCATCATGGTACTTGTCCAAAGTGCCACCGAAATGGTTTTCGCTAGAGGACGATATATATATATATATATTTTAACTGTTTTCAATCCTTTTCCTAATTTTTTTGGATTTTTCTGAGAGATTTTAAGCTGATGTTGAATCACCTAGTACTGTGGACATTGATGCTCTTGTCATAACGTTCCATCGGTAGCTTGCTTGAAGAAGTTGTTTTGCCAAGACACGTGCACTTGAATGCAACTTTTGAGATCCTTGATCTGCTTTGCTGATATCGGATTTAACTCTATCTTTGTGCGCACATCGTGATAGAGTGCCTTCTGAATCCTTATGATGAAGGGTCATTGCCAACACATGGTTAATGAAAGAATTGGATATCATGCATGGAGGCATGGATGGGGTGTGTTTAGGAGTAAAAGATGGATTGGTTGATAGTTTGGAACATTTGACTCTCCAAACTTGGGAAGATGAGCAATGATGGGTGGATATGGAAGTGTGCATGGAATTAGGACCAACTCCTTGATACACTTTGTATGTCACTTGAGAAGCATGATTTTTCTTTTGTGGACATGTTTGATGGATACTTGCCCCATTTTTATTTTGCCCCATAGTTTCTTTGACTAATGGAGTTTGATAGGGATAGTTATTCTTTGTATTCTTTGGTATCCACTTGTATTTTATTTGTCCTTTGTGCTTCACTTATTTTGCTTTGATGAGGCTCTTCATGTTTCAATTCAAGTCTTTGTTTTGACGTTGGTCCCAATTCATGGATGGGGTGATAGGTGGATGAGGATTCATGACATGGCGAGTTGTAGCATTGGCATTGGTTTCATCATAAGGATCCTTCGTGCCCCCTATGTTGATGTTTGTGTGAGACGAAGTTGCCCCCAGTTTTGTGGAAGTACTACTGATATGTTTATATCCCTTGGTTGTCATATAACCAAGACCTTGATTCTTAGGATTTTCAAAAATTTGCACTGGTTTCTAGATACCCTATTCATGTAGGCCTAATCCTCTACCTTGATAATTCATCTGCTGAAAAAATCTATTTGCAATAGGATATGATTTACCTTGGAAACAAGGTGCTAATCCTTCTCTGCTCTGTGGTGGATCTTCAAAAGTGACAACTTCCTTATTGATAAGATAATTTTCCCTTACAAAGGTGAGTGATCCAAGTTTATAAGTGATAGGATCTTCCATAAGTGGGGTGAATGCCTGATTGATATCTGTAGCTTGATCTTGTGAGATATCATATTGTAATGCTTCTTTAGGAGGTGTTGATGCTTCACTATCCTTGTAAAATTCTTCCTCATGATTCATTCTTGATATGCTTTCACATGATGTTGCTGATTCACAACTTCTTTAGAAACCTTCTTCATGATTTTTTTCTGCTATGTCTTCAAAATTTTCCATATTTTGATCATGTGTACAAATGTTAAGAGTAGGAGACTCTTGTACCTTGGTAATGATGTCAAGAGTACAAGATTCTTGTTTTGAATGAAGATCATCTACATGTTCGTCCAATGAAAGCATCTTGTGGGTAGATGGATGAATATGTGCTATATGGATATGATCATCATTTGTGGCATCTTGTATAGATAGCAGAGTGCCCATTATATCATTGTGGTAGCTTGGAGATGCAAATTCTTGATCTTGAATGATTTCGGAATTGTTTTCGACATGCTTTGGATCAAGTTCTTGACATGGGTAAATTTCAAAGAATGGATGGATTTCTTGGATATCTTCAATAGGCATAGGAAGTTTCTCAAATATTATGAGGTCAAAATATGTCCATATGTTTTGGAAAGGATCATTGCTAGACCTTGGTGAAAGATGTTCACCATGCTTTGGAGTGAATTTTTGAGATATGTCCTCTAACTCATTAGGTGATGTAGAGACATTTTCAAAATTATCATTGGTCCAAGGATCTTGATCATCATTTTGAATGATTGTGGTGGGAATCAGTTGCAAGCTTTGTTGTGGGAGTAAGGCTTGCATTTTCTACTGAGCCAACAACGCTTGTTGTTGGTTGTGTTGTTGTTGTTCCAACAATGCTTTTTGTTTGGCTTGTTGTTGAGCTAATTGTTGATGGATTTCTTGCAATAGTGCCTTGAATTGTGTATGCTCCTATTGAGCCTGGTGCTGGGCTTGAGATTGATCCTGTGCTTGTCGGGCTACTTGAGCTGCTTGTGCAACTTGTGTGGCTTGTTGGGCTTGGAGTGCCTTTTGGCGGGCATCTTTTTGTGCAGCTTGCAACATGATGGAGAATGAATTTGTCATGTTGTGTTTTGGCGATGGTGGAAGTGGTGGTGGGTTGGGGATGGTGTTGATTGTTGGGATTGCTTGGATGGTTGCCATTTGTTGTTGCAATATTGTTGGCAAAAATGAGAGGATTTGGTATGATGTTTTGATTTGGCAGTATAGATTGAAATTGAACATTTTGTGGTTGAGAATCATATTGCCTTGATTTAGGTAGCTTTGATTTTTCATGGTGCTACCTTGACTTGAATCAAAATGTGGATTTGTTAACATATTTCTTGGATTTTGAACAACATTGGTTTGATTTGCAATCGTATCTATCCCAAAATTCACCAAGTATGGGTTTGAAATTGTCATGTTTGGTAAAGTTGCACTTGGCATGTATGGATTTGGTGTGATAATGTTGTTTGGAAAACTCATGTATTGAGCGTTTGGTTGATAGATTTGCAAGTTTGGACTTGGATTTAAATATACCATTGGGAAAGGTGTTCCAAACTTTGGATTGGGCATACTCACATTCATTGTACTTTTGAGGTTTGGAGGAGATAATGATGCCATGTCTAAATATGAGTTTCGATAATCAATTGGGATTGTGAGACTTGGATAGTTTGGTTGACCTGGATTACTCATGATGTATGAGTCGAGTTTGAATTCCATGTTCTTCTTGTGTTTTGACCTTGTTGTGAGAGTGAACCTCTAAGGTTTTTAGGACCAATGATGAGATGGAGGATGAAAGGGGTGAATGATATGGGTGTTTGAATGTTTAGGAACTTTGGATCAATGCTAGACTTTAGGATTTGGTTTGATTCGATAGTTTGGCTAGGTGTGTTAAACCAAACGAGATGATGGTGAACTTGTAAACCCTAGGAAGTTGTATTATCCTAGGGAAAACTCACATAAGAGAATGAATTGGCTAAGTGTGTTAAGCCAAATCAAAGTGATGATGAACTAGTAGACCTCAGGAAGTTGTGTTATCCTAGAGGCAAATTTGTTCAAGAAGATTGATAATTTGACTAGGTGCATTAAGTCAAACAAGGTGATTTTGATTTTCCAAAAGGCTAGCATAAGTGATGTTGAAAAGTTCCAAAATTTGTTGGTGAGATGGAAATTTGATTGATGTTTGGATGGATGAAGTGAAGATTTTGATCCTAGATGACCCTATGAGGACTTACTTAAAAGACCAAGGTGATGAAGAACATACTTTTCCCTAGAAGTAATTCAAACCAAATGACTCAAAAGGGACCAAGCACATGTGTGGTTCAATTGTTTGTTTATCTTGGTTTAATGAATTTCTTTTTATCAAAGACACTTTCTTGCTTAAGTTTCAAACTATATATCTAGTGTCTCACTTTCTTTCTCATCCCACAGGGTCCTTTGTGTGGGAATCGAGGAAAATAGGGCAAAAGTTCCTTATGTTTAACCTTGTTGAAAACAAATGACAATAGAATTTGTGCACTTAGAAACCTCTAGGAATAAACAAATGACAGTAGAATTTGTGCACTTAGAAACCTCTAGGAATATGATCCCTAGGGAAAGCAAGAGTGTCCAAATTCGTCAAGAGTATTTATTTCTCACAAAGGGTTTGAAATTTGAAGGTCTTTATGAATGTTTGTTTTTTTCAAATATTTTCAAGATCAAGCAATGTATTCCTTCTAAGAATTTTTACACTCCTAGGATGATGAGGTGATATCTTGTTGGGTTCTCAATTGGATAAATCCAGCTGTGCATATCTTGTGCGAATGGCTAAATGCTTGACCACACTGGCTCCCCTCCACGACACTCACTTATTCGGGTCAGCCAAGCATTATTACCCATGAATCACCCATGGCATACTTTCCATTTCCACAACAAGATCACATGTATAATGTGGGGCGGCTTCAAAAGACATGACCTTTTGCACCAACAAGATAGACAAGGTTTTGGCCTTTTTCTAAACAAGGGGTTCTAATTTGGGCATTCCATTCATGGGGGATTATCCAACATCGGTGAGAGTCTATTGTTGTCCATCTCGTCAGAATAATCCTCATGATTCTTGAAATTTCCTCAAGAATCCACACTTATATACTAGTTGGAAGTCGCTTGGCTTTAGCGTGTTCCCAGTTGGGTTGTTCCCTTAGGTGATTACTTTTTCCCACAAGGTAGGCCCTCTAAGATAAACAATAGCGAACAAACATTATTCGTAGTTCAATCGACTTTTGTTTAAAAAAAAAAAGAGAACACTCGCAATAAGTTTTATTCACACTCACATGTTTTGTTCAATTTTAAGTGCCCAAATTGAAATGTGGAGGCAATCTTTTTAACAACCTAATATTACCAAAAAAAATTGATTCTCAAGATCGCAATGAAGTGCGTGAGAAGTGCATACACATTTTAGATAATATTAATTTGTAAAAAAGATTGCAAAACATGGAAAAGATTTGTTCATTTTAAACCTCAAAGCAATGATGACTTCTTTTTAAGCACCAAATAAAGTGTGAAGTTTTGCCTTGTTCAATTGTTACCTTTTAAACAAAATCTAGTGTGTTTGCCTAAAGTTATTTTTAGCCCCTTGGCAACTTTTGAAAATAAATTTGATTGTTCTTTTTAGAGCCCAATGAAAATTTAGTGTCCTAAGATCAAAGATTTTTAACAAATTTCTTAAAGAGTGTTGAAGAACACTTTAGTGTTTATAAACACTTTGTACAACATAAGCATGGTGTCATGAAAAATTTGATTGTTCTTTTTAAAACCCAAAGTAAAGCTAGTGTTCCTAAGGTCAAAGATTTTTTTAACAAATTTCTTAATGAGTGTTAAAGAAAACTTTTAGTGTTTAAAAACACTTTGGTTTGGTACACATGATATCATGATGACTTCTTCCTTTGCTCCAACCTGCAAAATGACAGAAAAACAGAAATCAATAAAGATAGGAAATCAGATTAAAGGTTAAAAAATCCCAAATTAAAAAAAAACACATGTCAATTTAAAACTTTACTGTCTTCCCATGGTGGAGTTTGAAAAAGCGGTGGAGTTTAGAGAAGCAGTGAAGTTTGGAAGATAGGCGGCGCTATATAGCGCCGCGTGGGTGACTTTGGGCAGCACTCTATAGAGGCAGAGAGCGCAAAAGCGGCGCGACAGAGGCTCGCGATGCAGTTTGGAAGTGGCCTACTTAAAAAAATTCAAATTTATGGGTGGGAAAGGTGACACAATGGAGTTTGGAGAATGGGCGGCACAATATAGAGCCACGGTGGTGAAGGTGGCAGAGTTAGGACCTGCGCGGTAGACTTAGGAATTCAAAAAAAAAACTAACAGGTGGGAATCCACGGTGGAGTTAAGAGAATTCAACCATAGGTGAATATGGCACCGCGGTGCTAGACGCAGTGAAGTATTGCACCGCGGAGTTGAAAGTGGTGAAGTATTGCACCACGGAGCTGAAGGTGGTGCGATATAGCATCGTGCGGGCTCGTTTGCCTGTATCTGCAAGAAAACGTTAGAAATCACGAAATTTTAAAAACGTGATTGAATTTTTTGATTCAAGCCCTCCTTCTAGTGCCAAAATGTGAACCCCTAAACCTGCATATGCACAAAGACGACAAACATTGTTAATCTTAGATCAAAATGCATGCAAAGAGTGAAGGATTCCCCATGAAATCCACCTATTTAAACTAGTATTAAGAAATAAAGAACAAAACTCAAATATAAAAGAAAGTAAATCCTAATCTAGCCAATAGTATGATGATCTTATGGGGGAATTGGTGCCAATGATGTGTTGCAATTGGCCCTTTCCCAATTTCTATGTTACAATGTAGATTGATGAAGAAATGGTCAAATCTCCAAAGAGATTTGAGCATAACCTTGGTGCAAATATGAAAATGTGGTGGATGTTTGGATGAAATGAGCAAAATTAGTTCTTAATTGGAGAGAGTAACTTTGCATGTGAATTATGGATGAAGATGAAGTTGAGTATAATAATTTTACTCAAATTGTGGATGTTTGAATGAGAGGAAGATTCTCTCATTTATAGATTTCCAAAATGGAAGAGAGAATGAAAATAAGCAATGTGGGATAAAAGATAATCCAATGGAATTGTCCCACTTGTCCACATGTGATTGGAGGAGGAATGAGCACATTTTGGTTAATATGCATGATAAATTCCATTGAATTCAAATTTGAAATTTGAATGTGCCATGTGAGAGGGAAAGAGAAATGGAGTTAATGTCACTTGGCTCAATGCACAAGGACATATAAGAGGTCTTCAATACTTTGTTGGAAGGACCAAGTCCACTTGGCCTTTTTGAATTCAAATGAGGGAATGTTCCCTTTGGATGCTTTGTGAGGGAAAATAGATGAATTAATAAATCAAAGTAATTGATTTATTGTGCAATTTGCATTCTCTAGAGAATGTGTCATAGATTAAGATTAATTAATCAAAGATTAATTAATTTAATGAAGAATTAGGAGATGTGACAATTTAGACTTAAATTTATGAATTGATTTAAATCAAATTGAGAGAAAGGGTTTAATTAAATAAATGATTTTGATTTATTTAACTAAAGGGGATAATGTTAGATTAAATCAAATAATGTTTAATTTATTCAATTTAATAAGAAGACTTTAGGGATTTAATCAAATAAAGTGAATTATTTAATTAATAAGAGTTTTACAGAATTGATTAAATAAAATTGATTTATTTAATTAACAGGAGATGATGAATTAATTAGATAAAGTTGATTTATTTAATTAAGAGATGAAGAGTGATGAAATTAATCAAATACAAATTATTTGATTAAATGACTAGTAGAGGAGATGATTCAGGATGAAAAGGTCTTAGTAAATTAGGATCAAGTGTGCTAGATCAAAAATGTACGTTTTCCATGTCTACAAGGATAATACGTTGTTGAGAAATGATGTTGGATATGAAATTTTTCACACAATGCCTAGATATCCTAGTTTTTAAATGGTCATCCATTATTAGTGATAATAGATTGAGGTATGCCATACCGATCGATTATGTAGTTCAATATGAATGACAAGATCTGTTTTCCAGTGATAGTTGTGAGAGGAATTTCTTCTATCCATTTTGTAAAGTATTATGTCACTATGATTATGAGTGTCCATTGGATGAAGATGGATTTATCTTTCCTACCAAGTCCAGTCCCCATTGACAAAAGGGCTATGTTGATGTGAATGGGTGTAATTCTTGAGTTGGTGTGTGGATCAGATTACTATGAATTTGACACTTTTGGCACTTCTTGACAAACTGATAAGACTCCTTCTCCATACTTGGCTAGTAATACCCTAAACGAAGGATTTGTTTTGCTAGAGTTATACCACCTGAATGAGTTCCACAAATACCTTCATGAACCTCATGTAAGGCTATCTCAGATTTGTTATGTTCTAAACATCAGAGAAGAGAACCATCTAGACCTCAACGATAAAGTATGTCAATGATTAAAGTATGTTAAGCGGATTGGCAAATGAAGTTGCGTTTTTGGATTTTGGAAAGATTAGGAAGAAGGATGTTGTTTTTTAGGTATGCATAGGTTTTTCATAGATGGAGGATTCAACGGTATCTAAATGGTATATAGTTTGGGATTCCAAACTATTATATGAAGGATTCTAAGATACTTGTTCTACCATAAACTCATAATGACCACATTTCTCTAGTAATTGTAAAAGAGAAGCAATTATTGCCATAGCATCTGCCACTTTGTTTTCTACCCTTGGAATTTGCTCAAATTTGATATTGACAAAGTATTGTTTGAGATCATCTATCAGTTGCTTATAGGGCATCAACTTCTCATCTTTCATCTGATACTCATCATTTACTTGATAAATGACTAGTTGATCTTGGGATAGTATGTCCTTGGGGTGTAATGAAAAAAATTCGCGCACCAGACCCTCTTTGTGTATATGATCCATTATTGTGGTGTTACTATCAGAATGTCTGCATCAGGAAACTCTATTGTCATAGGCCGATCATCAGTTAAAGGAGATTTGGCTAATTGTTCGGCATTCACTTAACCTTTGATGGCTCTTCTTTCCACATACTAAATATAAAACTCACTTAAAAGCATGACCCATTTGGCCAATCTATCTATTAAAGTAGCCTTACTGAGTAGATATTTTAATGGATTAGTTTTTGCTATGAGCCTGATTGTGTGTGTCAACATGTAATGCCGGAACTATTGGGTAGCAAATACCACTGCCAAACAAGATTTCTTGATGAAGGTATAGTTTATTTCATATCCATTCAAATTTCTACTGATGTAGTTGTATACTCCTAAATTTGGTCTGGAGAATCCGATTAATTAAATACAAATTATTTGATTAATTATCCAAAATTCCTCTACTATTGAATAAACAAAAATATTTATTTACATAGTTCACGTTCACATTCACATTTAAATTATTCTAATTCTTCTATTATCTCATCTTAATTAAATAATCAAAATTAAATACTTTGTTTGATTTAATTATCATTTCCCTATTTTATTCTATCACATCAATCTTAAATTAATTAAATAAAGATCAAACACTTTATTTATTAATTACCATATTCTTATATTTTAATTTAATAAAAAAATTCTATAGTTTGTTATATTAAATTATTTATCCCTCTTTTGCTAATTTAAATAAATCAAAAATATTTAAATTAAGGCATAAAGAATATTCCTCTATATTTCCTCAAAATCAAATTAGATATCATATGTCTAATTTATGTCAAAATATGTCAAAATTAATGCCTTCAAACTTCATGAGAATATTTGGAGACAAATTACAAATTCATCTCTCAATCCTCTTCCATCAATCCTTCCTCTTCTCTTGCTTGGTGTTTTCATGGGTAGAGACAATTCCTAGAATCTTCTCAATCTCCTCCATCTCTCACCATTCAATCCTCCAAATTGAATCCAAGCCTCTCTTTTCCATCCTTGTGCATTTATATTCCCAAGAAAAGGATCCAGATTATAAAGCTTATGCACTCTTACTCTGCAAGAATTCAAGCATCCAAGAATCCAACATTCTAGAATCACATCATGGTTGCCTCTTGTAGCTTAATTTATAAATTTTCATGTCAATCCATGCTATATTAGTTTCTTTCATCATCTAGTATTATCATATTAGCTTCATATCATTGCATCAACATCATTACGTTCTTTAGATTGTCATTTTAACAGTTATAGTGTTATTTAAATCTGAGAGCATAATAGCTTAATAAATCTTTGAAGATAGGAGACAATGAGATGCTTTTAGTAGATTATTTTCTTGATCTTTGATACAATGTTTCATTAAGAAGTGTTTTATTCCTTTATACCTTATTTCACACTTACAATTTGGCACCCATCGTGGGGCATTAACCCCATATTTTTATCATTTTTTCTGAAAAGTGTCAAACAGGTTCTCGACGTGTTCCATTTCAGTGCTTCCATAAAAAACTATAGCGCTTTCGTAAAAAAATATAGCGCTTTCATCAAAAACTATAGCGCTTTTGTCAAAAACTATAGCGCATCCGTGGAAAACTATTGCACTTATGTGCTTTGTTTCAACACTTCTGTGATACTATAGTGCATTCGTCAAAAAATTTAGTGCTTCTACTATAGCGCTTCCATGAATTGTTTTGGTGCATCGGTTACCCATCTCCATAAAAGATGATTTAGCGCTTCTGTGAAAAACTTTGGTGTTTCGGTACTCTGTTTTGGGGCTTTCAATTTTAGCACATCAGGTAAAAACTATAGCACTTTCATTGACTATTTTAGCGCTTCTATAATTTTGATCTGGATCCGATGCGACTACGACCATAATTGCATTTTGATACAGTTAGACTAAAATGAACCAATCCTAGGATAATCATTTGGTTTAAAATTTATCAATCCTAGGGTAGTCATTTTTGGTTTAAAATTTATCAATCCTAGGGTAGGCATCACACTTCTGCTATATTAGTTAAAAAAGACACCATGATTTTTGCGAAGCAAAATCTTCACATAGATTAGCAAAATTTGTCTTTTGGGCTTAAAATGAATCATTTATTTTCTATGCTTTTGTGGTGAATAGACTTATGCTCTCCCCTTAACTGGGTGATCAAAGTTCCAGATTCATCCTTTATTTTATGCAAATTTATGATTTTGTTAAAACCTTTAGAAGGCTTGCTGTAGTGGGAAAAATTACTCACCCTACGGGAATGACCTAAGTGGGAACACCTAAAGCCAAGGATTCCAACCCACTCTAATCAAAATGCAAGTTGTTGATGAAAGTCCAACTTGATGGTAGTGAGAAAGATAACCATCCCCAAAATATTTTTTCTAAAGATTGGGAGGTCTCCTGAGGGATTTTATCAATTGCCGCACTGCATGGAAGCCCTATCTACGAACCATAGTGTAGTGTCCAGCCGAGTCGGTAACCAGACATTGTAATACTCACGGTGCAAGGGGAGGGAAGAATCTTCCCCCAAGACACTCACCATATAATTGCAAAGGATCGTTTGCTTAGAGGATGAGAAATCCAACTCTGAGTACGCACCTAGAAACGACAAAAACATGGGCACCCTCTAGGGGGTGACATGGCTGTGTGAGTCAATGAAATTTCAAGATGTGGGGTGTTGAGTATAACGATGACCTATTTGACCTTAAGAGTGAGTTTGTCTGAATTGTGTACATTTGTCAAAGCAAACCTATGAAAATAAATAAGGATCATTCATGGTTCTTGAATATCCATTATATGTTCAGATTAAAACAATTAGTCTACAATTCACTTGCTATGTTTTCAAAATCATTAAAAATCAAATAAAATATCATCTAGAAAATAAAAAATCAAATCAGGTAAAAAAAAATCATGATTCAAAAGTGGATATCAACCAAGTTTATCAAGAAAACCATCAAAGTCAACAAACCCAAGAGACCACTCAGTTACCGAGATAATTAAATAAGAAGGTGTTTCTTATATCAGAGTTGAAAGATCTTTTTACAACACAAAACCTTCATTCATAGGTATCACGACTTTGCTAGAGGCCATACTCTTGATTACATTGTAGAACCACTTTATTCATGAGCTTTCTTCCAAAGGAGAGCCCTCACACAATATCACAACCATAGTGAATGCATACGACAGTCCTACATCCCACAACCCATGATAGAATACACCACAAGGCCAAGTCAAATTTTACAATAGGGAGTCTTAAACATCAAAATCCCATTTTGGCAATCTGGAAATCTGTTTCAGCACTTCGGGACGCTATTTTAGCACTTTCATAAAATAGCGCTTCCAAGAATTCTTTCGGCACTTTCAAGAACTGTTATAGCACTCCCATCATATAGCACTTCTGAGCACTGTTTCAACACTTTTGAGCACTGTCTTAGCACATCCGTAAAGATAGCGCTTCCATCATTTGTTTTAGCATTTTTGAACTCTGTTCTAGCGCTTCTATGAAATAGCGCTTCCATCACCTGTTTTAGTGCTTTCAAAATAGAGAGTTCCAAATCATATCAGTCAGTTTGTCTGTCATTTACACATGGATTTTTATCAAAACATAAGTACCTTTTTATCAAAATCATTGTCTAGAAAATGAAATCAGATAGGTTCATACAAGTTTCCAGTCATTTCAACTGAAACGTAGATCTTGCAAATCATAAAGTGTTAAATCAAAACACAATCTCGATTATTACGCTAAAGTTTCATCATCAGGATATTATCATCCTATTATCACGAAACAAGGCATAGTAATCAAATTTTTAACCTATTCTTATCAATAAGATATATCATCTTATTCGACTTTTTTAAAAATTTGCTTGACATTTTCCAACATTGAAGATCAAATTTTGGAAGAAAGAACAAAACACTTGTATGCCAATCTTCACTAGGTTACAAAAACAAAGGCTCTTAGAAAAGGAACTTGAAATATCAAATACAATGGCAAAAGAAAATCCCTAGAATAGTCTACATCAAAGTGACAAAAATGAAATAACTCCAGAAGACATACAAACAACCCAATAGGATCCAAAATTCCATAAATTCATGGAAAATATCTTAGAACATGACATGGAAAAATACCTCTTAATGTTGGCTAAATTAGGTGCTAAGCTTCCCAAAGACATTGACATAAATCGCCTAAGAGAAGCACCTGAAACAAGTGAAATCAAAATACCACAACCCACATAAAGTATAGATCCAGTTGTTGCCTTAACATCCCAAATGGAAATCTTACAACAACAAATACAAGACATGACAAAAGGGAACACCAAAAGGTATGCAATACAAGACATTTTTCCTTATCCTTCGACTCAACATTTGACATGATACCTTTTCCTTGACACTGTGAATTCCCCAAGTATGACGAATATAATGGAACAACAAATCCGATCGATCATATCAGTGAATTCAAAACCATGAGTCTAGAATTTTCTCAAGAGGAAAATTACCTGATGAGATTATTCCCAAGAAGCTTGGGAGGTTCATGTATGGAATGGTTTTTAAAATTAAAACCAAGAATAAGGACTTTTGAGGAACTTGTCAATAGATTCATCTCCCAGTATTATTTTAACATCCAACATGATGTCACGATAAAGGATTTGTATAACCTAAAACAAAACAAAGGGGAGACATTCTTGTCCTTTCTACAAAGATGGCGAGGACTATTCACTAGATATCCTCAATCCATTCCTGAGGAAGAGAAAATGGAGTTGTTCATTGACAACTTGATGAAGGAGATGAGTTACAGACTTGAATTGCAATGTCCTCCTATGTTCGAAAAGGTGATAGAAAATGGCCTTAAGATTGAACAAATGCTGGTCAAAAGAGGGGTTATTAAAAATTTCAATGACAAATCAAATAACACAAAATCCTCAAATCAATACCCCAACAGTGATAAACCAAAATTTTGGAAAAAGAACTGAAATACGACTACCAACGAAACAACAAGTGATTCACAAAATGACAAACCAGTTTTTAACTTGATAGCATCTACTTCAAAAACAAATCAAAGCAATGATCAAATCGTCAAGTCAAGTGTCATTCAAAATAATGAAATCACAAAACTGTAACCATACCAAAAGTCATCAAATAGGTGTAGGTTCACACCTTTAGGCCAAACATTGGAATCAATGATGAAAGAAATAGTCACCAGTGGTCTTGTCACTATGCGGGAAGCAAGATTTTGGGATCCAAAGGTCAAACCACCATGGTGGAATGATGCAGATTACTGCAACTTCCACAACAATAAAGGCCACATTACTAATGATTGCATGGAGTTAAAACACGGAGTTCAAGATCTGATCGACAATAACAAGATATATGTAGAGGGACCCCAAAAAAATAATGATCATTCAACCTTCAAGGACCCTTTACCAAACTATGACAAAGGAGCATCATCTTCTATGAAAAACAAAGGTAAAAATATCAATCATGTCTATGATAAAACGATCCTTTGACGAACACAAAACCAGTGACACTACCCCTTTGGATTTTCTCCCAAGCATACAAGTCTCTGAAAATCAAATAAACATTTTAAAAATTAAAGAATGACAGGACTATCAACCAACAAATGTAATGACTAGGGGGCAATCCAAGGTAGTCTTAAAAGGAGTTGGGCCTAAAAATGCATATCCACCTCCATCTCATTACAACATTCTCGATTAGCTTCAAAGAATTTAAGTGTAGATATAAATACTAGAACTCCTCAAACTATCACCATCACATAAGGAGGTTCTAGAACAAGTACTAGTTGCCACTACGGTACCAAAAAATCTAGATGTTTTCCAGTTCCAAGCTATGGTGTGGCATTTGACTACCCCACATTTTCTATCATTCTCTAAATAGGATGATGTGTCACTCAACCATCCCCATAACACCACACTCCATATCGAAGTCTTGATCCACAATCATCACGTCAAAAGAGTCTTAATAGATGGGGGTGCTGGTTTGAACATTTGCACTAAAGTTAATCCGTGCACTAGGGTATTCTGATGATGCTATTGATGCCTGAAGGAAAATGACCATAAAAGCATATGATGAGGAAGAGAGATCTTCAAAGGGATTGATTGTATTACCCATTCAAGTGGGACCGATGATGAAACACATAGCATGCCAAGTATTGGAAAAAGATTTAACTTAAAACATACTCTTAGGACACCGATGGATCCATGAAATGTAGGCAGTGCCTTCCACATATCATCAATGCTTAAAGTTCCTAGTAAATGGACAGGAGGTGACTATATCTGCCGACTATAATCATCCTCAACATTGTGATACACTTAGAATCTCTCAAGACACCTTTGTGCCTCAGAATAGGGAAGCATCCAATTCAAAGTCATCAAATGAGGAAAAATGTCCAAATATCACCACCAAGTGGGTAGAGAAGAAGGATAAAGAAAAAGATACAAGTCTTGTTGATACTCAATTATTAGACAATCCAGATCCCCAAACTTCTTTATCATAGATATTTCAAGAGCAATTCCAGCTAACAAACAAGGGGATGGGGCAATATTCTATGGACAATCGCTTAATCTTTCACAGTTAATGCCATCTCCAAAGACATATGGCCAACCATCAATGGTGAAACATCAAACATCACTACCTGTCACAGTTCTAGAAGAAAGGTTTGTAAAAGCCAGTACCGTAGACAATGAATCAGACAAAAAAGAAATCCTTGATTGGTTATACAAAGATGAGGAACCATCGACATCAAATATCAATATCAAGAATGTCAATATCAATACAGACAAATATGGCAAAGAGAAGGCTATCCTAGAAAAAATGGGTTATGAGGGACAAGGACCTGTTGGAAAAAGGAAGGAAGGCATAGTTGAACCTATTCAAACCCTTACTCTCCATTCAAAAGAAAAGATAGGATTGGGATACTCTGAAGAAAAAAAACAAGAATTGACAAAGAAGGTTTTTGAAAGAATCCTTCAGGTTAGAGATAGGTCTTAAACAGATTCAAATGAATATGAGTGGGATTTGTGTTCTGATATATCTTACACCAATATTCAAATTGATGTAATACAACAATATGTACCTACGCGAGAGGAGGGAAAAATCTCTGGGTCTAGATCATTTGTATCAGGGTCACTAAATATCGATGACTCAAGTGGGGATGAACAGACATCAAGTGAACTAGACGATCTTGAAGAGGGTACCATCATTGATCTCGATATCCCTAATAACAACTATGATGAAATTTCTTTCCTAACCCTTACCCCCATTAAGCTAAGTCAATCCGATGACTTCATGCCTTTAATCCATCCTGAACTTATTGACTGGGACCCTATCAAGCCTATGAATGTACCTATATTTGCAAACGAAGATGCCATCATAAATTTCCTATGTCATGATGAACTACGTATGAGTTCTATCCATAATACTCATAACAATGTGAATCAGCAGGAGGGTGTCAAATCTTCCAGTTGCAAAAGTCAAAATAGGGATAATAGATCTAATGGTGAAAACCATTCTATGGAAGCATTAGATCTTGAAAAGGAAAAAATAAAGAACGCATCTAATGGTGAAAACCTTTCCAAGGCACTGAAAGATGGAAGATTTGACACTCTTCCAGAACATTATCATGAGAGATCATCAGTTTTGGTAGAACCAACACAATCTATAAACATCGACACTAAAGAAAAAGCAAAAATCCTACATTTGGCATAATCCATGACAGATCAAGAGAGACCATAATTCATCAAATTCTTTAAGGAAAGAAGCATCAAATTTTCTTGGTCATATTCTGATATGCTAGGCTTGGATCCAAGTCTATTCATGCATCATTTGTCTTTGCCTGCAGGAATCAAGCCTGTAAAGAAAAAATTAAGAAAAATGCATCCCCATATCGCATTAATGGTAAAGGTTGAGTTAAAGAAATTGTTAGATGCTGGATTCATAAATTCTATTGACTACGCCGAGTGGATATCGAACATTGTACCTATTTCAAAGCCAAACAATAGCATCAGGATATGTATGGATTTTAGCGACCTGAATAAAACATGCTCAAAGGATGATTTCCCATTACTTAATATAGACATCAATGTGGACTTAATGGTAGGGCATTCCATGTTGTCAATCATGGATGGTTTCCCCGAATACAATCAAATTAAAATAGCTCCAGAAGATCAGGAGAAGATGGCATTTACATGTCCATGGGGAATCTTTTGCTGGAATGTCATGCCATTTGGTCTGAAAAATGCAGGAGGAACCTATCCAAGAGAAATGACAAAAATATTTCATGATATGATGCACACCTTCATGGAGGATTACATGGATGATATTCTGGAAAAATCCTATTCTAGGGAAGGACATCTGCATATCCTGAGAAAAATCTTCAGAAGGCTAGAGAAATTTAATATCAGGTTAAACCCCAAGAAGTGTGTCTTTGGGGTCACATCAGTGAAACTGTTGGGATATATTGCCTCAAAAAAGGGCATTGAGGTAGATCCAGCAAAATTCAAGGAAATAATGGAAAGGCCACCTCCTAGAAATATCAGTCAACTTAGATCACTACAGGGAAGGCTCCAGTAAATCAAGAGATTTATCTCCCAGCTAGCGGACAAAACTCATCCATTCAATCATTTATTGCATAAAAATGTTGTTTTCAAATGGGATAATGGGTGTGAAACAACTTTCAATCAAATAAAACAATATCTGATGTCACCGCCTATTCTCATGCTGCCTACAGAAGGAAGACCTTTGATATTGTACATTGCAAAAACATATATCTCTTTAGGAGCACTATTAGCACAAGAAGATTATGAAGGAAAGGAACACACCATCTACTATATAAACATAACATTAAATGGCTATGAAATAAACTAAAATTTAATAGAGAAAAATTTCTTAGCGGTGGTGTTTTCTACTCAATATCTAAGACATTATATGCTAACTCATAGAATCAGACTAATAGTGAAAATCAACCCCTTTAAATATCTACTCAATAAAGTTTCCTTAACAGGTAGACTGGAAAAATGGGCTATGCTCTTAAGTGAGTTTGATATTCAATATGTGGAGAGAAAAGCCATCAAGGGTCAAGCAATCGCCGAACAATTGGTTGAGGCTCCTTTACCAGATGATCGACCTATGACAATGGAGTTTCTAGATGTAGACATTTTGACAGTGATGCCACAACAATGGATATTATATTTTGATGGATCATACACACAATGAGGATCTGAAGCAAGGATTTTGTTCATCACTCCCTAGGGACACACCATTTCAAGATCTTATAGACTGATGTTTCAATGTACAAATAATGTGGCGAAATATGAAGCATTAATCATTGGGGTCAAAATAGCAATTGAATGGAAGATCACAGAATTACAGGTATATGGGGACTCTCAACTAGTCATTTATCAAGTAAATGACGAGTATCAAACGCAATATGAAAATTTGATGCCCTATAAACAACAAATAGATGATCTAAAATATTTTTTTGTCAATGTAAAATTTGATCAAATTCCAAGGGCAGAGAACAAAGCTGCGGATGCTATGGCCACAATTACTTCACTCTTACAATTGCTAGAGAAACGTGGATGTTATGAGTTTATGGTAGAACAAGTATCATGTCCTTCTTACAATAGTTCAGAATCCAATACCATATGAAATTTAGATACCATTCAAACCTTTGTCTATGAGAAAACATATGCTTACCTATAGGACAATATCCTCCCTCCTGATCTTTCCAAGAACCAAAAACGTAGTTTCATCCGCCAATCCGCTCGACATATTTTAATCACCAAGATCCTTTATCGTCAAGGTCTTGATGGTACCTTACTCTGATGTTTAGAACATGATGAATCTGAGACGACCTTACGTCAGGTTCATGAGGGTATTTGTCGCACTCATTCGAGTGTTATAACTCTAGCGAAGAAACTCCTTCATTTAGGATATTATTGGCCATGCATGGAGAAAGAATCTGATTCATGCACCTGCTCAAGAATTGCATCCATTTACATCAACATGGCCCCTTTTTCAATGGGGACTCCATTTGGTAGGAAAGATAAATCCCTCTTCATCTAGTGGACACAAGTTCATAATCACAACTACAAAATATTTTACAAAATGGATAGAAGCAGTGCCTCTTACAACTATCACTGGAAAGAAAATCTTGTCATTCATATTGAATTACAATATTGAATTACATAGTGTAAAGAAATGCCAAAAGTGTCAGATTCACAGTAATCTAATTTATGCACCAGCTCAAGAATTGCATCCATTTACATAAACATGGCCCTTTTGTCAATGGGGACTCGATTTGGTAGGAAAGATAAATCCATCTTCATCCAGTGGACACAAGTTCATAATCACAACTACAAAATATTTTACAAAATGGATAGAAGCAATGCCTCTTACAACTATCACTGGAAAGAAAATCTCATCATTCATATTGAATTACATAATATGTCGGTATGAAATACCTCAGTCTATTATCACTGATAATGGACAACCATTCAAAAACCAAGATGTCGAAGAATTATGTGAGAAGTTTCATATCCAACATCGTTTCTCAGCACCGTACTATCCTCAAGGAAATGGCCAAGCAGAGGCCTCTAACAAAACAATTCTAAAAATACTCAAGAAAATGTTTAACGATGTTGGACGTGATTGGAATGTTTAACTTAATCCTCCACTGTGGGCCTACAAAACCAGTATCAGAACATCGACAGGAGCTACACCATATGCTTTGGTATATGGATCAAAGGCCATACCACCCATTGAAGTAGAGATTCCATCACTCTGTGTATCATTAAGAGGAATCATTTTAGATGAGGACTATAGGGTATCCATACTACAAGAATTAGAATTGTTAGATGAACGTCATCAACAAGCTGTCAACCATCTCACAGAATATCAACAGGGAATATCAAGGAGTTACAATCATAGGGTAAAACCTAGAGTCTTTCAGGTTGGCGATTTGGTTTTAAAAGAGAACCCTAGAAATCAGCAGGATAGGGAAAATAAAGGGAAGTTTGAGCCTTACTGGCTAGGTCCTTTTGTCATCATATCAGAGTATGGATCAGGAGCCTATCAACTATCAATGTCAGAGGGGGATTTTTTTGATGAACCTATCAATAGTATTCATCTTAGAAATTTCTATACCTAAACTCCTAGTGCACAGGTCAAACTTTTGGAAAATGGTTTCCTTGATGAAAACCTAGAAAATAGGCATCTTGGCAACAGAAAATACTAAAAAAAAATACAAAAAATACATAAAGAAAAAGAAAAATGAGAAAAAGTGAAATAAAAAAATAGAGTGTAATCAAAACATATGGTGAAAACCTGGAAACAGGTGCCGTATGTGATTCTAAATCAACTTTCTCATCTATTTTGATACATATCAAGATCATTAGTCTAGTAGTCATTACCATTCCATATCATATCATTAGTCTTGCCATCATTGCATCCATCATCAAATCATTTCACATGGTCATGTCCCACTCTAGCTTGGGGGTAACATCTGGGTATCACTAGGGGCAACAAAAACATCGGCTTCACCAAATGGGAAAAAAACAATATGACAAGAAAACAAAAACAATGATCAAAGCGCAACATCAATCACCATCAGAAAGGCATCAAACATCTGTATCATATCTAAAAATCAAAAAACAGGTCAAAAAGTCAGTCTACAAAATAAAAAACCAAAAAATAAAAAAACATGAGTCTATGTCAATCAAACTACATGGTCTCTGTGTGTGTAACGTAGTCAAGGCTAATCTTTGATCAACCCTCAAGACCCCTAGGATAGGTTAGTAGGTCAAGTCTTTGGTCAAAAATCTCAGAAAATCACAAAAACATCACAAAATGAGGATGGATGATCTAATCTGGATAATGATTGAAACACTCTAAGTAAAAGGTGGATAAGTTGTAATTTTGATTAATTATTATCATTTCTTTGGAGTAACTCAATGATGTAAATAAACTAGAGAAACAAGGAAGAAGAATGATATTTTTATTATTTGTTGTCTGTAAGTTAATCATATAATGCGTAAATTTTCAGGGGATGTGCTATGCAAATGTATCACCGATGACATTCAAAATTCACACAATAAAATGATTAATATATGCTTGTTTATGTAATGAATGCTTAGATCATCTTGGTTCAATTATACCCAGATGCTTGTGTTCACTTGCAATATCAAAAATCATGAAAGTAGTACTCAGGTCGTCATTGGTCTAACATATACCATTAACGCTTGTACTCACTTTCAACATCCTAAAAAGCTCTATGATGATAACCAGAACAAAAGTACTCTTAAAATGACAATGGTTTGCATATAGTTGCATGATAAAATTAGACTGCATTCATAATAAATTCTACATCTGCAGAGTGTTTGTTGCATAAAGAATTCCAATTAATGATTATCTTTTCTACAAATATGACTGAGTATACTTGACATAAACCAAAAATCATCAAAAACATATAGAAGCATCATCTCATCATTGCAAACCTTTTTATCATCTCATCATTCATGCATTTAACATCAAATAGTTATGTATTTATTGTACCATATTTTCCACATCATATCATAAATAAATACATCATGTTCATTACGCCATATCATTCATTACATTATTATCATATACATTTGATCAAATTTACACCATCCCTCCATATATATCCATCACAACATCATCATCACATAAAAAATGCATTCACCATATATCCATACATTTCATCACATTAAAATAAATGCAAAATCGTGTCATTACCATCCATGTATCATTCATCACAAATATCATCATTTAGAACATCATACATCCATACATCATATATCATCATTTAGAACATCATACATCCATACATCATATATTCATACATAAGCATTTAAAACTAGAATCATCACATAAAATAAAAGCATTCATCATAGAATCATCACATGATATATAACACGTTAAATAAATGCATCCATCATAGATCAATAGTAATCAACTGTATATCATATATATCATCAATTTCAAGTATACAATGAAGTCTAGAATAAGAAAATATACATAGTCAAAAATGAGCTAACTCAAAGTATACATCATATCTCAAAAAGAATGTCTTGAAATCACAAATGACATCTAGGATCTGTTGCTGCCAGAAGGTGCACGCATAACAGGACTATTACCACCACCACCCCCGAAAGGACTAGGATCTCTGGGATCTCTCTGTGGAGGCTGCGTCAAAGCCCTCGCTGACTGTTCAGGTACGTGTCCGACTAGATCTCGATGGGGCATAGCTAATTTTGCAATCAGCAAGAACTGCATCATGATATCGGCCCTTGTAGAACTCCGCCTCTCGACCAGCCCGCAGAACCTCCCTCATATAATCTGCAATAGAGGTATCATCAGCTACTCTCTATAGGGTCTCAGTCATCTCCTGTGCCCTCTCAACAATTTGTCTAGCACTGTCCCTCTCAGCTGTCAAAGTATCAACCTATGTCTAAATAGCTACCAACTATCCCTGGACTTGTGCTAATGCCTGTGCTTGACTCTGCATCTGTGTCTGCGTCTGTATAAGAAAACCCTGTGCTTGCACCAACTATCCCTATAGAGTCCCCGCTATCCTCCTCACCCTCAGCAGCATCCTCCTCCATAGGTAAAGGTGCTGGTTCATCATGAATGGTAATCCAAGGATGTGGATGAAAAGCCAAAAATGGTGCATACTCCCCTATCACCACTGCCTCTGCAATATCCCTACGCATATCCTAGGCTTATGGTTGCAGAGTCTGGTATCCCTCTACTAGTGTCTCAGTAGATAAGCATGGCCCCCAATATGCTACGTCACTCCACTGTCGAGCATAATGAGCAACCCCCTGAGGCATACATTGTACAATACCATACTGCCTGTAGACCCACCATAATAAAAATCTCTCTAAAACAAAAGGGGTCTTGCCGATCAAATACATGGAGCCACATAAATACTCGAGCACTGCATCATCCTCATCCCACTGCTCACAATCTAGATAAGGCTGCCAGATGACACTCTCCATGTCATCCAAAACTCATCTCCAATGCTCTAACTTACCCATCCAAGATTGGGTAAGTTGACCTCTGTAACAAAAAACATAGGGTCTACCTGTAGGTTTGTCAAGAACTGGAAATGGTCACGCAATGTAAAAATGCTCCCATGCCCAAACCTATAATAGAGTCACCCTTGGTGATAGGTTGTGTCCTCTTAAATACACCACCGAATGTAAATCATGATAGAGGTGGGCTAGCATACACATCCCCCATGCATATTTGGTCCCGTGCATGACCATGCTCTCCAAAATATGGACCCAACCCATGAAGAATCCCTTTGACCTACGATCAAGACAAAGGAAGCCTCCAATAAATCCAGCTAGCAATATTGGAGAAGAAGCACATGCATCAACCATTGTCCACCATCGAACACTCGGTCCTGCAATATGCTGATCTTGGAAAAATCTATGGAGTGCATCTCTCCCACCAATCTCATGTGAATCATAGACAATGATCTCTCCAATAAACGGTATCCGCAATATCTGCCACACATCCTCTAGTGTGATTGTCATCTCGCTAGTGGGTAGATGGAAGGTGTTATGATCACTGTGCCACCGCTCAACCAAAGTAGTAAGGAGACCCTGACTAATCGTAATCTGGGGCATATCAAGAAGACTGGGCAGACCACATCAAGCTATGACCTGAATCTCATCAGGAGCCAAATGAGGAATCAAATCAGTAGTCCATGGAAACCTCTCTTGCATCTAGAGATTACCCAGACCCTCCTATTACCATAAAAAGTTTAAAATCAATGAACCATTTCAAAAAATCAAAAGTCATTCTACTATCAGATCCAATCAAACTTTGGTATGAATTTTCGATCAAAATTCATGAACAAACATCAACTACCTCACCTATCATGAGGTTCATCACAAATATTATCTAATCTCACCTATCATGAGGTTTATTAGATATGAAATCATTCCTCATCTATCATGAAGATCATCTCAAATGGGATTATTTCTCACCTATCATGAGAGTAAGTCTTATTAATCATCAAAATCAGTCATTTGGAAATTTGGATAATCAAATCATACCAAACTGAAGAATGGACATGATCGGAATTGACGAAATCAAGGTTAACTGTGTCAAAATCTGCAAATCTGAATTGGATGTGCTAAAACAGGCATCCAAAGCGCTAAAAGACAAAATCTCTATTTCATCATTTAGATGCGCTAAAATAGGCATCCAAAGCGCTATTTTGGCACATGGATGTGCTAAAAAAGGCATCCAAAGCACTACGAAACTAAAAGCACTATTTCAGCACTTTGATGTGCTATAACAGGCATCTGAAACACTACGTTAATCAAAGTTCTATTTCAAGACTTTGATGTGCTAAAAAATTCCATCAAAGCACTATTTTAATCAACGCGCTATAGCAGACCATGAATGCACCAGTTTATTGCATCAAAGCACTAGAACTATCTAGGCACTAGGATCCAACGTCGAAGTGCTAAATCTTGTTGATGTTTCTTAGATCAGATTAAACAATGAAAGCACTTAGAAATATTGCAACACATAAGACAATGAACACAATAAGTTACCCTGGGAAAACCCTCCTCTTGGGGGAGAAAAACCCAGCAAATGAATCTCTTATATAATGTAGCACAAGAGCAGAAGTCTACTTTACAACACAGGCCCAACAATGGCCGAATACTTGATACAATAACAGTTGCACCTCTCCTAGATGCAAAAGATACAAATGAATATGTTCTTCCTTGAAATCAGACTGCTGCTGAAGTGCGACCTCCTTCTATGAATGCGAATCTTCTTCATGAACTTGATTGATTACAATGACAAGAGAAGACCTTGCATATATACAAATTAGGTGCCTCTTCAACTTAGGTTGGCCCTCTATAAGGAAACACAATAAATAATAATTACAAGATAGGTCGGCCCATATGTTTGACAATTATTATTAACATAAATTAAATAGCCGAATGGCTACCATTTAATTTATGTTTCCTTCTTGAGGTGTGTGCAATGAAGTGCAGCCCTGAGTTGCTATAACATCAACACTCCCTCTCAGCTAGGGATGATACTTCCATCTACACACGACACATCATATCAATATGAAAACAAAATAGAATATCACCTCATCGTGATATCAACCATTATGGCTACCTCCATAGATGGTATGAACAAGTGCTCATCACTTAATGTGATGTTGTCACCTCAACGTGACTTTCACCATGGCTCTCCTAGAGGGTGATACATAAGCACAAATAAATCATCATGGATTCCCTCACGTGATGCTATCATGGAGTCACACATATGACATCCACCATGGCTCTCCCAGAGGGTGGAAACAATGGCTTTCACCTCAAATCTCCCTCAATAGAGAATTGCATTATCAAGGGCTTTCACCTCAACTCTCTCTCAATAGAGAATTGCATTATCAAGGGCTTGCACCTCAACTCTCTCTCAATAGAGAATTGCATTATCAAGGGCTTCCACCTCAACTCTCTCTCAATAGAGAATTGCATTATCAAGGGATTTCACCTCGAACTTCTCTCAAAGAAGAACTCATTAAACAAAGGAACACTGATACTGAGACTCCCTCTCGAACCTAGCTTCAGAGATTGCAAAGAAGACTTCTGGAGATGTACTCCCTCTAGCCACCAACTCAGTCCCTCTAGTGTTTACTCCCTCTTGATCATTTCTTTGGTTGACATGACTTCCTCACAAGATGCATCAAGCTTTTCATCACCAAGTAATCTCTCATCATCTTCTTACCCCTAAACCTGTCCAAGAAGCATTGTTTAGATGGAGATTACTAACAGTCTATAATTATCCAAAGAAATAACAGGGCTAGGATCATACAAGTTATATCATGAATGCATGAAATTTTTCAAAGGATCTTATGCTAGTGAACACAACACAATTCAAGAGAATCCACTATCTCTAATTACAAGATCCAAAATAAATAAATAAATGATATAACTCAGCAACCAAAGAATACTTATCTCTTTAATGAAGTCAGAATCCTGTACACAAAAACTAAGGGATCGATATCAACGATCACAATATCTGCTCTCTCTACCCTTTACAGTGGCTTCAATCACTGCTGCTCTCAATGCAAACTCTTGACTTCGATTGCAACTATTCACACAACATTGGAGTTGAAATTTTCATGATATTGGAACATTGTGTAGGATCATGTAATTTATTTCTTTCTGTCTTGACATTGTTCAAAAAATTGTTTCTCCTCTCAAAGGTTCATCTTAACTCAGAATCCGAGTAACTTCCTGCTCCCAAGATATTAAAAAACTTATCTTGTTATAGATTCTGAATATCCGGTTCCGTTTGATGTTACCTCCGTAACAGTCCTAATATCGGGTTATTATATCAACAAGATATAAAGAAGCCAATATGGACAGTGTCAAAAATAGAGCCAATTTTATTAGAAATCTCTTGCAATGACATAAAGAAATGTCATCGATACACCTCCTCTAAACTTCATCATAGAGAAGCTACATATGATCACTTTTATCAGAAGGGACAATAGTCGAGACATTCTGATAATGCCAATGATGACCAAGATCTTCTGCCATATAGCATACAGATCCAACGACTTCAACAATAAACAAAACACTAGGACAGTGAATTCAAAGACTTGACAAATCTTCCAACAACCACCAGACACTTAGCATGGAACTTCTCCAATATATCTATATGTGCATAAAATAAACACATGCTCGATAATAACCTAACTTGTTCTTTCTAACTTTGAATTAACTCCAGGTTCATTCCTTTGGCTGACGCCTTCACTAGATGATATCGCCGATAATGCACATATGAAAAGAAGGTGCACAAAATAAAAGATGCATAAGTGGCGCTTCACTTGTCTCATCTAGGAAGATAATGCATTCTGAGAACAACCTGTGATAAGGTTCGTAGAAAAATTACATAAGACTCACATCTAATGCAGGAGATTGTGCAACAGTGATGAGACTCGATGCAATCTGGAGCAACATCACTAAGTGATCCATTGCATGAGTTGACCCAACAAGTACCCTCGTGAGTGAGTTATAGATATGCCTCAAGTAAGACTTCGATATCCTGTGTCTAATGTGACACCAAAAGATGCAGATTGCTTGATGCTGAGACTATCTCGATGACTCTCCTTCAGATTGTAAACAGAGGAGACTACCACGTCATTAATTTCTGCTCTCGATAGAATTATCTTCCACGAATCCTTCATCTGACTTGTTCTTTTAGATGTCTCTCGAAGATAATTTATCGACTCTTTTCAAGTGATGACTTTTCACTAGTTGCAAGGGCTTTGATGAGTAACTTGCTGTCTTTTCCTCCTAACTCGTCACCGCCAGAATAAGAGGAAAATTCCCATGGTTTTTCAAATAATGATGACACAAAACAACAAGGGAAGAGAATATTGCTTGCCCCCAATATCTCAAGATTGAATCAGAAAACTAAGGCAAATTCTCAGGAAATTTCAAGTGAGATTAACTTCATTTCATCTGATCGAATTTCTCCTAAACCTGCTTTAATACCATGTTGATGTTTCTTAGATCAGATTAAACAATGAGAGCACTTAGAAATATTGCAACACATAAGACAATGAACACAACAAGATACCCTGGGAAAACCCTCCTCTTGAGGGAGAAAAACCCAGCAAATGAATCTCTTATATAATGGAGCACAAGAGCAGAAGTCTACTTTACAACACAGGCCCAACAATGGCCGAATACTTGATACAATAACAATTGTACCTCTCCTAGATGCAAAAGATACAAATGAATATGTTCTTCCTTGAAATCAGACTGCTGCTAAAGTGCGACCTCCTTCTATGAATGCGAATCTTCTTCATGAACTTGATTGATTACAATGACAAGAGAAGACCTTGCATGTATACAAATTAGGTGCCTCTTCAACTTAGGTCGGTCCTCTATAAGGAAACACAATAAATAATAATTACAAGATAGGTCAGCCCATATGTTTGACAATTATTATTAACATAAATTAAATAGTCGAATGGCTACCATTTAATTTATGTTTCCTTCTTGAGGCGTGTGCAATGAAGTGCAGCCCTAAGCTGCTATAACATCTACAAATCTGATTATCTAAGCACTCATTTATGAAAGTGCTAAACTTTCCTATGAAAGTGCTACAGAAATTAACAAAAGCGCTAATTTCTCAAAGCACTACAATAGATAATGAAAGCGCTACACCAGAGTGCAAAGCACTACAATGCAACATTAAAGCGCTAAACTATGAAAAAACACGTTAAAACTAAAACAAGGCATGAAAATCAATAAAACAAATAATACGAGGTGGATTATGGGTAGATACCGAAGGTCCGTAGGTAGCTGGCCGCTCGTTATGTCGCATGCACTCGAAATGGTGAGTGTGGTAGGGGATAGGCATCTTGCTCCATCTAGCTCAAATATCTCTATCACTAGATATTTGGAAGTCAAAAAGTTCAAATGAATATAAAAATGACCTTTTTGACCTTATATAGATTTTTGAAAAGGTATTTTTGAGGGATTTCTTTCATATTAATTAATTTTATCTATGAAATTAATTGAAATTCATCCATAGGCTATATTCTCTTCATCAATGTCGGGAGACAAATTATTTCTTAATCAAATCTCTATCAAATCATCATCAGGAAAAATTCTAAAATCATAAAATCATTAATTTATCTCCCAAGGGAGCATATTATCAGCAATCATTTGAAAATCAATATCTGGGGCATGTCTGGGGCACACTGAATTTTTTTTCTTCGATATTGGTAGTAGCAGCAAAATTTTCTTCGAAGCAATGCGTAAACACATCAGTTCAAAGAGGGGAAAAATGTATACACCTAAATTAGGTCTAGAGAATCTGATTAATTAAATACGAATTATTTGATTGATTATCCAAAATTCCTCTACTATTGAATAAATATAAATATTTATTTACATAGTTCACATTCACATTCACATTTAAATTCTTCTAATTCTTCTATTATCTCATCTTAATTAAATAAAAAAAATTAAATATTTTTTTTGATTTAATTATCATTTCCCTATTTTATTCTATCACGTCAATCTTAAATTAATTAAATAAAGATTAAACACTTTATTTATTAATTAGCATATTCTTCTATTTTAATTTAATAAACAACTTCTATAGTTTGTTTTATTAAATTATTTATCCCACTTTTTCTAATTTAAATAAATCAAAAATATTTAAATTAAGGCATAAAGAATATTCCTCTATATTTCCTAAAAATCAAATTAGATATCATATGTCTAATTTATGTCAAAATATGTCAAAATTAATGCCTTCAAACTTCACGGGAAGATTTGGAGACAAATTGGAGACAAATTGCAAATTCATCTCTCAATCCTCTTCCATCAATCCTTCCTCTTCTCTTGCTTGGTGTTTTCATGGGTAGAGACAATTCCTAGAATCTTCTCAATCTCCTCCATCTCTCACCATTCAATCCTCCAGATTGAATCCAAGCCTCTCTTTGCCATCCTTGTGCATTTCTACAGCCAGGAAATCTATAAATAAAGCTTCATTCAACCAAGAAAAGGATCCAAATTATAAAGTGTATGCACTCTTACTCTGCAGGAATTCAAGCATCAAGCATCCAAGCATCCAACATTCTAGAATCATATTATGGCTACCTCCTGTAGCTTCACTTATCAATTTTCATGTCAATCCATGCTATATTAGTTTCTTTCATAATCTAGTATTATCATATTAGCTTCATATCATTGCATCAACATCATTCCGTTCTTTAGATTTTCATTTTAATAGTTATAGTGTTATTTAAATATGAGAGCGCAATATCTTAATAAATCTTTTAAGATAGGAGACAATGAGACGCTTTTAGTAGATTATTTTCTTGATCTTTGATACAATGTTTCATTAAGAAGTGTTTTATTCCTTTATACCTTATTTCACACTTACAGTAATAAATGGCTTGTTCCCTTCCTTCATAATCTTCTTGTGCCAATAGTGCTCCTAAAGAAGTATTTGTTGTTGCAATGTATAGTATTAAAGGTCTTCCTTCTATAGGTGGCATGAGAATAGGTGGTGACATCAGATATTTCTTTATTTTTTTGAAAGTCATTTCACACCCATGATCCCATTTGAACACAACATTTTTATTTAATAGATGATTAAATGGGTGAATTTTGTCTGCCAACTGGGAGATAAATGTTTTGAATGGTTGTAGCCTTCCCTATAGTGACCTTAGTTGATTGATGTTTCTGGGTGGTGGCATTTCCATTATTGCCCTTACCTTTGTTGGATCTACTTCAATACCTTTTTTTGAGACTATGTATCCTAAGATTTTTGCTGATGTAACCCCGAAGACACATTTCTTAGGGTTTAGTCTAACATTGAACTTTTCTAGCCTTGTGAAAATTTTGCCAACAATATCCAGATGTCCTTCTCTAGAATAATATTTAGCTAGAATATCATCCACATAATCCTCCATAAAAGTATGCATCATATCATGGAAGATAGTGGTGATTGCTCTTTGATAACTTGTCCCCGCATTTTTCAACCTGAAGGGCATGACATTCAAGCAAAAGGTTCCCCATGGACATGTGAAATCTATTTTCTCCTGATCTTCTGGTGCTATCTTGATTTGGTTGTATCCAAAGAAACCATCCATTATTGACAACATGGCATGCCCTGTTGTTAAGTCCACGATGATGTCTCTATATTAGGCAAGGGGAAATCATCCTTGGGGCATGCCTTATTTAGATCTTTGAAATTTGTACATATCCTGATACTATTATTCGGATTTGATACAGGTACAATATTTTTTATCCATTTGGCATAATCAATAGACCTAATGAATTCGGCATCCAATAATTTCTTCAGCTCAACATTTACCATTAGTGTGATGTGTGGATGCATCTTTCTCAATTTTTGTTTTACAGGTTTGATTCCAGTAGATAAAGACAAATGATGCATTAAAATATTTGGGTCCAAACCTGAAATATTGGAGTATAACCAAGCAAAGTTAATGCTTCTTTCTTCAAAGAATTTGATAAATTCAGGTCTTTCTTGTTTTTTCATAGATTTTGCCAAATGTAAAATCTTTGCTCTTTCTTATGTGCCAATGTTTACAAGTTGTGTAGGCTCCACCAGAACTGATGAAATTTCATGATAATGCTCTGGAAGGGTGTCAAATCTCCCATCTTTCAGTGCCTCAGAGAGGTTTTCACCATTCGATGCATTTGTTATTTTTCCTTTTTCAAGATCTAATGCTGCCATAGAATGGTTTTCGCCATTAGATCCATTATTCATGTTTTTATTTTTGTAATTGGAAGATTTGACACCCTCCTATTGAGTTGAACATTTTTATGAGAGTTATGGATAGAAATTGTATCAGGTTCGTCACAACAAAGTAAATTTACAATAGCCTCATCATTTGCAAATATGGGTACATTTATAGGTTCAATGGGCTCCCAATCGATAATTTCAGGATGGACTAAGGGCAGGAAGTCATTGGATTGACTTGGGTCAATGGCAGGAAGGGTTCAGATAGTTATGTCATCAGAGTTGGTGTTAGGGATATCGAGATCAATGATGGTACCTTCCTCAAGATTATCTATTTCACTCGATGTTTGTTCATCCTCACTTGAGTCATTGATATGTTGTGATTCTAATTCAAGTGGTCTAGACTCAGAGCTCTGTCCCTCCTCATGTGTAGGTACATATTGTTTTATGAAATCAATTTGGACATCTATGTAAGATATATCAGAATATAGATCCCATTCATATTCATTTGAATATGTTTCAGAGCTATCTCTTACCTGAAGGATTCTTTCAACTGCCTTCTTTGTCATTTCTTGTTTTTCTTCTTCTGAGTATCCCAGTCTTGTCTTATCTTTTGAATGAAGAGTAAGAGGTTGAATAGGTTCTACGATTCCTTCTTTCCTTTTTCCAACAGGTCCCTGTCCTTCATAACCCATTTTTCTAAAATAGCCTTTCCTTTGCCATACCTATCTATCTTGATGTTGATGTTTTTTGATGTCGAAATTTCTTCATCTTTGTACAACCAATTGAGGATAGCTTTCATCCTCTATAGTACCGGCTTTCAGAAATCTTTCCTCTAGAACCATGGCAGGTTGTGATGGTTGTCATTTAATCATTGATGGTTGTCCATATGAATTTGGAGATGGCATCAATTGTGAAAGATTAAGAGCCTTCTTAATAGAATATTGTCCCATGCCCTTATCCATTAGCTGGACCTTTTCTTTGAATTTTTGGGGATCCTTATTGTTTGTTAATGTAGTTTCAATAGTAATTGTATCTTTTGATTTATCCTTCTTCTCAACCCACTTAATATTTGAATGTTTTTCTTCATTTGATGAATTTGAAATGCATGCTTCCCTATTGTGAGGCACAAAGGTGTCTTGAGAGATTCTGAGTGTGTCACAATGTTGAGGATTGTTATAATCTATTGATATAGTCATCTCCTATCCATTTAATGGAAATTTAAAACATTGGTGATAGGTTGAAGGTACTGCCTGCATTTCATGAATCCATGGACGTCCTAAGAGTATATTGTAGTTTAACTCTTTTTCTATTACCTGGCATGCTATATTTTTCATCATTGGTCCCACTTGAATGGGCAACACAATCAGTCCTTTAGAAGATCTCTCTTCCTCATCATAAGCTTTTATTTTCATTTTTCTTTGGGCATCAATAGCATTATCTGAATACCCTAGTGCATAGATTAACTTTAAAGTACAAATGTTCAAACCAATTCCCCCATCTATTAGGACTCTTTTAACCCAATGCTTGTGGATCAAAACTTCAATATGGAGGGCGGTGTTATGTGGATGATTAAGTGACACATCATCTTGTTTAGAGAATGATAGACAGTGTGGTGTGGTCAAATTTCCCACCATAGCCTAGAATTGACAAACATCTAGGTTGTTGGGTACTGTGGTGGCAACAAGTGCTTGTTCTAAAACTTCCTTATGTGATGGTGATAGTTTAAGGAGTTCAAATATTGATATTTATGCTGGTATTTTTTGAAGTTGGTCGACAATGTAGTATTGAATTGGAGGTGGAGTTTTTTTTTAGGCACAACTCCCTTTAAAATTACCTTTGATTGCCCCCTTATCATTACATTAAATAGTTGATAGTCTTGTCTTTCTCTATTTTTTAAAACATTTATTTGATTGTCGGATATTTGTATGCTTGGGATTAGATCTAGTGGTATAATGTCATTGGTTTTGTTGTTATCCATGTGATTACCAGTGATAGTATCACTTTCTACTTTGGAAAAACAAAAGATCATGCTATCATAGACGTGATTGACATTCAGATTACCTTTATTATTTGTAGAAGATGACGCTCCCTTTCATAATTTGGTAAAGGGTCTTTAAAGGTTGTATGATCGTTGTTGTTTTTATGTCCCTCTACATATACCTTGTTGTTGTCAATCAAATCTTGAACTATATGTTTTAATTCCATGCAATCATTTGTCTTGTGCCCCTTATTGTTGTGGAAATTACAATAATCTCTGTCATTCCACCATGGTGGTTTGACTTTTGGATCCCAAATTTGTGCTTCTCATGTAGTGATAAGACCACTTGCAGCAATTTCCCTCATTATTGATTCCAATGTTTGGCCTAATGGTGTGAATCTACGCCGGTTTGATGATTTTTGATATGTTTGCGATTTTGAGTCTTCATTGTTTTGATTAGTATTTGACTTGATGTTTTGATCACTATTCTAGTTTGTCTTTGTAGTAGAGGCTGTCAAGTTAAAAACTGGCTTCACATTATGCAAATCATTTGCGGTTTCGTTGATTCTAGTATTTATGTGTTTTGCCAAAATTTAGGTTTGTCATTGTTGGTGTATTGATTTGAGGATTTTTTGTTTGATTTTTCATTGTAGTGTTTGATCACCCCTCGTTTGACCAAAGCTTCTTCGATTTTAAGGCCATTTTTAATCACCTTTTCAAATTTTGGAGGACATTGTAATTCGAGCCTATAGCTCATCTCAGCCATCAAATTGTCTATGAATAACTCCATTTTTTCTTCCTGAGGTACGGAGCGAGGATACCTAGCAAATAGTCTTTGCATCATTGTAAAAAGGACAAGAATGTCTCACCTTTGTTTTGCTTCATGTTATAGAGATCCTTTATTGTGACATCATGCTAGATATTAAAATAATATTGTGATATGAACCTGTTGACGAGCTCTTCAAAAGTTCGTATTCCTGGTTGTATTTTGCAAAACCATTCCATACATTGACCTCCTAAGATTCTTGGGAATAACCTCATTAGGTAAGTTTCTTCTTGCGCAAATTCTAAGCTCATGGTCTTGAATTCCCTTATATGGTCGATTGGATTTGTCTTACCATTGTATTTTTCATATCTTGGGAATTCGTAATGTCGAGGGAAAGGTATCATGTATACTATTGGGTCAAAAGGATAAGGACAAATGTCCTGTAATGCATACCTCTTCGTGTTTCCCTTTGTCATGTCCTATAGTTGTTGTTGAAAATTTTTCATTTGACTTGTTAAGGTAACAACCAAATCTACATTTGGTGTGTGTTGTGGTATTTCGGTTTCATTCATTCTAGGTGCTTCTTTTAAGCGATCAACATCAAAATATTTGGGAATTTTGGCACCTGATTCAGCTAGCATTAGGAAATATTTTTCCATGTCTTGCTCTAAGATCTTTTCCATAAATTTATGGAATTTTGGGTCCTGTTGCGCTTTTTGTATGTCTTCTGCTATGATTTCATTCTTGTCATTTTGATTTAAGCTATTCCAAGGATTTTCTTCTACCATGGTATTTGATGTTTCAAGTTCTTCTTCTAAGAGTCTTTGTTTTTGTAACTTGGTGAAGATTGGCATACAAGTGCTTTTTTTCCTACAAAACTTTGATCTTCTATGTTTGATAAATGTCAAATGAATTTTAACAAATTCAAATAGGATGATATATCCTATTGATGAGAATAGGTTAAAATCTGATTACTATGCCTTGTTTCATGATAGTAGGATGATAATATCCTCATAAAGAAACTTAGCTAAATAACCAAGATTTTGGTTTTATTTGCTTGACACTTTATAGTTTGCAAGATCTGGGTTTTAGTTGAGAATAATGTTAACTTGTAGGAACCTATCTATTTCTGGCTTCTAGACAGTGTCTATTTTGAAAAGATAGTTCCAGTTGATAAAAATCCATGTTTTGGATGTTAACCAAACTGATTGATATGTTTGGAAGCTCTATATTTTTTATATTATTTTTTTTGAAAGCGCTAAAACAGAGTTCAGAAGTGCTAAAACAGAGCGCAGAAGTGCTATTGTGTGGAAGTGCTAAAACAGAGTGTGGAAGCGCTATTTTATGGAAAGCGCTAAAATAGAGGTCAAAAGCACTATGATATTTGATTGAAGCGCTATTTTGTGGAAGCATTAAAACATAGTTCAGAAGCGCTGCAATAGAGGGTGTAAGTGCTATTTCAAAAGCACTAAAACAGACCTCAAAAGTGCTAAGACATAATATGGAAGCGCTATTTTGGGTTTCAATGGTTTTGTCTAATTTTTTTCTACTCGTGAAGAGATTTTTGTTTAGGATTTTTGATCTTGACAAGATATATTCACTAGTTATTTTCTGATGTTGGATGATAAACCTGAAGATTCAAAGTTTCTTTATTGCAAAAATTGATTGGGCCTAGTTGAGTATTCTATTATTGGCCATGGGATGGAGGACTAACGTATGGGTTGAATATGATTATGATATTGTGTAAGAGATCTTCTTTGAAATTAGGCTTGTGAATAAAGAGGCTCTAAGGCATAATCACCAGTATAACCCCTAGCAAAATCGTGATACCTATGTATGAAAGTTCTATGATGAAGTAATATTTTTCTACTCTGATACAAGAAACGTCTTCTTCTTAGAATATCTTTGTAACTAAGTGGTTTCTTCGGTTTCTTGATTTTGAGGGATTTCTTGACAAAAATTTTGGATTTCCAATCTCTAATCATAAATTTACTAGGTGGTTTTGTTTGACTCTTTTTTGGTGTTTTTCTGGATGATCTTTATCTGAGTTAAATGATTTGAGAACATGACAAGAAATTGTAGAACATTTATTTTTAATCCTAGAATCTAAACAGATAGTGTATGTCCAAGAACCATGAATGGTCCCTATTGATTTCCACAAGTTTATTTTAACAAAGATAAACTTCAGACAAACTCACTCTTAAGGTGAAAAAAGGTCATCGTTATATTCAACAACCCACATCTTAAAATTGCGTTGACTCACACAGCTGTGTCACCCCCTAAAAGGTGCCCATGTTTTTGTCTTTTCCAGGTGTGTACTCAAAGTTGGATTTCTCATCCCTTGAGAAAATGGTCCTTGGAAATTATATGGTGAGTGTCTTGGGGGTAGATTCTTACGTCCCTTTGCACTACAAGTATTACAATGTCTGGTTACTGACTCTGCTGGATACTACACTATGGTTCTTAGATAGGGTTTCCGTTCAGAGAGGCAATAGATAAACCCCCTCAGGAGACCTCTCAATCTTTAGAATAAATATTTTGGGGATGGTTATCTTTGCACAACTCCAAAAAGAAATGGGTTTCCCCAGATTCTCTTTAAATTTTATAGTGGGGTGGAAAACCTGGCTTTGGTTGTTCCCACTTATGTCATTCCCGTAGGGTGAGTACTTTTTCCCACTATGGTAGGCCTTCTAAAGGATTTAAAAAGCATAAATTGCATGGAAATAAAGGATAAGCCTGACATTTTGATCACCCAGTTAAGGGGAGAGCATAAGCCTATTCACCACACAAGCACAATAATCAATGTTCAATTTTAAAACCCAAAAGACAATTTTTTCTATTCTATGTGAAGATTTTGTTTCACAAAAGTCATGGTGTCAATTTTAACTGATATAGTAAAATGTGTGATGTCTATCATAGGATTGATAAATTTTAAATCAAGTGACTACCCTAGGATTGTTTCTTTTTAGTCCAAACGCATCAAAAATAAAATTTTGCGATCGCGTCGGATCTAGATAAGTAGTTATAGAAGCATTGAAACAAAAAATAGAAGCACTATAGTTTATATCAGATGCGCTATAGTTAAAAGTGCTACAACAATTTTCTGAACTTCCATATAATTTCGCAGAAGCACTATATCAGATGTGCTGGAAACAGGTGGTATGCGCTAAAATAGACCATGGAAGTGCTATAGTTTCCTCCTCAAAAGCACTAAACAATTCTTCAAAAGCACTATAGTTTTTGTGGAATCTCTGAAACAAAGCTCGAAAGTGCTATAGTTTTCGTCAGAAGCACTGAAAAAGCTCTCGCTCGTGTTAAACTAAACACACCAGAAACTTGTGTGACATTTTTTAGATTTTTTTTGTGAAATATGGGGTTAAGCCCCACGATAGGCTCCAAATTGTAAGTGTGAAATAACTAAATAGTAAAATAACTAAAAACACCTCTTAATATGACATTATATCAATGAATTTAATCAACAAATAAGATATTTAAAAACCTAAAATCCATTGAAAGCATCATATTGCTCTCTATCTCCAAAGATTTATTAAACCACTATGGCTCTCAGATCGTGTAAGCACTTTGACTATTAAAATGGTAATCTGGAGAATGAGAAGTTATTAAAATGCAAGAAACAAATCCTATATGATGATATTGTAAACTAAATTGACATAAAACTGATAAATGAAGCTACAGTAATCTACAATGCAGCCATGATATGAATTCTACTAATGCTATGATGCTATTGCTATTGCTTATGATGCTTGATTTATTGATTTCCTGTAGATTTTTATTGCACAAAGTTGGGATTCTGGATCCATTTACTATTGAATGAGGTTGTATTTATAGATTTCTCGGCAACACATTTGCACAGGGGCAACAAAGTAGAGGCTTGGATTCAATCTGGAGGATTGAATGGTGAGAGATTGAGAAGATTGAGAAGATTTTCAGAATGGTTCCTACCCATGCAAACACCACGCAAGAGGATAGGAAGAATTGATGGAAGAGGATTGAGAGATTGATTTCCAATTTGTCTCCAATTTGTCTCCATAGCTTCCCATGAATACTAGTTGAATTAAATTAGACATAAATTAGATATATAATGTCTAATTTGCTAGGTGAGTAAATAGAGGAAATTTTCTTTATGCCTTTATTTAAATTATTTTATTTATTTATATTAGAAAAAGGGGAATAAATAATTTAATAAAACAAACTATAAAAGTTTGTTTATTAAATTAAATAGAAGGGATATGATAATTGAAAAATAAAGTATTTAACCTTTGTTTAATTAATTAAGATTGAATGATGTGATTAAGATAAAATAGAGGAATTTGATAATTAAAAAAGACAAAGTATTTAATTTTGTTTATTTAATTACGATGAGATAATAGTAGAATTAGAAGAATTTAAATAAGAATTTAAACGTGAACTATATAAATAAATATTTCTATTTATTCAATAGTAGAGGAATTTAGGGTAATTAATCAAATAAGTAATATCTAATTAATTAGATTTTCTAGACCAATTTTAGGTGTATACAATTATAGCAAGGGATCCCTTAGTATATCCTTAAAACATTAGTGTAGAAAGTACACTAACATTTTAAGGGGGGAATATAGTCCCATGTTCATTATTTGCTTATGAAATGGCCCCATTTTAGTGATGATGGCATACGTCTCTTAGGAAGTGTGACCTTGGAATTTAAAGTGTGTTGTTCCCGATCTACATGTTGTGTCTCCTTTTTGGTGATATTAGGCTTGATATCCCCTAAGTGTGTAACTTTTATTAGTAAATGATGTTCCCCTTTGTGATAAAAATATGGCTAGTACTCCCTAAGGTGTGATCATTTTATTCCTTGACTTGTCCTCTCTTAGTGGTGATGTCATGTTTGATGTTCCCTAAGGTGTGACCTTTCATATTTTGAGAAAATTTCCTTTGTTTTTTTTTGTAAATCACCTATTGCAATGGTGTTGTTATAACACCTCTTGTGAGGTTTTGGCCTTATCTTGTTATTATTTATGCCCCTCCTTAGGCAATTTTTTTCACCTTATTAGGTGATTTTGGAATTTTTCTTTCACTTAGTTCATAGGCATTGAATTTAGTGTTACTTTAGCATATCATCTTGAACATTTTGTAGCACCCTATCAGAGTTATCATGGAGTATATTTATCTTGGTATTGTTAACATGGGTACGCACCTAGTGAATAGAGGACTTCACTAGATCTAGTGCATTTCTCTTTTTACTATCTTATCTTGGGGGATAACCTAGTGAGTATCAAACTTCACTAGCCCATGTGCCTTCCAATTTATGATTCACCTAGAAAATGTCATAATCCACTATTGTGTGAGTTATGAACACCTTAAAATGGCCACTAAGCATAACACAACTTGCTTGCCAATAGATTTGTATTTCATGAGTGTCTAGAGCATAATTCAACTTGCTAGCCTTGTGGAACCCATCATAATGTATGTGCACCTAGCATAACATAGCCTGCTAGCCAATAGATCCATGAATCTCATGAGTGATGTAGCATAACATAGCTTGCTAATCCTTATGGGAGCATTTCTTTGACTAACATTTATTCGATGGATGAAATTTGGTATTCAATAAAATTTAAGACTAAGGTCTCTTTTCCTTATCGAATCAAATCCTTTTAGTACTAACCTTGTGAATTTTTGTGTGTATTTTGTATGTTTTCTTTGTGTTTTTTTTTTTTGCATCATGTTTGTATTCATTTTTTTGTCATTACACATTATGTTAGGTCATGTTTTTTCATCATGTATGCTTTTTTTTTTTTTACATGTATGCTTTTGTATGTTGTCTTGTTGCATTTCATACATGTGTGTTCCTTTGTGCTTATGCTGATTTTCCATGGGATCTTAGATCCTAGGGTATTATGCACTGCCCCTTGATCCTTCATCATCCTATCTCTTCAGCATTTGAACAATTGGACCCCTCTTGACATAGATTTTCTACTTTAATGTGTCTAAGCATAAGTTCATACTCTCACTAAAGTGGGGGCTAAATGTAACATCATAAATTATCACCCTTAACAATTTCATAATATGTTTTGTCCCCCTTAAATCATTGAATCTAATTAGGTTCTTAATTTTCCTTAAATTATGCATTCTATAGCCCATTTATACCACCTTTAGAGAAAATGCAAGCATTGAAAAAATGCATACAATTGACATTTTTCCCTTGACACTTCATGCCCTGGAAAATAGGACCAAGACCCATTCACCCTAGGGTGTATGGGTCACTCTATTTTTTCGGGGAGCAATTTTAGATATGCCAGTGTTAGTATTTTAGCATTCAAAATTCAAATTGTAAATGTTGGCTATTAGGATTTAATCTTCAAGAAATTAGAGAAATGCCTATAAATACCTAGTTTTTACATCATTTGAAATCTAAGTGAAATTATCTAGAAAGAGGTGAATGTTAAGAGCATTCAAGAGGAAGTCAAGAGAAACATTTCAATGACTTATTACACAAATTCAAGATCCAAGCATCACATCAAAGTGTATGTGAGTTCATGTTGTCATATTATCATTATTTTGTGAAGGTGAACCCTTTTTATAGGTCTCCAAACAATTCAAGAATCCAATAAAATAAGATCCAAGACCTTGAGGTGATGTGTAAGATACTAGTCCTTCAAAGAATCCATTGCAGGGTGGTGAGTTGTAGCACCCCAAGTGATTTCATCATTCCTTCCTATTGTTTACCCATTTATTATTGACATTGCCATTGTGGAAGTAGAAAAAATTACGCAAGGTTTGACTAAGGAAAGCCTCTAAATGGCATAACATCTCTTCTCTTTGTGAATGTGTAGATCTTAGGTTTGAAGAGGATTGAATAATCTTGAAGACAATTTTTTTACTCTTGCATTTGAAGCCCTACGTCTTGTCAACTCAAAGAGACTCACGTATAAAATTACCCAACAGTGTTCTGAAAACTTTGTAAGAGGAAACAGAGATCTTGAATCTTTCATTAGAGGCCCCCAAAAACAAATTAAAAGTAGCATAAAAGGACTCATATGCTCTAGGGAACCTATTTCCTCCTATAGTGGTTGAAACCAATTTTTTGGGTAGGTACATAGTCCTCTGCACTTCCCATATTTTCTTGCAAACTGTTGTTTCAATCTATACATTATCAAGATCTTGAATTTTTCATATTAGGGCACATAGTCTGATTAGGTTAATCATTACAAATCAATTCCAATCTATCCGTATCCTCAATAGGGTGGAGATCTAGGTCTAATTAGCTCACCTTCATGGTCAAAAGTTAATCTACTCACCTTGTTGATTTCTATCTCGATGAAATGCTTAGTGCTTGAATGCTTGATGCTTGCTTGAGAAGATAGAATGCTTGAGTGCTTGTGGAGATGAAATATTTTAGGGGGGAATGAGGATAAAACCCTTATTTATACATGTTATGCCCTAATTCCTCAAAAATAACACATGATAGGCCGACCTTAGGGTTTTGGAGGTAAAGTCCCATTAGAATTTTGTTTTAATTTTGAATTTTATGCCAAATGGGACTAAGTCACCCAAGATGGAAACTTAGTCCACTTGGAAAAATTCAAGTGGCAGTCGGGAATAAAAAGGTGTTTAATGTTGATTAACGAGATTGTCTCCCAAAACACACTTAAGTTAGTCCTAAAAGTACATTAAGGGGCCATTTTTTCATGGGAAACGGTTGAATTAGTGATGACAAGCCTAGGAAAGTGTGAAAATGTGTTACAACACTTTACAAAAAGGCTTGGAAAGAGGTAAAAAGGGGTTGTTTAGATGAATTATGTTGAAACGGTCTTAGAAAAGTGGGAAGACGTATTACAACACTTCACAAAATTTTTGTAAAACACCATTAATTTTTTGATTTGCAAGTGTTCAAGGCCTAATGTGAATGTGTTGGCCACATCACAACATTATATCTAAGAAAAACCAGGCCAAAATCTAAGGGAAAAGGCCCAAATGAATGAAAAGTGTCAAGGCTACACTTTTTGGTGACAAATTTAGCACCCACTTTAGTGAGAGGATGAACTTGATTCAAACTTACACTAAAGTAGCTAAGTCATGCATATCGAGAGGGATCTAAATGTATGACTATAATAAAGAGGGATGATCAAGCCACCAGGATCAAGATCCCATGGAAAACCAAACATAAACACAAAAGATCACACAAGAAAGTGATGTGAAAGAGTGAAGAGAGGGAAAGTAGAATCAATCTTTGACCATTTGTCCAGCTAGTCGTGGATCAGATCTAGGTTGTTTTTTTGAAAGGATGTGTACTCACTCTGGGGCGACGAGACTTTTGGTTGTCTGTTGGGTGAGGAGGCCCAAAAGGGTGAGAAACATACACTCAGTTGGTATGCACTCACAAACACACAAAGGTGGCTATGGGGAAATTCATGCCACTAGTTGGGATTCCTGCTCAACCATACCAAAGTTATACCTCCTGATAACTTTGATAAGGTGCCAAAAAATACAAGGGTTTGTGCTTCATGAGACGAGAAAAGTTGCATATGCTTGGAGTTCATGAACAAGTGCAAGATGGCACCACATGCATGCAAGTTGTGTTATGCAAGGTGGCCATATATGCAAAATGCAAAAATGTAAAATGTAAAATGAGTGTTCCAAGGAGTCTTGTTTAGTTCATGTGAGGTCTTTAACTTAGGGAACATTGTGTCTAATGTATCCAAGAGAGGACCAATAAAAGAATAGAAAAATCACAACTTAGGGGATGCAGTGTGTCGCATCAAGCCACTAAGAGGAATGTAATATGCTAGGACAAGTCACTTTAATGAAGTAAATTACACCCAATGTCATCCACAAAGCGATAAACACATTGCATGAAGTAATAATACTGCACTAGGAACCAAGGACAAAGAAAAAAAATGAAAAATAAATAATGCCAATGGATGCCCCCACTTTAAAGGAATTGATATACACCATTTTGTGAGCAATTAATTTAAAGTAGAGAAATGCATAATGCAAAAAGAAAGAAAAGGACATGAGAGCCTACTTGGAAAGCCATATGCCAAGTGATAGGTTTCCAAGGGAGGCTGCATCATGTAAAAGAAAAGGAAAAATAAAAGAGAAAGAGGGGTGCCCCCAAAATGAAAACACAAAACACATAAGGTATCTATGGATTTGGGGTTAGTATGATCATTGTTGCAATGCTTGTGTAAAGAGTGAGGAACTGTCATCATTCCCCCAAATACATAGAACTAGAAGAAGGACACAAAGATAATGAAAACAAAGAAAAAAAAAGAGTCATTTTGGGTCAACATGGAAGAGACATAGGATGTCTTGATGCTTTGCATCATCCCCAAAAGGACAAAAAAATAAAAAGGAAAAGACAAATAAAAAGAGCCTTTTTGATTCAACATGAAGGAGAAATTGTGGTCTCAATGCCTTGTGTCATCCTCAAAAGGAAGGGAAAGAGAAAAAGAAAAGGAAAAGGACCTTTTGGGTCAACATGAAGGAGACATTGCGGTCTCAATGCCTTGCATAATCCTCAAAAGGAAGGCAAAGAGAAAAAGTAAAGGACATTTTAGGTCAACATGAAAGAGACATTGTGGTCCCAATGCCTTGCATCATCCCCAAAAGGAAGACAAAAGGAAAAGAAAAAAAAGAAATTGAAAGTGAATTCATGACATAGAGAAGAAGGTACAAATAGAAGAATGCCACAAAGAGAGAGGACATCAAACATAGCTATATGAGGGAGATACGTCACAAAAGAAAACATGCAAAAGAAAAAGAAAAGGCTAGTAAGGAAAATGTGCATCAATGATCAAGCAAGTCACCTACCTCCCAATCTTGCTCAGTATAAAATTCGGGTGGGCAATTAGCAAGAGAGACAACAACAATTGCAGAAATAGCATCAAGTTCAATGCTTTTTCGAGGAGAATTATCATGTATACTCATGGAAGAGGAAAATAATGTATTCAAAGTGTTGTGCACCTCTTCATCTATATTGATGACAATAGGAGGGCGAAGGACAATATCAACTGAAGCATGTGCTATTGGTTGCAATGGGGGTATAACATCAGGCTACAATGGTGGGGGAGGAGGGTCATCAAGTACTACTTCTAAAAAAAGAGGATTATGATTTTCAATATTTTCTTCATCACGTGACTAGTGAGCAAGAGCACGATGGCAACGCCTATGCTCCCTAGCTCCTTTATTTCTTTTTATTTTTTTTTCAAGTTGCATCTGAGAAGGAGTAGGTTGGTCAACCATAGGTTGCCTATCATTCCTATGGGGAGGAATGGGAGGAACCATAGGTGGTTCATCCAATTTCTCCTTAGCTTTATAAACTTATTTAATGCGAGGAGGGAGGATGGGATTATTGTCATGATCTCTAGGCCTCTTTGACGATGTAGAGGATGTTTCAAGTGTTGTCTGGTTAGGCATGTTGGATTTGGGTTGCAACATGGTTTCATCAAGGATGGAGATTTTAGAAGTTGAGGGGGTCATGTTGTGAAGAGATAATTCAGAGATTTTCTTTGCTTTAAACTTCTGATAGGCAATGAAAAAGAAATCTCTTTGGGGAGTGATGGGTTCCATGGGCTCTAGCTAAAAGGTGTCTAAAGAAAATTTTCCTTTGGAGGATAAGGGATTGAAGCCACTATGATGGAAATTGAATATTTCATTGTCAAAGGGAAACTTCAAACATTTGTGAAGAACCGAGGGGATCACTTTCATTGAGCAAAGGCATGGGTGGCCTAGCCGCAAATGAAATTGGTCCTACTATGGGATGATAGATAATGTAATGTCCAATGTCTTAGGGCCTATCTATAATGGGAGAGCAATTGATTTGATCGTAGGGCAGGAAAAACCATTATGTGTTTTGATCCATGCATTAGGTTTATCATAATAAAGATCATGTAGTACCAAAAATTATTCTATGATCACATTCTTGCCATAGGCGGGATCTATGAGTATCCCATTAGTGGGCTTATCATAGATTCTACCAGCTATGTAGAGAGGACCATCAAGAATATTTTTGAGTATGTCTTGAGGTGAAAAAATAATATCTAGAGATGTTTTGGTTTGGACCTTATGAGGGATAACATCAATCGCGCCTACCATTTCATCCACAGGATTGACATGGGTCACATTCGAAAGAGGATTAGAATGTTTATCTTGTGTATCAGCATTCATAACATTATTCTATGAAGTTTCATAGTCTTTCACAAAGGAAACATTATGTTTAGGCATGGGATTGGTGAAAATTTTTAAATTTTGGTTTGGGGGTGCAACAAACTTATTGCCTTTATCATTAATACCAACAATGGATAGATGACTTGAATCAATGAGCTCTTGCACAAGGTGCTTAAGATGCTTACATTGTTTGGTGGCATGTCCATTCTATCGATGAAAATAGAAATAAGTGTTGGAGTTATAGGATGGAGGTAAAGGCTTATTAGGATTGGGTGCATGGACAAAACGTAAGGAAATAATTTATTTTTATAGTTCAAAGTTGGGTCATGGTATTATGGAGGGTATTAGGTAAAGGCGTGAAGGTTCTTTTGGGATCTCTGTAAATGAAAGGCATCACAGTCTTAACAGCTACTATTTGAATATTAACAAGTGGAAGGGATTGTGAAAGAGGGTTAAATTAAAAAAGCCCTTTATTTGGATTTTTAAATGGATGAGAGTTGGTTTGGTTGGTAGTGTCAAACTTCTCAACTCGACTAGAAGTGGATCACGTATCATGACTACTAGTTGAATTGTGATAATCGCAGAGCGATGTGCATAAGTGCATGAAGGAAGGGAACTTCATCAAGGTGAGTTTGTCCTGAAGGGGTGTTAGCAAGTTTTTAGTAAAAATATTTTGAAGATGTGTATCAAGTATCTTGACATCAATTAAGGAATAAAGCACCTAATAACGAGAGATAAAGTCTGTTATCTTTTCATTAGTGTCTTGCTTACATCTCATCAAATCGGCCAAGGTGTTTTTAGGAGTCGTGTGCAGTTGGAAATGGTTGATAAAGGCATCAAAAAGTTCATTGAATGAACTAATTGAATTGTTTGGTAACAAATAAAAAAAATTCAAAGCAGTGTCTTTGAGGGTCCTAGGAAATAGTTTCGCTAACATTTTTTCATCAAGAGAAAAATCACTACACAAAGCAATATAAGAATTAATGTGATTAGAAGGATCACCCTTCCCTCCATACTTCTCAAATCTAGGTATTTCTATTCCTTGTGGCATCGAGGTGCGTAGGATTTCTAAGGACAAGGGATTTCTATTAACATAGTGGGTGGGTGAACCATGTTGGTTTTTGTTGATAGTGGAAATCTGTTGTTGCATGGATGAAACAGTGTGAAAAATTTGTGTGATGACAAGATTGGTATAAGTGGGATTAGGTGGAAGAGAAAGTGGTGAAGGGGTGAATGTAGTGGAAGGGAAAGTGAATGGGATGCTAATGGAGGGTATGGTGGAAGTGGATAAAGGATGCGATGCCACATAAGAAGTAGGAATACTAAGGGAAGGAATCACATTGCTAACCTGTTGCACGGTTGTGGTCACATGAGGAGAGGCATAGGTAGGAATGGAAGCTATTTTTGAGGGAGGAGGAGTTGGAGGTCCTCCTTGGGTAACAATAGGGGTGGTTGGTTGACAGACCCTAGGTGTGGAAGAGGCATTTTTTTGGTATATCTCAACTATTTTCTTCACAACACCTAGGCCATCATCATTGTCAACCATACGATGAATATTTTCTATAGTGGGAATAGCAGTGGCATAAATGTTCTAAAAAATCCATGTTGGAGGTCGGCTAGGTCTACATGAATTTGAAAGATATTTTCATGTGGGAGGTCATCAAGTTTATTGGCAACATGTGTGTTTCCTAAATGCGGGGAGTTACTAAGGGTGGTTTCCAAGCCTAGTGCACTATTGTTGATACTAGGAGTAGAAGCTCGAGAGATCCCAAGATCTACAAAAAAAGTATGGTCGTGAGATGCCATGAGTCTAGAGATTCGCCTCACTATGGTATCAACAAGAGAAGACCAAACCCTCATGTAATTATTTCTAAAGGTGGGGTGGATGCAAATGCAATGTAAACAAAGAAGACTAAAATTCTTATAACTAGGATTCTCAAAAATAAAATAGAAATGCATAACTAGAAAATAGAAGTGCAGAAAATTCTTTGAAAATTCCAAAAATTATAGTCTAAATGGTGCAAGTGGACTAAGTTTCCCAATGTGGCGAATTAGTCCCAACAGTGATATTTTTGACACTTTTATAATTTTTTACTAGTTTTTATGATTTTTATGTTTTTCTGATGCAAATACAGAACGAAAATCCATATTTATTTATACTATTTCAATGAAAATGCAATGTAAAGTGCAAGTTAAAATGAAATTTTCACTAATGCACTTTCTAAAGCTCTAGAATGCAAACAATGCAAAACCCTAATGCAATGCAAGCTTTTTCTTAGGATGCAAGTGCAAAAATCAGAAGTGAAAAATAAGTGTTCTAAGGTTGGGTTCAACAAAATGAACTGCCAAAAACAAATGCAATATAGGAAAAGAGGATTCCCTAATAAGCCCCTAGGGTATTCCACCTAGGAGCTTGGTTGAGAAATGGATCTCTTTCACACTAAAGGATGTGTTCTTTGTGATTTCATTCAAGGATTGGGGTTGTGTTGTGTTTGTGATAGAGTGTGTCTAAATGTTGCTAAGTAATGAAATGAACTAACTATGAAATGTAAACTAATGAAATGCAAGAGTATTAAAAGCACTATGTAAAATGACCTAAAAATGTATGCAAGTTGTAAAGAAACTGGAAGAGACATAAATGGTGCACCTGGAAACTGAAGGTTGAAGAAGAGGAGCTTTGGAATCTTTTGGAAGCTGCTAAAAATTCTCACTGGGACACTTACGCCAAAATGGGCGACCTCGTCCTCTTCTCGAGAAACTTTGTTGGAACAGGTTTCTGGTAAAAGGGTATCCTGAAACACATAAACCAATTTCTAGGCCTGGTACAGGGACTAATTCACCAATGATGGTGACTTAGTCCACCTAGAGCTTTCAAGAGTTTTGAGGTTGGAATCTATAGGTGCCCACTTGTACTTTTATTTCTAATAGAGATCGGTGTCCAAATCTTCAAAAAAATACTTACAAGTTGTCTTTTAGCTCCTTCTAGGGTTTCTTGACTTGGAATGATGTGGATGGAATAATGACACCCTTTTAGCACTTTTCTCCTTGACTAATCTGCATACAAATTTGCAAAGCACACATGCAAAGAGAAGGAAAAGGGTTAGAGAATAGGGGTTTGCCTTAGTCAAACCCCATGTTGGTAATCAAACCCAAATGAAATAGAATGAAAAGGGAAAGATGATTGAATAACATCCAAGTACAAAAACTTGTGAAGCCCTTGTTGAAGAAATCTAAAGATATGCAAGAACCAGCTCCAATGGATGATGTCTGAAATTCTTAGTGCTTTATTGCTTGATGCTTGCTTGAGAAGATAAAATTCTTGAGTTCTTGTGAAGATGAAATATGTTAGGGGGGATGAGGATAGAAACCCTTATTTATACATGCTATGCCCTAATTTCTCAAAACATAACACATGATAGGCCGACCTTACGATTTTCGAGGCAAAGTCCCATTAGAATTTTGTTTTAATTTTGAATTTTATGCCAAATCGAACTAAGTCACCCAAGGTGGTGAATTAGGCCACTTGGACAAATTCAAGTGGTAGTTGGGAATAAAAAGGTGTTTAATGTTGATTAACAGGATTGTCTCTCGAAACACACTTAAGTCGAGCCTAAAAGTACATTAAGGGGCCATTTTGTCATGGGAAAGGGTTGAATTAGTGATGACAAGCCTAGTAAAGTGTGAAAATGTGTTACAACACTTTACAACACTTTGGCACAAGGCTTGGAAAGAGGTAAGAAGGGGTTATTTGGATGAATTATGTTGAAAGGGTTTTAGAAAAGTGGGAAGATGTGTTACAATACTTCACAACACCTTTGTAAAACACCATTAAGTTGTTTATTTGCAAGCATTCAAGGCCTAATGTGAATGTGTTGGCCACATTACAACATTAGATCTAAGCAAAATGAGGCCCAAATGAGTGAAAAGTGTCAAAGTTACAGTTTTTGGTGACACAAATAATAATATTTTATTAATTACTTGGTCCATTTAAAAAAAATGATAAATAATAATTAATTTGGGTCCAAATAATCAATTTTAATTAAATTTATTTCACTATAAATTTATCCTTAACCCATGGGAAATATAAGAACAATCAATTTGACCAAAAAAATAATTAAAGATGGGACATCACATCTTTTAGATTTATTTTTTATAGAACCTTGTCAATGTATTGCCCTTCTCAATTATCTTCTCACCTTCGATATTCATCTCACTAATAATTCATTTCTCACTCTCCTTCATGATGAGAAAAATTTCAAACAAGAATTCATTGCTTAGATATCTTGTGTTTAGCCTTTGACTCTAGTGGAAGTGTCAAGCTAAAAAAATCGATAGGAACAAGTACTCGTTTAGGAATGTTAGGTCCCTGAGATTAAACATGCAACTAATCAAAATGGGTACCCCTTATGAACTAAAAAAAAATTGTTGGTATATATTTAATTAGTGATCCTACTTAATTTTTAATTAGTGAGTATATATTTAAAAAAATTATTTAAAATAGTAGATTAATTTAGTAGAAGATTTAAAACTTGAAGTGCAAGTGAAGAAGAACATGAATTTATACAAGCAAATATATCATTTTTTTTTATTTTTTAATTTATTTTAAAAATCAATTATTAAACAAAGATTATGATTTTGGAAGGGCTTGAAATAAACAAAGAAAGGACTTTATAAACCACTATAGTTTACAAGCTTTTTAAATAAAATTGAACAATAACCATAAAAACATAAGCCAACAATTACATATGATCTTACTATAAGAATGCAATATATCCTTTCTTTTTCACTTAGTAATGGGTATGTCTAAAGAGTAGCCCATGTCAACTTTCTCCCTTCATGGATTTGGGTAGATAACCTCATCTATTATCTCTTGATTTGTAAAGGAGGAAGTTCGAGTAACCATGTTTTGGTTTGCATCATCCATAACAATTACATCTAATTCATAATGTTCACCTGAGCTCCCCTTTGTATTAGAAGAATTGTTGTTCTCTTTTAGCATTTCCACTGAGAAAATTTGGGATGAAACTCGCTCTTGATATACATACTTCGTAAAATATTTCATAGATTTGAACACACTAATCTTTTTCCTTGAATAATTGGGACCTTTGATGAAATTGTGTAAGGCTTGTGAAAGAAAAATGATTAAAGCCATAGATGATACTATTCCAGTGATGAGATACAATCCCCAAAAGCTTTCCACATCTAACCTTCTTAAATCTTGTGACAAATCAGAACACTTATTGATAGTATCATTGAAATACATAGCTTTTATCCTTTCAAACTCACCACTTTGTGAAAGATTTAAAATCACCTTAGAAAACTCTTATGTTAAAGAAAAACCTTTTTGAAAAACCTACAAGAAAAAAACATCACAAACAATTAACCCTTAAATACTAATTCCAACAAAAGAAACTATACGATGGAAACCCAAAATAAAATTAAACTTGTTGTGATCAATAATGTGCACAAATATGTATAAAAGGAACTTACAAAACCAAAGCCCCCACTTTGATACGTCGTCCCCACCATGGAATAGCCGCATTCACCAGAAAGGAAGGCACGAACAAATGGTACTTCATCTAAAATGGCGTCCACGCCTCCGTTCTTTGCACCTTTTGACAGAGCCTCCTTGTACGCCTTTCGCGATGAAAATGGTTCCAGATCTATATTGGCAATTCCCGAATCGTGAGTTAGAAAGCTCCCAACATATGAACTGCGATACCCCAATTTATAGTTACCAAAAACATTTACGATTGGTGTAATTTGTTGGGCAGTCAGTCTCGAAGCAAGATTAGCTGTATAGCTGGACGTTAAAACGAAAGCTACAAACAGCCAAGCTGCAACAACTACTCGAGTCAAATTGTGATGGATACTTTCTCCTGCAAAATGGGGAACATAGGCAACATGTACATCAATCTTTAAAATATAATAATAATAAAAATAAATATTGAATCTATTAAACATGTGATGTTGGTTTAAAGAGTATGTTCTGAGTTTTGATTTGTTTAGTTGGCTCATCTAAAATCATACTAGTTTCTTCAATAGAATCCACTTATTAATGTGATTTTCAATCAACTAGTAAATGGGTCTTATTAAAGTAATTAATAAATGAACTATCTATGCTCATCAATAAATGAGTCTTAATGGAAAAGTTAGAGTGATTTTAGATGAGTTGTCTAAACAAATCAAAACTTTTTAAATTTGATCAACATCATGAACACTGAGTAGAAATTAACATCATTCTCTTCTTTCTATCTGCACAACATTCTGATGATAGATCATAAAACATGATCCAAAACATTGATGTAAAAATCACACAAAATTTCAATTCAAAAATATCTGCGCTCTATTTAATCACTGACTGAATAATTGAGTAGAAAAGAAATGCTTACTGCGAGCGTAAAACACTGCAGAGAACGCAAACCTGGAAGAGTAAAATGGAATTTAGGTTATGCCTCGAATATGAAGAAATGAAAGAAAGAAGCGAGAAATCAAGGAATAATGCGATACCAGGACAGAGTGACCACTTGGGTAAGGGGGCTTCCCCTGAAGTCAGGATTCTTTTTATGCTCCAGTAGCCACACCGCTAGTCCTGTATACATAAGAAACGCCATCGTTGTAGCCCACAGTGCTGGAGTAAATGGTAGAAGGAATGTCCAAACATTGTTGGCTTCCTGCTTTATGGCTGTGGGAGCCACCATCACTAAACCCGTTTCCGTGTATGGTTGTGTGAAATCCACAATTTCACTCCGGTTTGCTGTAATTGTAACGTCACCTACAACTGCGTCGTATTTCTGCCAAAGCAAAGCAAAACAACTTTTAAAATTGGGCAATTCTCTTCACTAGAAAAGATTGCCTAATGCTCTTCCGGAAGGAATGATGAGAAAAAGGAAAAAGAAAAGAAGACCTTGAGATACACTTGCATGACGAGTTCTTCATAAGAATAATTGTCAAAAGAAGTGCCGCTCTCAGAGTACGGAATGAAATCAAACTGCAGTTGAGGATCAACAATTCTCACAACAGCACGAAATACATCAATAGAGAACCCGGTGATTTTAGGTTCATTACTTCCTGGCTCCAATGAGACACTAACAAATTCCTCCCAACCAGCTTTTCTAGGAACGGCGATCTTCAGCCTAGTTGGTATTGCCCAACCGCGAGGAACTGTGACAGACCCACCAGGCCAAATCACGGATCGAAGCCCCTCGTCACCAAAAGATGGAGTTTTGAGCAACTTAGAGGAATTATATGGCCAATACCCAACAACCTGGTAGCTTTTGCCCACCACATTTACTAACTCATAACTGCAGCCGTATATTTCCCCATCATGGAACTTAACAGACCCGCTTAAACCAGCAAAATTTGTTAAGAAAATCTCCTGCAACAGCTTCCTACCTTGCTGGAACACCTTGACTTCAGTATTTGCTATTACTAGTCCAAGACTGGTTGAGGGTGTACAAAAACTTAAACTTGTATTTCTTGCAATCTTTCCAACTGCTTGAGCTATCATGAGCACCGTATCATAGGCCAATAAACCATATGCATTCAGCTCCGTGTTTCTCGTGTTGGGGTTGTCAAGCCTAAATTGTCGTTCCCACCTTTCAGTGAAATCATTCAGCTGTTTAGAGTCTGAGATGTGTGCTTTAACTCCAAGCAGGCCTTGCATGGATGACATTGTAGAAGTATTTAGCGCATAATCCCACAGACTGGTAAACCTTTGGGTTGTTATCCACACGTAACCAGCCTCCATCATTCCCATCTCCTGCGCCTCCATGAATAGATTCTTGCCCAGACCAAAAGGCGTGTGAACTACATAGACTCTTGATTCTATTGACTTGAGTTTATAAAGCTCCTCTCTTATTGTTTTTTTCTGTGCACTTGAAGAGATTATTGATGTGTATACAATTTCAGAGTCCAGATCTCGAAGGGCGTCACGCAACGAGGGCATGGCTCCTGAGCCAAAATCATCATCTGAGTGAACAAATGCAATGCTTCTCCAGCCGTAATTCTTAACCAGGGCTGCGACTGCTTTCATCTGAATGCTATCACTGTATGCCATGCGAACAAAATATGGGAATCTCTGGTTGCTGTGCGCGGGACTTGTGACAGACAGTGACAGAACTGGAACATTGGCTTCCTCTCCAAGATCTGACAAAAAAGGCTGAGTCATAGATGCTTGCGCTTGTATTAATGCCACTACTTCTCGGTTGGCTAAAAGATCAACAGCTGCATTCACCCATAAAACTATATCTCAAAGGGTCCACTAAGTATTTTTTAATGAAACTGAAAAAAGGATTGGATTGGATTCGATCTTTCACCATTAAGTAAATGGAGCAGATTGAAACTTTAATAACACAAAAACAGCAATTAGAGAAATAATGACAATAAGAAAAAACATCAAATATATGTCAACTATCAATTAATGGTTACATTCACGCAAAAAGAATGAGTATTTATTTTGATTCTAGGAAAATTTATTGCCAGCAATGTTGAGAAATATGTCTCAACCTTGCAAGCCTTTTCCAGGAAAATTACAGAATTTGTTTGTGGCAGTTTTCCACATGTTTATGCATTGGAAAAAGGTGTATGAGTTGTTAAAAGGTGCCTTGTCCTTAGTAGAATATAGGAGGGCCATTTTTAGAGCATAGTTAATTTGTTTTATGTCTTTTATGGGGGTCTAAACTAGAGGACAAAATTATGGACGGGATTACTATTTTAACCTGGTTGTTTTTCCATCTTGGAAATGTAAATGTCAAAAATGGGCAACATGTGGCATGGTGGTTAAGCCCATGGTTTTGTAAAACCACAAATGGTTTCCAGGTTGTAAATCACTATATAAGGAGGGCTTGGTGAGGAGTTTGAATAATAGAGTTTTGTTTGCAAGGCTGGGTGCTAGAAGGATGCTAGTGATATCTCTCCAAGTTTGAGTTGAGGTGATGCTCTCGTAAGAACTTGCATTGCAAATGTATTGTAATTATTTGTTGATTTGGTAATACATTATGCAGAGTTTAGAGTGTGGGGTTTTTTTCCTGTAAGGGTTTTCCCCACAATAATCATTGTGTTATGTGTTTATTGTTTTATTCATGTTCTTGTATGTTTCTTGAGATTCTTGTAATCAGTTAAGTTGAAATTTACATAATCGTTCTCTCAAGATTAACGTAGGAAGCGATTCCGCACACCTTTGCTTCCTTACAAGTGGTATCAGAGCCTGGCCAGTTTTGGTTCTGTTTGTTGGGTACAGGGTTTTTGAGCTAATCAAGGTTTGAGTGGAGCTTGTGCAGAGTATTTCATTTTTTGTATTGCAGGATCATAAAGATCGCAAGCATGTCGGGGAGGATTGATGTAGAAAAGTTTTCTGGCACAAACTTTGAGATGTGGAAGCTGAAGATGGAAGATCTGTTGATTGATCGGGATCTATGGGATGCGGTGGATGAGAATAAGCTAAGGCCTACAGATCCGACTTTAGCTACACAATATGATGTGATGGATAGAAAAGCTAAAGGTCTCATAAGATTGTGTCTTGCAGACTCAATTCTGATTAATGTGCATGAAGAGTCTACCACGAAGAAGCTTTGGAAGAAGCTAAGTGAGATCTATCAAGCGAAATCACTTGTTAACAAGATTTTCTTGAGGAAGAATTTGTATTCCTTGAGAATGGAAGAAGGTGGATGAATTCCTGAGCATCTGGAAAGTTTCAATATGTTGGTGACTCAGTTGACCTCAGTTGGGGTAGCAATGGATGAAGAAGAAAGGTGCCAAATCCTACTATGTTCATTGCCAGATTCATGGGACAACCTTGTCATGGCCATAGGGAGCACTTCTGTTGTCTTGAAGATGGAGGATGTTGTTGGTTCTCTACTTTCTGAGGAGATGAGAAGGAAGGTCTCTCTGAATGCTAAAGAGGCTTTGAGTGTTCAAGGAAGACCAAAGGAAAGAGGCAAGAACGAAAAGCAGCATGGCCGTTCTAAGTCCAAGAATAAGGGGAGATCAAAATCCCCTGGTAAGTCCAAGGTGATATGTTGGAATTGTGGTAAATCTGGACACTTCCGAAAGGATTGCAAAGAGGAAAAGAAGAAGAAGAAAAAGAAGCAAGATTCTGATTCTGAGTCCGAGAAGGAAGATGGAGACGCTTTTATCGCAGCCTTGGCCACTCATGCAGGTGATAATGCATGGTTAATAGACTCAGGTGCATCTTTCCACATGACTCCTAATAGAAACTGGTTTAGTAAGTATGAAAATTTTGATGGTGGTAAGGTGTATTTGGGTGATAACTCTATTCTTGATATTGTTGGCCGTGGAAGTATTCATGTAAAATTTTCTGATGGTAGAATTAGAAGATTTGATGGTGTCTTGCATATCCCGGGACTAGCAAGAAATTTGTTATCTGTTAGTAAACTAATAGATGCGGGTGTGCATGTACAGTTCTCTGAAGCAGGTGTGAAAATGGTAAGAGGTGCTATGGTAATAGCAAGAGGAAGCAGATTGGGTACACTGTACCAGCTTGATGCATGCACGGTTGAGTGCAATAGTACTTCTAATAAGATTGTGAAAAAGACTACTCTGTTGGAAAAGGAGAGGTTTTCTCTTTCAACAAATGGTCATGGTTTTTGGGTACCCAAGGGTGCTCTGTCTACCGAATCAAAGCTTGCCTGCAGAGAAGACCATGTTATGGCACCAAAGACTTGGCCACATAGGTGAGAAGGGTCTACGGACCTTGAAAAATAAGAATCTTGTTGATGGGTTAAATGATTGCAATCTTGAATTTGATTTTTGTGAGCATTGTATTTATGGAAAACAAAACCGCATTCAGTTTTACTCCAGTTCTCATAAGTCTTCATGTATATTGGATCTGATCCATTCAGATGTATTTGGTCCAGTTGATGTTTCTTCTATTGGTAGATCAGTCTATTATGTTTCTTTCATTGATGATTTTAGTAGAAGAACATGGGTTTATTTTCTTAAGAGTAAAGCTGAAGTTTTCAGTCGTTTCAAAGAATTTAAAGCAATGGTAGAGTTGCAGACTGGAAAGAAAATAAAATGTTTGAGAACTGATAATGGCGGTGAATATTGCTCTAATGATTTTGATACATTTTGTAAAGATTGTGGTATTAAAAGACAGAAGACAACTCCGTATTCTCCACAACAGAATGGAGTTGCAGAAAGAATGAACAGGACCCTGATGGAGAAGGCTAGGAGTATGTTGAGTGGTGCTGGACTAGAACAAAAGTTCTGGGCTGAAGCTATAGCCACTGCCTGCTACCTGATAAACAGGTCTCCTACATCAGCTCTTGTTGATAAAACGCCAATGGAAGCGTGGTCGGGCCACAAGCCTTCACTTAGACATCTGAGAGTTTTTGGTTGTGAGGCATATGCTCATGTGCCAAAGGAGAAGCGGACAAAATTGGATAACAAAGCTGTTAAATGTATTTTCATCAGATACAGTTATGGTGTGAAAGGATACAAGCTTTGGGATCCTGTTGCACAAAAGGTATTTTATTCTAGAAGTGTTATTTTTAGAGAAACTAAGCCATCTTCTATTTCAGTGCAGCCAGAACAAATAGAGGAAACGAAAGATGTGATTCAACTACCTACTACACCAGAGAAAGTTGAATCGAGGCCCTTAGAAAGACAAGATGTCAAAGAGAGCTCTACGAGTACTGAATCATCAGAGGGAGAAGAGGAACCAGAACCAGAACCTGAGTTTTCTAGAAGGACTACTAGACAAAGAAAAGCACCTGATAGGTATGGATATTCTCCTGATGATTGGAGGTGTATATTTGCTTTGAATGCTAACATCGATGAACCAAGATCTGTAGAAGAGGCTCTTGGTATGAATGATTCAGAGTCCTGAAAATAGCCATGGATGAAGAGATGGCAGCTCTTAAGAGGAATGATACATGGGACCTTGTACCATTGCCTGAAGGATGGAAACCTGTTGGTTGTAAATGGGTGTTCAAAAAGAAGATGGGTTCAGATGGAAGCATTGAGAAGTACAAAGCGCGATTGGTTGCTAAGGGTTACTCCCAGGTTGAGGGGTAGATTATGGTGAGATTTTTTCTCCTGTAGCCAAAATGACATCCATTCGATTTTTGCTTTCTATTGCAGCAGCTTATGATCTAGAGATCGAGCAAATGGATGTGAAAACAGCTTTCCTTCATGGAGACTTGGAGGAAGAAATTTATATGACACAACCAGAGCACTATGTGGTAAAAGGTAAAAGTCATTTGGTCTGTAAGTTGAAGAAATCCTTGTATGGTTTGAAACAAAGTCCTAGGATGTGGTACTAGAAGTTTGATACATATGTGTTGAGTTTGGGATTTGTGCGATCTAAATCTGATCATTGTATATATTTCAAATCTGATGGTGATCGTTTCCTGGTTATTGCCTTGTATGTCGATGACATGTTATTTATTGGCAAAGGAAAAGGTTTGATTGCAGAATTAAAATCTCAACTCTCAGCGAAGTTTGAAATGAAAGATCTTGGTGCAGCAACGTACATTCTGGGAATGAAGATTGTAAGAGATAGACAAAACAAAAAGCTTTGGCTAGGCCAGAGTAAGTATGTTGGTACTATTTTGAAAAGATTCAATATGCAGGATTCTAGACCATTGAGTGTCCTGTTACGATGGGAACAAAGCTTTCTAATTCACAGTGTCCTACATCCCCATTGGAGATGGAAGAGATGAGTCGAGTACCATACCAGAGTGCTGTTGGAAGTTTGATGTATGCTATGGTTTGTACAAGACCAAACATTGCCCAAGCAGTGGGAGTACTTTCCCGTTACATGTCTAATCCAGGAAGAGCACATTGGGATACAATTAAAAGAGTTTTTAGATACTTGCGGGGTACCTCAGAGTACTCTATATGTTTTCATGGAATAGGAAACAAGCATTCCTTGGATATTCGAGGCTATGTGGATTTAGACTGGGCTGGTGATGTTGATAGAAGAAGATCCACCAGTGCATATGTGTTTACATTATTTGGTGGTGCAATTAGTTGGATGAGCAAGCGACAGGCTGTGGTTGCCTTGTCCACTACAGAGGCAGAGTATATGGCATCTACTCATGCCTGTAAGGAAGCCATTTGGCTTAAGAGATTGTGTTCAGATATAGAGTTCAAACAGGGTGTAGTGACAATTTATAGTGACAGTCAAAGTGCAATCTGCCTAGCGAAGAACCCGACTTTTCATGCCAGAACCAAACACATTGATGTACAATATCATTTTGTGAGAGATATGGTTGAGGATGGCAAGGTGAAGTTGGAGAAGGTAGACACTTTGGTGAATGTTGCTGATGCATTAACTAAACCTGTGAGCATAGAGAAGTTCAGATGGTGTTCAGAGTCTATGGGCCTTTCGGCCCCTAGCAATTAAGTCCATGATATTTTTGGATCCCCTAACTCTTGCAAGGTGTTCGACAAGTGGGAGATTGTTGAGAAATATGTCTCAACCTTGCAAGCCTTTTCTAGGAAAATTACAGAATTTGTTTGTGGCAGTTTTCCACATGTTTATGCATTGGAAAAAGGTGTATGAGTTGTTAAAAGGTGCCTTGTCCTTAATAGAATATAGGAGGGCCATTTTTAGAGCATAGTTAATTTGTTTTATGTCTTTAATGGGGGTCTAAACTAGAGGACAAAGTTATGGACGGGATTACTATTTTAATCTGGTTGTTTTTCCATCTTGGAAATGTAAATGTCAAAAATGGGCAACATGTGGCATGGTGGTTAAGCCCATGGTTTTGTAAAACCACAAATGGTTTCCAGGTTGTAAATCACTATATAAGGAGGGCTTGGGGAGGAGTTTGAATAATAGAGTTTTGTTTGCAAGGCTGGGTGCTAGAAGGATGCTAGTGATATCTCTCCAAGTTTGATTTGAGGTGATGCTCTCGTAAGAACTTACATTGCAAGTGTATTGTAATCATTTGTTGATTTGGTAATACATTATGCAGATTTTAGAGTGTGGGGTTTTTCTCCCGTAAGGGTTTTCCCCACAATAATCATTGTGTTATGTGTTCATTGTTTTATTCATGTTCTTGTATGTTTCTTGAGATTCTTGTAATCAGTTAAGCTGAAATTTGCATAATCGTTCTCTCAAGATTAGCGTAGGAAGCGATTCCGCACACCTTTGCTTCCTTACAAGCAATTCACCGAAAGAAAATTCACCGTCATGAAAAATTCACAGCCGGAAAAAATTCACTGCCATGGCATTAATTTTTTTTAATATATATTTGAAAAACTTTGATATATTAATGCGGTTAATTTTCCGCCGTGGTGAATTGCTGGCAGTGAATTTTGCTTTGTGATGAATTTTCCATCGGTGAATTGCTGAGTGAATTTTCCTTCGATGAATTGTTGGCCATGAATTTGCAGGATGTCATTTATCTCTTATTGTTATCAATAGGGAATACATGAAGTTTTGTACATCTTACAAATAATCCACTTCTCAAATATGTAGACAAAGCCTCCAAGACAAACTAAGAGTCAAAAGAGTGCGAAATAAAGAGTTTTTGTTACAACATTTCAAGAAGCAATTTGACTCTTCACAAAATGATCACCTTTCTTTGATCGGTGAATAATATCACTCCATCATTTTATAGTAAACATTGCTGGTTAAGAGTAATATATAAAGCGAAATATTGCAGAGATATTAGTTTTTGAGAGATTTTTTATTAATGCAAATTTTTGGATTGAAACTCTGTAATTTTTTACATCAACCTTCTGATCATAGTATATGATCCATTATCAGGATGTTGTGCACTCTGATGATGGATAATGGAGTATGATCCAGGAAGTTATGTAAATAAAAAATTGAACACAATTTCAATCCAAGAATCTACACTAATTTATCATGGATTGTGAAAACTTCACATTATAATAAAAATACAAGTATCTATATAATTAATATAATAAAATAATATTTTAAAATATAAAACTTAAAATAATATTTCTTTTATCTTCTACATAAATTATTCTAAATATAGATATATTAATATATTTAATTTATTTTTATATAAAATTGAGATTAATATAACTTCTTATTAATAAAATAAAAGATTAAAAGTGAATCCACTACATCTACAGTGGCAGCCACTAGAATCCAGATAACTCTGGAAATAGGGACGTCGAAATGTTTTGGAAATAAGTGAACGTGACTCTTACAACCGACCAGAAGTTATCTAGAAGCAAAACAAAAAGAAATTGGCTGGAAGTAATTAACAATGCATGTGTTTTCTTATCTGTTATTACACTTAGTTTTCAACACAATATTACGACTCAGCAAATGTGATCTCAAAGAGATATACGATATCCCTTAAGACATCTTACGTCAACATTTTATGTGAAAAAAATTATAAAATTCTATAGAAAAGAAAATTTCAATTGTGAAAATTCCGAGCAGGATAATTAAGTTAAAATACCAGCGGAAGCGCCTTCAAGTGGTGTTTGCGCCTCTTGCAGGTGAAGACACAATTCAGTGCCGTTGAGTATTTGAGATTCATTCACATCATCCACCGCTAACTTCATAGCAGCCTTTGCAATCTTCCCTGACCAGGAATTGGAATCTACTATCACCCCTATATTCACCCTCTCTTTCTGAACTGCATCAGCTACACTCGCAGCCACTAGAATCCAGATAACTGGAAATATTGGCACTGTTTTCATCTCCAATCCCTTGCTTTCCTTCTCTTCTGCACCACACTCTGTCAATCATATCTATAAATAGATCTATTTCAAGCTTCTTTGGAGTTTTGCAATACCTACTTCACGGAAGGAACGTGGAAATGTTGTTGAAAGAAGTAAACTTGACTCTAACAATAAGGAATCAATATTATTCTGATCAAGCTTATATTAATATTATTCTGACCAAGCTTATATTAATATTATTCTGACCAAATTTATTAAGTAACCAGCTGTTGCAGTCGGGACTTGAATTTGATGGCTGCGTGGTCGTAGTTAACAATCTTTTATGTGCCTTCTTATCTGTTCTTACAATTAGTTTTCAAATCTTCAAAAAAGTCTTAGTACCACCCAAGAATGGATAGAAGGATGAAGTGCCCTCTCATGTGCATCACACTTTATCGATCATACCTATAAAAAAATATGTGTAAAACTTCTTCAGTGTCTTACAATGCCTACTTCACCGAAGGGATATTGAAATGTCTTGGAAATTGAGTTAAGTCGTCCACAACAATAAAGAATTATTTGCAGGTTCCCACAGAGTTTTGATTATTCCGACCAATCAAAATCAGAGCATCACGCATGAAGCGTTTTGATACTACCATGGGTAACATAACAAAATGGCTCGTAGCAAAAGAAAAAAATATGACTGGAACTAAACATGTGTTTAGTCAATGCCCCCACTATTTGTTGGATGTGGAACAACACCGAGGGGGGGTGAATCAGGGTTGTAAAATTTTCTTAGAAGACAAACCAAAACATCATGAAGTATATTATGACAAACAGTGCTGTCTGAAAACATACAGATCTTGACCAGCAAAAACAGAAGATAACTTAAATGGATAACATCATCAGATTATAACATAGCATTATTGTTTATATAAGAAAGAATGAACAAGCATACAAAACAAATGCTTTCATTTTCAGGAGTAAACGGATTTACATTTCCAGCATGAAGAATAATTGAACAAATAGTACTGGAGGACATTGAACTGAATAAGGATACATATCAGAGCATTTTGAGTACCTAAAACATTTTCAGCATAAAAGACAAAATAACAGATTGTGCAAATGACATAACAGAGACACACAAAGATGCTGAGTGTAAAACCCTCCAAGGGTAGAAAAACCACTCCAAAATGCTTTGCAGGCTTAATCTCAAAAATGGATTACAACAATGTTTTGAGCACCAACTTCAATAGGGGTATCAAAACCTTTTTCCAATATCTCTTACATGTAGATTTTGCAAAGTAAGGACCTTATAATTACACTGTGAGTGCAATCTTAAAATCTAAATTGTACAAAATAAATAATGTAATGATTTCAAATACACTGTATGAACTCAACTTGTTTTTCACAAATTTTAAACCAAACTACATCTCTTTTTTAGAAACCAGAGTCAGTAAATGTGCATCTTCATTTTTCTATCTTTCAACCGAACATCTCTCTCCTTTTTCAAGTGTATATTTTTCTCTTTTTACAGCTCACTTTATAAAATGGCTTCCAACCATATTTTAGAGACAAGAAACAGTTATATCAAAAAACCCATATCAATTAACTAGGGTTTGTAACAAGAAAAAGAAACCCTTCAAAATAATTCTTATACCCATACTGTTTTTCTTGTTTTCTCTTTTTAAAGAATACCACACAAAATAAAGAGAAAACAATATCAAAAATTCAAGGAACCTTAGAGTTTTTAAACTTGGGTTAAACCCAAAAACAAACTGTTTTAGTTTTAGAACATATATCATTAACTAACAAAAATAAATAGTTGCCAAGAATCCTTTCTCTTTGATAAAATAGTTTCGACTAGATAAACAAGATGAAGTAACAAGAGAACATAAAACGGTATTGTTTTACTTGGTTCACAATAAGATGAACGAATCACAGAAGCCAAGTAAAGATCTTTTACCGTAGCCACTCGAAGCAGAGTAAACTGAAACCACCAGCATTCAGTCAACCAAACTGAAAAATAACCAACCAACATTTCATATTGGTGAACCAAAGAACCAGATCTGAAAACTTCCAAGGGCGATGGCTGAAGATAGGGTTTAGCTGAGAAAAAACAACACTACCTTTTCCTTGTTACCACAAGTTACTTGAATAGAATGCAATAACATTTGAAATTTGTTGCAGTTTAGGTCAACAAAAACAACATCATTATCAAATAACAATGATGCCTTCAAATCCGTGGACAAAAATAACAACCCCGACATCATAATGAAGCCAACGAATATGCCAAAGAATATTTCAATGCTGCCAACTCACAAACCACGTGAGTGAAGAAAACAACTATCCACGTCAAGTCAACACAAATAAGACCGATGCCATATCATTGTTTACAAATAATAAGTCTAAGTCAAACTGAGGCGTGGAACATCATGAAACATGAACTAAGCCAGCATAAAGCACATGTCATCAAGGACAAACAAATGCAACACTATTTACTCTTCCTTTTGTTTCATATGTGTGGCAGTAAAAAAATTCACAAGGAGCCTATAAATGTGGAGAAATCCTACTTGGTGGAAAGTGCACATATGTACAAAATAAGGTTATATGATTCTTTGTTTTTGATGAGTTAGTTGTTTAGTCAGACAATTGATATTTTCATGAATATGTCTATATATTTGTTTGTGTAAATTGGCTAAGGTTATTTTAGAATATGAATTCACTGTATGGATATGGAAGACAATTGTGTATATTGTTGTGTAAACACTTGAGTGATTGCAAAAGAAGGATATGTTATAGATTGAGACTTCATAAAAAAATATATAGAGGTCTTGTTGAATTGAATCAGTATTCGATTTCAAATAATGCAATTGTGAACATCTTTTGCTGGTGACTTTTCTCTTTTAAGGGTTTTCTGCATAAGATCTTTTTTTCTCACATTATCTTGTGACTACATACTATTCCATTACTTCCATGTTTTTATTTTTAGATTGGGTACATGTTGATTGTTAACTAAACACATAATCTTAAAAATTTATTATTTCAATTTGTCACTCAAAGCGTAAATGTAAATGTGTGTTAAAGTGTATTGACCCAAATATTTTTAGTATAACATATGGAAATATCTTATTTGGTTGTGTAATTTTAAAGTATTTTCTTACATGAATATTTTGGGTTCACAGATGTGTGTACACTTATTAGTCATAGAGCAATGCTTATTAGTTTTAGTAGTATACCTAATTCTCATATACAATTATTGTGAGTGTGAGTTTGTTTGTGTTGGGGTTTGTATTTGACTTAATTTCTTGTATAATCATGACATTCATCTTCAATAGCTTGTCCCCTAACCACACCACTAAAAAATATTTTAAAGGACATCTTCATTTTCAATTTTATTTTATTTCTTTTTTTTGTGTATTTTTTCTTTGGATCAGTGGCTTGAGAATTTTTAGCCTGCCCAAAGCCAAATGATGCCACAAATGGGAGATCTTGACCTTGGCATGAACACACTGATTTAACACAAATAGTCCAAACCCACAAGCCTAGTAGCTTAGAAGGGGCACAAATCCTATGAGCACACCAGCCCAATGAGGGTTTGGAGCATGGAGACAAGGGCATGAACACCCATAGCTTTAACACTAAGGTTCAATCCTGTAAACACATTAGATCAACAAGGGAATAATACCCATGATCACAATGGTTGAGTGGATTTTTAAACCTTGGTGGAAACACCAAAATTCCATAATTTAACCATCGCACTATACCATGAATATCTTGTATTTGTGCCTCTTAATAGCTATCTAAACATTAAAATAAGTATATTTGAGTGGTTTCTAGATTGCACATGTTTAAGCTAATGGAGATGGATTTATTTTTAGTGATATAACTCTATATAGATATTTTTGGTTCATGTCTAAATTTCCTTCTCATCTACTTAATGTAAGGTTTTTATGATTTATTCATGGCTACCACTAAGGCATGGTTATTCAAGTCCCAAGATTCAATATTTTATTTCTCTTTAAATTTCATGTTGAGACCTTAGGAAACATCCTCCTAAGTTTAGTAGAGTTTGAAGAAGAAGAAGATGTTACCTCTCCAATCAACTAGTTTCAAAATTTACATTCTTTATAGATGAGTCCTCCCTCTTTACCTAGTATAGTCCTACTCACTAATCCTAGTTTTAATTCTTAGTTCTAGGAGAGTAGTGTTGATTGGGAAATATAGTAGGGTAAGGTGAAGATACAAGATCACTCTACCTTCTCATGAAAAGTAGTTTGACATATGCAATAAATCAAATTACTCCAAGGTCTATGTTGTTAGGTCATGGCAATGCAAGATAACTCAATGAATTATGTAGTTATCCCTTTTATTTAGCTGAAAATTTAAACCTCATTGTTAGCAATTTGGAAATAGAGATCTAATTTGTGCATGAATAGGCTTTTTAGACCAAAATCTTGGATCTATGAAAATTAAAAAATTTAAATGTAAATCTAAAAATGAATTCATTATTTTTTTACGAAGCATTGTAATTTAGCTACTCAAGTAAAGAACCCAACAATGGATTAAAATTTTATTTTATTTTTATATTGTTATATTTGTTCATTTTCAAAATAAGGGTTAAAGTTAGAAAAATAAAATAAAAGTGGATCTATTTTTTTAACTTGTTTAGTATCACACACAATCATTAATGTATTTATTTTAAAATGAAATAAAATATGCAAAATTCTTGTAAATTCCACATGCAAATTTCACACATCATCTTCCACAATTAAGCACTAGTTGAAAATAGGACTTCTAATATGGACAAAATTCCAACCTTCAAATTCAATTTTTAAAACATAATATTATAAGATAATCAAATTTGGGAACTTGAGATTATAAAATTTACTGTTTCTATTCTAACTTTCCCTAGATTTTTCTTCTCAAAATTACTAACCTTTGGTTTTCACATTTGTACCCAAGTCTAGTTGCCCAAAAAAATCCTTTGAGTACTAGAGTTAGCTTGGATTTAAAATAATCCATAAGCCCAAAACAAGTTACATTTGATACTTTATATAATTCATAGGCTCAAAAGTAAATTATATTCTAAGTTTATTTATTTTTTATGGTCATAAAAGGATTAAATTACAACTATCTATACTTCTAAATTAAAGAGTGGTTTTAGTATAATAATTAAAAGAATAAAGAAAGAAGAAAAAAAATTAAGCATTCAACACTTCAATTTCTCACTACTACTTCGTAATCACCATTTTTCTATTGTTGATTTGAATAGTGTGTCTTGAAGTTCTCCATTACTTACAAGACTAGATTCATGTTAAGAGCACTTGAGAGTAAAAAGTGGACCTCCTTGGAGAAGAGTATCCTTTTAATGAGCTATAATAACCCTAGCAAAAAAATTTGGTCAAATAAATTTTAGATTTAAAAAATTTAACTTGTTGCAAAACTTAGGTTTCCTCCAAAAATTTTATTTAATATTGATAACTCATACTTTAAAATGGGGCATGTAAATGATAGATAAAATATGAAATATTTTTTAGTTTACTTTTTTTTTAAATGCATTAAAGTATGCTATATAAAAATAGAACAACAACTACCACAACATCAATACAAACCTTGGGAGTAGCTATTGGACTATGAGGGTCTCCCTTTTCGGTGTAGGAGATGTTTCTTTGTGGGTCATTTGGCCTTCGATTGCCCACTTGCTCGCCGCAAGGGCACTGCTACTTGGTGGAAGGATGCTCTTTTGGATGATCTCATGTTGGTTTCTCCTCCTTTGGAAGTTTCTTCTATGGAGGAAGACGCTCTTGAGTCTTCTCATGAGCTTCTTCCAGCTATCCCTTTCGAGGAGCCATTGTTGGCTCGATTTGCTGACGCTATCCTGTCTGAGCCTGCTCGAACCTTGTTGGATGCCTCTGCTAGTCTTTCAATCGATCTTGTCTCCTCTCCTGCATCGCCATCTCCCCCATGTGATGGCCCTTTTCCCATGGTGGATATTGTGGATCCACTTCTCTCACCCCGCTCGATAGATTATTTCGAGCCTTCCGGGTCTGTGGTGCTGAGAAAGAAGAAGGGACTCTCTTGCTTTGTTGCTACTTCGTAGCCTTAGGTTTAGGCAGTCAATTTAGCCCCCTCAATTTTGGGGGTTGTTTATTGTTGCTCAACAGTTGTTTGTCAACTATTTTTTTGTACGATCTCCTCTCTTCCTAGTTCATTCTTGGTATGAACTAGAGAATTTCTAGCCCTTCGGGATCTTTGTGTAAGGGTACAACACCCTGTAAATGCCACTTATCTTATCATAAACATCAATACAAAAAGAAACTAGTATGCTCAAACTCACAACAAAGTGAAAATTTCTACAAACTTTGAAAAGTTGATAGTTGCAACCACATAATTCATTAACAACCTTTCATTGAGATTCTCCTACAAGTCAAAAGAGTTTCATCATTTGATCTTTCAAATCAAAGGATTTTCATCCTCTAATCTCTAGCAAACTCGGGGATTTTTTTTTCTCAGATTTGATTGCTTGAGCATAAAAACTGAATATAAGCTTTATAAAAAGTTATTTGTACAATAATTCATTTTTCAAATGAATGCATTCACCCTTTTAAATCAAGAAAATGTATAATTGAAAATGAATCCATCCAAATGAAAGGCCTGGATCATACATGCATGCACACAATACATTAATTGATACTCCTTTTCCCACTTAAAATTGAGTTAAAATGTTCCTTTACCATGTAAAAATGTAAAATTGTTTTGGAAATAAGTAAACTTGACTCTAACAATAAAGAATTATATTATTCTGACAAAGCTTGTATTAATATTATTCTGACCAAGCTTGTATTAATATTATTTTGACCGAGCTCATTAAGTAACCAGCTGTTTCAGTCAATATCTTCACCGTTTACGATTTGTTGTGTCATATGACCATGTCGGGACTTGAATTTGATGGTTGTCTTGTCCAAGTTATCAATTTTTTTATGTGTTTTCTTATCTGTTCTTACAACTAGTTTTCAAATCTTAAAACAATTCTTACTACAAATGAGACAAATTCTATGACCCCAAGAATGGGAGAAGGATGAACCGCCTTCCCCTGGGCACCACACTTTATCAATCATACTTATAAATATATTTGTGTCAAGCTGCTGAGAGTCTTGCAATACCTACTTAACCAAAGGGATATTGAAAGTCCTAGAAATTAATTTAAGTCTTCCACAACAATAAAGAATTATTTGCAAGTTCCAACAAATTTTGATTATTTCGACCAATCAAAATCAAAGCATCACATGTGCAGAGGAGATACTGCCATGGGTAACACAACAAAATAACTCCTAGCAAAAGAAAAAGAAAATGATTGGAACTAAATAGGTGTTCAACCAATGCCCCCATTATTTACTCTTCTTTTTGTTTCATATGTAAAGAAATCAGAGATTTCCTACTATCAGAATACAACAAGCTCTAATGCCATGTAGAGATTGTAAATGCAAAACAAAACACAGAGTTGCTGCTCTGTTTTCCAATCAAACTGGAAATACCCAAATCTCAAAATGTGGAATAACAAACAAGAGGAGACATGCAATATTTTCTTCTTCTATTAACTGACTGGAAATGACAATACATAAAGCATAAAACTTTAAACAAACTAAAGACTAACTATTACAACTTTCTGGGAGCTATCAAAGATTGCTCAACCAGTTCATAAACAATCAGGAGCTACTTAGAACTCACTGTTTCTATTTAACTGGAACTATCTGTTGTTCCTAAAAAAATTAGAGTGATCAAGAGCAATTAGTTGCTCACTACAAACATTCTGCAACAACTCTGAGCAATACAGAGCTATCAAAAACTCCTTGCACAAAATGTTCTCTATTGCTGCTACAATTTCTATTTTTTCTACCAATCACTTGTTGCTGCAAAAACTGACTTCTCTAACTTCTCCAACTGATAGAACAATCTACCTTAATCCTTTTTTTCTCTCAAAAAACATTCCCTCTAAAATTTGAATTTACCTACTAGCATTAATTGGGAATTCAAAAATTCCTACTTCATTCAATTCTAAGCAGTCAGGAGCTGCAGGGATGAAGATCCCAAAACTGGCAAAGGAAAAATAGCTCCTAACAGGTAAGTGAAGCAAGGGCAAGCTTAGGGACAAGTAATAAATTCCAACACTCCACATTTGTCTTGAGCCAAAAAAATAGGATCAATCCTAATCCAGATCAACTACACCCAAACTACTTCTTAGGCACTCAAAACTATCCTTTCTCAAAGGCTTGGTGAATATGTCCACTAGCTGTTGCTTAGACCTGCAAAACTCCATTTTGATTTCATCATTTTCAACCAATTCATGAATGAAAGGATATATGATTTCAATGTTGTTGCTTCTTCCATGAAACACTGGATTTTTCATCAAGGCTATTGATAAAACATTGTCACAAAATATCATTGTTTCATCTTCTTGTTCTTCTCTCAAATCTGCCAAGATTCATCTCAGCCAAACAGCCTGACATGCCACTGCATTTGCTACTATATACTCAACTTTAGCTGTTGATAGGGAAACAACAAGTTGCTACTTTTAAGACCATGAGATAACACTTGAACCCAAAGGAAACACATAGCCTGATGTGTTCTTCCTATCATCCAAACTTCCTGCCCAATCATTGTCAATGTATCCAACCATCCCATGCTCTTTTGTTGTTTTGTACAACATGCCATATCTTTTGGTATCATTCATGTACCTCAGGATCCTCTTACCCGCTTGCCAATGGGTGTCTCTTGGAGTCTTCATGAATCTTGAAATTAAACTCACTCCATGCATTATATCCATCCTAGTTGTTGTCAAATACATCAAGCTTCCAACCAAACTTTTATACATGGTTGGATCCACATTGCTATTGCAATCTTCCTTGCTCAAATTTAGACCTATGGCTATTGGTGTTGGAGTAGGCTTGCTTTCAAGCATCCTAAATCTCTTCAATATCACATTTGCATATTTTTATTGAGAGATAAAAATACAATCATGCATTTTTTTTACTTCTATGCCTAGAACATAACTCAAGAGACCTAAATCCATCATTTCAAACTCTCTTTTCATGGCCTCTTTAAAATCAACAATGAGGAAATCATCATCCCTAGTAAAAACTAAATCATCAACATACAAGACAACAATTAAAATATTACCATTTGCTTCCTTGATGTAAAGAGTGGGCTCACCCTCACTTTTGCTAAAGCTATTTCTCATCAAATATGAGTCAATCTTGTTCTACCATGCCCATGGAGCTTTCTTCATCCCATAAAGAGATTTCTTCAGCCTATATACCTTGTGTTCTTCACCTATAACTTCATATCCAAATGGTTTCTCCACATAAACATCCTCTTTCAACACTCCATTGAGGAAAGCGGATTTCACGTCCATTTGAAACACCTTCCATTTGTGTTGGGATGAAATTGCTATCACTTCATGTATGGTCTCCATCCTTGCAATAGGGGCATACATCTCATCATAATCTCTCCCAAACTATTGTTTGTACCCCTTGACCACCAAACGTGCCTTATGTCAATCTATGCTTCCTTCGACATTGCAATTGGTCTTGTAGACCAATTTCAACTCAATAACTTGCTTGTTGGGAGGAAAATTAGTTAACTCCCATGTGACGTTCCTTTCTATTGCATCTATCTCCTCATCCATGGCCTCACACCATTTATCCTCTTTCACAACTTCTTCAAAATAAATTGGATTACTATGAGAAAACAATGCACAATTCATGTTCTCATCAAATTCTTCATCATACCTTCCATCTTGGTAGATCTCCCTTAGACTCTTGGTCTTTTTTGGCATTAGGGAGGTGAGAGTGGGGTCTGAACTCTCATTACTATTGTTGTTCTACTGAGCAGGTTGGTTATGGAGTGATCGGGAGTGATTTGGAGCAATCGGGAGCTCTTTGTGACCCATTCTCTGGCTGGTTGTGGCTGCTTGCCTTTTTGTCTGTTTTGATCAAGACCAATTAGGAGTGATTGTTGGCTCCATTGAATCATCATTTTGTATTTCTTGTTCCTTTTCTTCAACATCAGGAATGATCAGGAGTGATTTGGAGCGATTGAGAGAGATTTTTCCATCCCATGATTGATCTTCTAAAAACTCCACATCTGTATTGATGAAAAATTTCTTGGTGACTAGGTTATATAGCATGTAGGCTTTTGACTCTGCACAATAACCTATGAAGATGCAGTTCTCTCCCTTGTCATCCAATTTTTGCATCTTTTCTTTAGGCACATGAGCATATGCTACATGACTGAACACTCTTAACTGCTCAACCATCCATCTATGTTTTTTCCATGCATTTTGTGGTACTTTTTCACATACCTCTTTTGTTGGACTTCTATTAATTAAATAAACAATTGTTGCAACAATCTTTGCCCAATATTCAATCAAGAGTCCCTTTGCTTTCATCATGCTCCTTGCCATCTCCACGATGGTCCTATTCTTCCTTTCAGCCACTTCATTTTGCTGCAGAGTATAACTGGTTGTAAGCTCCTTCTTGATGCCATTTTTCCTGCAAAAATTCACAAATTGATTGGAGGTAGACTCTCCTCCATGATCTGACCTTAGGAATTTAATGAAGTGTCCACTCTCTTTTTTAGGCTAGGCCTTAAACAACAAAAAATTATCAAATGCATCAAACTTATGCTACAAAAAATAAACCCATGTCCTATGGCTGAAATCATCAATAAAGGTCATAAAAAATATGCCATTACCAATGGATGTGATTTGTATAGGGCCTACCAATTCTATGTGCACCAACTCTAATGGTGCTCTTTCCTTTGTAGAGTTTCCCGATTGAAAGGGTTTCCTATGTTGCTTGCCAAAAATGCAAGTTTCACATCTAACATTAGGCTCTAATATACTTGGAAAACCATCAACCATTCTATTCTTGAAAAAAATACTTAGACCAGCAAAGCCTAAGTGTCCATACCTGAGATTCCATAGCTTGAAGGGGTCTTCAATGGTGCTCTTGAGGGCTACTTGTTGTACTGCTATACATTTTCCATCCATGAGAGGTGTTTTAATGAATTGAGATGAGAAAAACGTCTCAATATTCAATGGAAACATCCAATTCTTTGTCATTGCAACTGCTACAAACACCTTCATCCTCTCATTCTTGTCATAAATGATGCATTGGCCCTTCTCCATCAGCACTTTGTATCCATTTTGGATCAGTTGTCCAACACTTATTAGGTTATGCTTTAACCCTGACGCAAAGAACACATTTTGAGCCTCCTTCTTCTCACCTTTCATGGTCCGGATCATGATAGATCATTTTCCTTTGATTGGAACTATTCCATTGTTCCCCATTCTAATTTAAGACATAAATTTTTTGTTAATGAAAGAAAATAAACTTTCATTACAACTCATGTGGTTGTTGCAACCGCTATCCAAATACCAAACTTTGAGGCTGCCTTCTTCACCAATGTTGCACATGATAAAGGTTGTGGGCTGATTGCCTTTAGCCACATTTGAATCAGCTACATTAGCATTCTATTTTTCTTGATTACCATGCTTTTTCCAGCACTCACTCGCATAATGGCCAAACATATGATAGGAGTAGCACTCCACATTTCTCTTTAGAAGTTGTGTTGAGAGTTACTCGCTCCTTCTTGGCTACTTGCTCATCTTGATTTTTCTCCTCCAACATTACCTTGTCTAAATCTGCCTCTACCTCTTCGAGAGCCATTTCTACCTCTCCCCTTGCCTATTGCATTCAACAGATCTTTAAAAGATTACTCTTGGGAAGAAGCAACACACCTCTTTAGGCACTGCTTATGGGTTTGAAGAGAACCCACTAACTCATCCATTGTCAAATTAGAGAGGTCCTTCACCTCTTCAATAGCAATGACAAGTGCATCATACCTCGTGGGTAGACATCTGAGGATTTTTTCAACAATCTTCTGCTCCTCCATCATTTCTCCATTCATTCTCATCTGATTTAACAAGCCTGAGAACCTTGTGTGAAAGTATGAGATGGTTTCACTTTCCTTCATTTCAATGATCTCAAACTCTCTTCGAAGAATCTATAGCTTCACGGATCTGAATTTTTTAGTCCCTTTGTAGCCGGTTTGGAGGATTTCCCAAGCTTCTTTTGCATACTCAACTACTGCTATTCTAGGAAATATGACCTTTGTCAAGGCTTCCTCTATCAAACTCAATTTCCTAACATCTTTCTTCCTTTGTTCCTTCAACTGGGTCTTCTAGTTATTTTTGAGAGCTGCAAATGCAACTGGGCCAGTGATATCCACGAACCCATTTATGAGAAAATGCCACAAATAATTTTCAACCATAATTGTCTTCATCTTCTTGGTCCAACCATTATAGTTTTGTCCATTAAAGGACAGTGGTTTTTGCCAACTCTTTGCTTCATCTTCAACCATGTCTCCTAAAGAAAAAACTTAAATATCCAGACAAAATTAACTACCCTAACTCACAAGGAAATGGGGCCTATGGCTCTGATACCATGTACATAAATAAAATATTTCTTGCTATCAAAATACAACAAGCTTTGATACCATGTAGAGATTTTAAATGCAAAACAAAACACAAAGTTGTTGCTCTGATTTCTAGTCAAACTAGAAATACATAAAATCTCAAAATGCGGAATAACAAACAAAAGGAGACATGCAATATTTTCTTCTTCTATTAACTGACTAGAAATGACAATACATAAAAAATAAAACTTATAAAAAACTAAAGACAAATTATTAAAAAAAATTGGGAGTTATCAAAGACTGCTCAACTAGTTCATAAACAATCGAGAGCTACTTAGAACTCAATGTTTTTATTTGACTAGAACTATCTGTTGTTCCTAGAAAAATTGGAGCGATCGGAATCAATTAGCTTCTCACTAGAAACACTTTGCAACAAATCTGAGAAATCCGGAGTTATCAAAAACTCCTTGCACATAATATTCTCTATTGCTGCTGCAACTTCTCTTTTTTCTACCAATCACTTGTTGCTGCAAAAACTGACTTCTTCTTGAACTTCTCCAACTAATAGAACAATATTCCTTCATCCTTTTTGTTTCTCAAAAAACATTCCCTCTAAAATTCGAATTTACCTACCAGCATTAATTGGAAATTCAAAAATTCCCACTTCATTCAATTTTGAGCGTTTAGGAGCTACAGGGATGAAGATCCCAAAACTGGCAAAGGAAAAACAGCTCCTGACAGGTAGGTGATGCAATGACAGGCTCAGGGACAAGTAATAAATTCCAACATCATATGTGTGGCAGAAGGAATTTTTACAAGGAGCTTATAAATATGGAAAAATCCTACTTGGTGGAAAGTGCAGTATGTTAACATCACATATGTACAAAATATGGTTAAATTATATGATTCTTGGTATTCTGTGAATTGGTTGTTTAGATGGACAAATGCTATTTTCATGAATATGTCTATATATATATGTTTGTGTAAATGGGCCAAGGTTATTTGAGATTATTAATTCAATGTATAGACTTGAAAGATAATCATGTATATTGTTTTCATGTAAACACTTGAGTGATTACAAAAGAATGCTATGTTATAGATTGAGATTTTATAAAAGTTTGTCTAAAGGTCTTGTTGAATTGAATTAGTATTGATTCTGAATAAAGCAATTGCGAAAAAAAATTTGGTGGCTCTTCTCCTTTAAGAGTTTTCTACATAAAATCTTTGTGTCTCATGTTATCTTGTGACTAAATACTATTTCATTACTTTCATATGTGTTGATGTTTAGAATTGATACAGGTTGACTGTTAACTAAACACATAATCTTAAAAATTTATTATTTTGATTTGTCCATCAAAATGTAAATGTAAATTTGAGTTAAAGTGTATTTATATAAATATTTTGGGTTTACATATGGGTCTACACTTATTAGTCATAGAGAAATGCTTATCAGTTTTAATAGTATACCTAATTCTTATATATAATTCTTGTGAGTTTGTTTGTGTTGAGTTTCGTATTTGACTTAATTTATTGTATAATCATATGACATGGATCTTCAACAACTTGTGCCCTTACCACACCACTAAAAAATATTTTTTAATTTTTTTCATTTTTAATTTTAGTTTATTTATGAATTTGTCTCTTAATTGTAGGAGTTGAGAAAATACAACACCACAAACCCCGAAGATCACATGCATACAAATAACCTGTCACAAAAGAAGAGATGGAGACAAACAAGCAAGGGTTCTTTGAAAACTGAAAATGTATATATCAGAGAGAATGAGAGAATGAATTGATATGAAATACAATGGGATCAATCTTGATAAAAAGAAGATCATGCAAACCCTAATAGAAGCCCTAATAGGATAACATTTAATAATTAATATAATTATTAAATGTCACATTATGCAAACTAACGTGAAATCTTAAGAAGGGAATAAAGGTAACTTAATCAACATAATTAAGATAAGACCTTTACTCTAACACCCCCCCTTAAGATGAGCAATAGTGTAGCTACAAATAAATGCAGAAAAGCAAAAGTAACTACAATGCAAGAAGGAAAACATGGGTCCCGACAACTAGGCCAGATCAGGTACCCAAATACAACCAAATCTCTGTAAAATGGAGAAATAGAGAAAACCTCATGGGAAAAAACTCTACTGCAAAAAGAGAAGAAGAAAGCCAAGAAGAGATATCACTGAAGCAGAAGAAGCTGCAAACAACTGTCGAAAGATGACTGCTATGGTGCTGAAGAACCTCCGCTGAAGATAGGATGATTAGGAACAAGAAGACAATAATCTGCATAAGTGCCCATATGACACTACTCGAATCAGATGGCAAACAAAGGCAAACACCTGGAACGAAGATACAGATGGCACAAGAACCAATAGTCTGAAACACTGATCAACTGAGAATGGAAGATTCCTTCCAAGGCGAAACCAAGGAAGCATTAGCATGAACAGTATAATACCCCCCCATAATGGTGAATTGGGAGCCTGACAGATCAACTGAAATGGTGTGCAACACCCTGTAGTGTATGAAGAAGATACAACATCTGAAAGTGCACAAGAAAGCACCTGCAACTGAAAAAGTGGTGTGCAAAACAAAGCGCACATACATGAGGCTGGAATCATATGGATCCATGGTCATCGTGGAGGGACACTCACTAGACAAAGGTGTGATGGCAAACAAAGGAAAACTACACAACCCCCCATGGTATGGATTCACTATCGTCATGGAGGGATACTCATCAGACAAAGATGTGATGGAAAAACAAAGGCAATCTACACAAACCCTCATGGCACTTTATAATATCAGTGCAAGTACAAAATATGGCACAACCTTATGTGCAAAATCCCAAAAGATGCATGTACAATAGTGTGGCACTTTATCTCAGTGCGTTTACATAAAAGATTGCTTACAAATGATACTCAAAATGTCCTTAAAGGACAAAATGCTGGAAATACATGAAGAACAGCCAAAAATGAAGCATCCCATGCAAACAAAATGTTTCCAAGAGCAAATATGTCCAAGTAATCCACCAGAGTGTGAAAACACAAATAACTGAATAAAAGATACCTGGAGTGAAATCTGAAAAAATGGCATGGATGAAACTGAAGATCTCAGAAATACGGTTCCAACACCACTGAGATTGCGAAAAATGGAGAAACTGATCAAAAGTTATGAGCGTGAGACTGAAAAAAGCCCCTTTGTAATCAACTAGTTGTAGAATACACCAATAGAAAAATCACTAAAAAATAACTGCTCCATCAGAAAATTGGGATCGCCACCTTTCCAGCGATATCTTGTTTGCCAATTTTTGACACTGTGGCAGAAAGTTATGGCAAAAAGAAAAAAAGGCTCGATTAGGGCATTGTGGGGTACATCAAACGCTAACCGGGCGCAAAAGTGGAGCCCCTAGGTGCTAGCTCTTGGTCCGCCATATGACCACGGCCTGGATAAATGCAAAAAAGAAACCTCGCGCCAGGTGGGCGGCGGGTGGGTGGTGCAAATGGCGGTGTCGCTGGTGGCACTGAACTGCGGCTTCACCCGCAGTGATAGCCCCCGGACGGTAATGTGACCGGGGCCGAGGATGAAGGGGGCAGCGGGGGCTAGTGAACGGGCGGGAAAGGAGCACCGACGACCAGGAAACTGCTGGTGGACAAATGGAAACCAACGGGCGATGGAACAGAGTCGGCCGGTGACCGGAGGTTAAACAAATATCGGTTAAAGGAAGTGTTGACCGGTGGGAGGATGGGCGGACCGGAGGTAGGTGGGGCTGGTGATGCCGACAGGCCTGGCAGAATAGGTACGATGGTACCTTGAATGTACAGGCCACAAATTTTGAAAATTCAAACCACCGAATAAAATAAAATGCCACCGAAAAATATATTGCCCATACAATATTTATTTTGCAAATAGCCCGAAAATAATAAATATGCAAAACATAAAAAATTAAATAATTTTTTATTCTGCAGAACCGTACTCGGCCCTGGGTGTGCCGTACGGCCACCCAGGTAAAAAAATTTTGCCTCTCAAATCGACTTTGTCCAAAAAGGATGAATGAACAGTCAATTTAGGGGTTTTGGACCACTGTAGACGCAATGGCAATGTCCGTTTGAGCTGAAAATGCTTCAAAATTGCAGGTATGCCCTAGATCAAGAAAACAAACCCCAAACCTTTAAGGCTCCAAAAATGTTCAAAACAAGAATAGGAAGCTGTAGGTGTGGAGCTCTGATACCATGTAGGAGTTGAGAAAATACAACACCACAAACTCCGAAGATCACTTGCATGCAAATAACCTATCACAAAAGAAGAGATGGAGGCAAACAAGCAAGGGTTCTCTGAAAACTGAAAATGTATATATCAGAGAGAATGAGAGAATGAATTGATATGAAATACAATGGGATCAATCCTTATAAAAAGGAGATCATGCAAACCCTAATAAAACCCTAATAGGAAAAACCCTAATAGAAGCCCTAATAGGATAACATTTAATAATTAATATAATTGTTAAATGTCACATTATGCAAACTAACGTGAAATCTTAAGAAGGGAATAAAGGTAACTTAATCAACATAATTAAGTTAAGACCTTTACTCTAACATTAATAACTATCTTAAAATTTAAAGAAGTATATTGAAGAATGTATAGACTGCATATGTTTAAGCTAATGTAGAGGGATTTATTTTTATTGACATAACTCTATTTAGATATGTGTTCCATGTTTATATCTCCTTCTCATCTACTCAATGTAAGGTTTTTATTATCTATTCATGGCTACCACTAAGGAATGATTATTCAAATCCCAAGATTTAATATTGTATTTCTCTTTAATTATCATTTTGAGACCTTAAGAAACACCCTCTCAAGTTTAGTAGAGTTTGAAAAAGAAGAGGATTTTACCTCTCCTATCAGGGCATGTGCATGGAAATAGGGGACCAAAATGGGGTCTTAAGTGGCCTTTTTTCTTCTTCTAAAACGAAGAAAAAATGATCTTGGATAAGAAATTGAAGATAGTTACACATAAAATTTGAAGACACAACAAGAAAAAGAGTTGTATTGCTCTAAATCTACTTTCTAAACTACTATTTTTTAAATAGTGGAGATTAAGGGGTTCAAATAGGGGGGCCACATCAAGAGCTCATATTTTTATGAAAAAATATAACATAGTGGTAGGTGTGGTGCCCCTAAAATGTTAACTATTTTAGTATTTCAAAAATGATTTCTATAAAAAATTAGCTAACACTTACATTTGGCATCACATTGGCATAAATTCAAAAAATTCTAGAAAAATATTGACTGCTAAACCTATTTGCAAGCAAACCTTAAATCCTTCAGCAATGCCTTAAATAGACAAAATTTGAAATTTCAAACACCCTATCTAGGACTTCGACACCCTGGGGCACCTTAGTCCTGCTACTAGCAGATTAGAAAAATCTTTCACATCTTTTTCTATATTTTCATTTTGTTTCTGCTTGCAAATGTTTGATTTGAAATTTTGAAAAGGTGTTATTGCATATGAAAGAAAGGTGTCATTTTTCTTAGTTTGTAGAAAATTTAGGAAATATTGTTGCATTTCAGTTGGACAATTATTTACATCATGTTCTCATTGCAAAAATCTTGTGTTATGATAATTCATGTTCTATTTTTAGATCTTGTTAATCATTTCAAAGAATTTCCGTTACAAGCATGTCACAATGACTTTATTTCCCTCATTTGTTGTTTTTCATTGATCCCTTTTCCACTATCTCTCATATGTGTGAGGTTAGCTTGGTGAAATAGAATAAAATCTTTGATAATCATGACAATCATGTTTATTCTTCTCCTAATACCTTTCCTACTTGGGAAGAAGGTATCTTGGTGTTATAAGATCTTGTTAGTGATAATTTTAACATCATGATCATTATTTAGGTATTGTTTTCCCATATTAGGTAGTTTTTCACTCGTCTCATTTCTCAAACCTTTAAAAGGCCTATACATTATGCATTTTATCATCTCATCTCATTTTTTTGAATATCATCTTGGTATCTTTGAAGAATAGAGTTTGTGCTTCTCTCGTGTATTTATGAGGGTGGTTTGTTTTCATAGGTTAAGGATCCTAGGAAGGAGTTGACATCTCCTACATGGTATCAAAGCTCCTCCTCCTCCTCATTTTTTAGGAGAGTTTCTATTGAGGAGATCTAGCAAAGAGGTTGCATGCTTTCTCATAGGAATGTTATCCCCCAAAGGCTCAATGCATTTCTAGCCATAGCCCACAATTTGAAAGCTATTATGAAGACTCACATTTCCTCATGCATTGTAGACTTAGTTTTCTGATTTCCTATTTAAACCAATTTATCATTTGGTGGACATTGTCGAGGGCTTTCAAACAATCCATGCAAAGGTTTGTGGAATCCTTTCATACAACCTGTGTTCACATTGAGAGGCATTTATGCCCTTGGTAGGCCACACGAAAGGAAGGCAGAGGTGTGCTGTGGAAGCAACTCATAAGTTTAAATGTGAATGGTGGAGCAAGTGATCATATGCTTCGATCACAGGAGCATTCTGTTGGCAAAGATGGACAATGTAAATAAAATTTTAGGTGCAATTTCAAAAGAGGTCATGTGATGTCCATTTTTTGCCATGAATTTTGTGATTGTTGGAATGATTTTGTGTCTGTGAAGCCACGACCTATTGGGAGGAAAAACATTTATCAAACTTTAAAATTTATAAAGTTGACAATAAATATTTAGGGTTTCAAAGCTACGTTGAAGTGGAGGTGGGCCTATCTAGAAAGCATATTGTTGGAATATTTATCCCATGTTTGCTGTGAAGGTGTCTTTTTGGCCTTTATATGCTCCAATGCTCAAATTAGACATGTGAATTTCTTATGTGCTCTGTGTGGCGGATTGTGTGCTTGGGGAGTAGATTTGGAGATTTGGCTTGGTGATTTGGTGTGGGAACTCACCACAAAATTCCCAATAAGGTGTACAATTTTTTTCTCAATTTTTTAAGATTTAGTTACATAATCAATCCTTTTTCCATTATTGCTTGCTAAAGTTGTAACTTCAAAAAAAGGGTCCTTATCCTTTTCCACGCTTGTTTAGCTCCTTCTTACGGATTTTGGCTTAGTTTGGCCTTGATTTAGTATTTTAATGTGGATAACACATTCACATTAGGTCTTTTGCCCTTGTGAATTAGTGTACTTTAATGATGCCTTGTAAAGGTGTTGTAAAGTGTTGTAACACACTTTCACATCTTTCTAGGATTTCTAAGCATAATTAACTTTATTTCAATCATAATTTCTTTTAGCCTTGCCTTATTTGGTGTGTTGTTAAGTGTTGTAGCACAATTTCACATTCCTATAGTATTTTCATTAATAGTTGGGCTCTCTTATGCTTTAATTGGCCCCCTTTTTCATCCACAAGCCTTATTTTGGTGTATTTTTGACGATAATCTTGACAAATAGCATTTAAAACATCAAATCCTTGAAAACCCACCTTAAATTCCTAAGGTGGGACTCATTTTTCATTCTGGGTGAATGAGTCCCCTTACGTGGGACCCATTTGCCCAAGGTGGTGAATGAGTCCCCCTCAACTCAAAAATCAAATTTAATTTAAATTTTGGCAAGATTTTATTCTCCAAGATCTAATGTCGACTTGAAGTGTTGTAATTTTACAAATTCTTGGATAATTGAGTATAAATACAAGGTTCTTTCACTCATTTCAATCTTAGCAATTTTATATCATCCTAGCACTCTTAAAGCATTCAAGCATTAATTTGAGCAAAAGAATTCAAGGCTTTCAAGGGTAGATTATCAAGTATTCAAGAGCATTATTCAAGCATCAATCATCATGTCAAAGGTCATATTCTTCATGTTTTTTTTGTTCTTACAATTGCAGTGTAGAGTTCATGATCCAAGCAAGCTTTGCATTCAAGATCTATCTTCATCAAGAAAGAATCAAGAACCACATCCATTGTGGCCATTTCATGCATATTTGCAACACTTTATTACAAAGGGTTTGGTGAGTTGCAACATTATCTTTTGTTCATTCATTACTCTCCTTTACATTTTCTTTCTATTTCAAGGTTTAATTACTAACAAGGGGTTTGACCAAGGAAAACCCCCATTCTCTAGCCCCACAACAATTTTTCCCTCTCTTTGCATGTGATTTACAGGTCTATGTTGGAGATTTATCAAAGAGAAAGATTGCAAAAGTTTTCATCAAGTTGTCAAAGCAAGTCAAAATTGTCAATATTGTGAAGAAACCTTGGAGGAGCTTGGAGAAGACCTACAGGTTGAGTTTGGTAGTTTCAGACCCAGATCTAAATTGGGAACAATAGAGCATACTAAAGGATACAAAATCTAACTTTGAGTTTCTAGAAATCTAGAAGTTGTGTCGCCAAAAAGTGTAGCCTTGACACTTTTCACTCATTTGGACCCTTGCCTATGGATTTTGGACCTCTTTTTCCCCCTTTCCAATCCTTGTGTCAAAGTGTTGTAAGGTTGTAAAACATTTTCACACTTTCCCAGGCTTGTCGTCACTAAATCAACCCTTTCTCATGGCATAATGACCCCTTAATGCACTTATAAGTCTGAATTATGTGTATTTTGTGATACAATCTCGACAAACATTATGAATCACATTTTAATTCTTAACCACCACTTAAAAATTCCCAAGTGGACTAGGTCACCGCCTTGCACGACCTAGTCCCATGTGGCTTAAAAATCAAATTTAACTTAAAATTCTTTTGAGATATTTCCTCCAAAACCCTAAGGTCAACCTGTGTGGTGTTATTTCAGAGAAATTAGGGCATAAATTGTATAAATATGGGTTTTCCCCCTCATTTTGCACTTCTTCTTCTCATTTTTCTCCTCCTAAAGGGTATGTGTAGGATCATCATGGAAAAATAAGGCCCTTAAGTGGCAATGAAAATTCAGAAAAAATAGAGTTAGGGAACTTGATGTAAAAATTTGAATAAGTTATCTACATTATCTCAAAAATATCTAAAAATAGAATTTGTGGGAAATTGAATGTAGTTTCTAAACTACTAGGTTAATTTTTGTAAAAAAAAATCTATTTGGTGAAAATTTTCAATTTCAATTTAGTAGTACTAAAATTTTAGGGAAAAATAAGAAGTAGGTGTCTGTCTTACCACCCTAACCATAATAAACTGATAATATTTTTTTCTAAGATTTTAGATATAATTAGAAGACTCATGTCTAGATGTGATACATATTTTATTTGTATAATTATTTTTCAAGTAAATAATTAATTATGAATTTTTTATTACAACTTTTAAAAAATATAAAAAATCATATGTCTGACCACCTTAACTTGGTCAAAACTTCATGAAATTCATTTTTTTTCTAATCCTATAGTATGCCAAGCAGAGACTGTGATGCATTTTTTGGATTAAAAAAAAGTGATATCGTTTGAAAGCTACAAATGTTTTTCGATCAGACTATCAATCAGGACTTTAGTCATAATTCTAATAAAAAATGAATAATAATTATTTTTTAGATTCAAAGTAAAGTACAATTTATACTAGTAGAAAGCTGAGAAGCTCCTTTACAAACCCTTTTCGTTTCATCAATTTTGGGTAAAATAAAAGTCGTTAGCCAAATGGGCGAAGTTTAGAAAAGAAAGGTAAGTTGTTAAACATGTTTTTCATGTTGACTTCTTAGGAATGGCAGGTCTAAACCAAATTCCAAAGAAAATTGAACCTAATCCCTAGGCATTAAATTTTGTGTCATCATATCAGATATCCAATATGTTTTAGATATGAGTTTTAAAAAATTTATATAATTTTTAATATATGATTTCAAAAATGAAATAAGGTTTATAATTTAATATAAATAATATACAATATAGGTTATAATGTAATATAGAATATACAATTTATGATAATCTCTTACCAAATTATGTATTTAATATATAATATATTATATTATTATGTATAATATTTAAATATTATTTCAATATTTTAGTTAATCTATAAATATTTAAATATATATATATATTACAAATATATAAAATATTTAAATATTATCTCTCTCCCTCTCTCTCTCCACCTCTATCTCTTCTAAGTCTCTCACTCAATCAATCCTATCTCTCTCCCCTCTACCCTCTCTCTCTCTCCCTCAAACCTAAACTCCATCTCTCCCTCTCTCCCTATCTCCTTCGCACTCTCGCTCTCCTTCTCTCACTCTCCCACTCTCTCTCTCTCTATCTCTCTCTCTCCCACTCTCCCTCTATCCCTCTCCCTTTCTCCCTC
>CM021104.1:4536247-4628864 GCA_007115665.2 Sequoiadendron giganteum
GAATTGGTTTTATCACTCAAACTTTGTGGTGCAGGTTCTACTCCTAAGCGGGTTTTGTTTTCACTATGCATTTAATCCATTTCAATTCATCTATCTCTTTCTATCTCATTTTTCATGGAGGTGGCAACACCAAAATGGGGGTTTGATTGAGGAAAACCCCTATACAACCCCAACAATTTCTCTAGATATTATGCATGCAGGTATTGAAGACATTCACGTGCTAGATGCTTCATCACTTGTGTGGCTGTAAGCATTTCCTTTCTACTTGTTATTCTCTTTATCTATTTCACTTTACTTCAGATTTATCACTTTCTATCATTTTCCTACATTCTAGGAGTTCTTAGCAATTAGAGTCTAAGTAGCCACTTTGTCATTTTTTCTAACATTCTCGCTCTTAGGTCTTCATGAGATGCCAATGCACCTTTGGGATGCTAGCTCACCGTGTTGTTTTCCATTTTCCATGTTGTCATCCTTTGGCTAAGAGCTTGTCAGTTTGTATCAAGAATCTTTGTGACCTCTTTCTGATTCTAGAACTCTCACCAGTCTTCCTTGATGTAGTTTAGAGTATTTTTCCCCGTGAGGCTCTCTGAATGAAGAGAACTCATGAATAGAGAATCCCCCTTCTCTACACAAATAAATAAATATTTAAAGGTGACCTTATATTTAATTAATTTAACAAATTTACTTAAATAAAATAATATTAATGGAAACTTCTAGAGGGGCAAACCTAGTCTTGGAGAAAATTATATTAAGGGGTTAGCCAATGCTTCAATGATCCAGGTTTTGAAACTTTCTTTGGTGTGTTCAATGTGGAGATTTCTATAGCCATTGATCATTGGGAATGAAAAATTAGATTGATTTGCATAAATGAGGATGTGAAAGATCCTTCAAAGGGTTATATCCAATAGGGTTGCATTGAAGGAGATTTGGAGATTACTTGCATACTCTTGTTGAAGGCAATTTTGCATAATAAGGAATCAATTGAGATATTGTTGTCATTACCTTCTTAGTAATCATATCACCCATCATTGGAACCCATGATTTTCTCATGGAGGGCTTATCCTTCATCAATTTGGTACGACCTTGGACTAACCCATCACTGCTGGTCCTTCCTAAAACTATCTCTGATGGTGCGTTAATCACTGGAGTAGGCCATTCCAAACATCTTATGTCAAAGATCTACTCCTAATACGACTCTGGAGGGAGGTCCGACGCATTTTAAGAAAGGCTCATTTTTTATTATGTGGCTTCCAAATATACAACAACATAGGCACTTCTTGTGATCAGGTTCTTATGATATTTGCATTCATGTATGAGCATATTGAATATTGTAGTTGCTGCCATTCATACTCAGACTTTAGGAGATGCATTATATTGTAAAGCCAAAGTCTTGGCCATTCATATCAACATTTTAATAGACATTATATCTTGATAAAGGAGTAATAAGTTAAAGGCCATGTATTAGATGTAATTTTCATGATTATATTCTTCATGATTAGCACAATAATATGCATGCCAAGTGTTTGAAAAAATGTCAATTAGTTGTAGGTATTGATTTTCACTAGTATAAGACATTTATTGCGTTTGGAAAATACAAAAAGACTTAAATTTCATGCTCAACTTACTGTTAGACCATTTAGCATTCATTACAAAGAATTTGAATCATTTAATTTACAATTCAAAGTAAAGACATCAAACTGAAACACAAAACCAACAAGTATAAAGGTTGCAAGAAAAGTGTTTGTCAAATTGTATAAGGTAGATAATCGGGATTTTTACATCAGATTTGGCTGGGCTCTTTATAGAAGGTTCACTTGCCATTACATGTACATGTCAGTTATTATTTCATGGGATGTTATCAATGATAAATGATTTGAACTTCTTTAACAAAGTCATTGTGAGATCCTTATATTTTGATAATTTTTCATGATTTGCTTGGTATGTTCCATTTATTTGTTTAATGACTAATTGTGAATCACCAAAGATCTTAATGTGTTCCGCACCCATAATTAAAGTGACACACAATCATGTGAGAAATGATTCTTACTCAATAGTGTTGTTTGTACATAGGAAGTTTAACCAATATGACAAGGAACGAGCTCTCTTGCAGGTGGTATTAATATAACTCTTGCACCAGAACCTATTCTACACTTTGATCCATCTAAATATAACTCACATGTATTAGCCTGAATTGTCAACACATTGTCATCCGAAAAAGTGTCATTACTAGGTAATGCTAAAGGAGAAGGAGTGTCAGCCAATTGGTCAGTCAAGGACTGATCCTTAAGTTCTTTTTGTAAAACAAACTTTAGGTAAAACTCATTCAACAACATTACCCATTTAGCTAGAAATCTTGATAAGTCTTTTTTATTGAAAATATGTTTTAGAGGGTAAAATTTTATTATCACATGTATTTTCGCATCCAATAAATAGTGGTGCAATTTAATGGTTGTGAATACAAGGGCCAAAAAATTTTTTTCTATTGTTTTGTATCATTTCTCATAATCAATCAAGTTTCTGTTGATGTGATAAACAAGATGCTCTTTACCATTTTCACCTTGTTGAGCCAACAATGCTGCAAGAGCATGAGCTGATGTAGCTATATAAAGTATTGTTAGAATTGGCTATGGCTGCCAAGATCTTGAAACCAATTGGAAAGCACAAAAAAAAGAGAATATGAATGTGATAAGAATAAATTGTATTCTTATCAATATGATTGTGATGTGCATAGGATACCCCTTGGTATATAGCCAAGGTGAGAACATATAAGGGCATAAGATTATGACAAGTTTCATAATCTTATGACATGAGACAACTATGAAAAGCTAGCACTCCACCTAAAGTGGAAAAGTGATAATGTGATAGTCACCAAAAATGGTGGATCGCCCACAAAAGGTGGAGAGGTAATCACATGATATGTCCATGAAAGGTGGAAGTGATAAAGTAATAACATGATAAGTCTACCAACGATGTAAAAGTTCCAACTACGTCCTATGTGGTCCCTAAGTAAACTTAACTAAGGTGTAATTATGACCTATGACAAGGTACAAGACATTTAATTACACCAACACCCCCCCCCCTTAAGTGCAACTTAGGGAGAATGTATACAAAACAAAAAAATGCAAGATGGGTCCCGACAACGAGGCCATGTTAGGTACCCATGTACAAATGCAATGCAATCTCTCATAAAGGGTGAAAAGGAGAAAACCCAGTGGGAAAAAACTCCTCCCCAAAAGAGAGATGAAATACAATAATAATATCCATCACAAATCCAATCAATCCCCATGCACAAAAATGATGAAAAAAGAGACCATTTAGCCCCCCATAATGAGATAACCTATTACAAGAGAAGCACTAGAAGTGCACTGTGGAGTAACACTAGAATCCTCAATCCAGCAAGTAACGAAAGATACTTTAGTTTTCTACTGAAACCATATGTGAATCACTAATTGACTCAAGGTGGAATCATGATAAAGCAACAATAGACCCGATGCCAAGGAACAATGGAAAAATTACAAATTGACACATCTTTGGAGTCTATGAAGCAATAGTTGATTGAGAAATGATCTGGAACTGAAATGAAATGCAAAGAAAATACGAACCTAGTGCAAACAAAAAAGGAAATCGTGCATGCATTGATGAATGTTCACATCTGCCTCCATGATAAAAAATAACCTCAAGTTTGTGTAGATGATGAAACCTAAAAATATGGTCTACAGTATTGTGGAGTGCTCGAAACTAGCTTTCCGTCGATATCTCGTTTGCCAAAAATGGACATTGTGACCATGAGTTATGAATTTTTTCGAAAAACTAAATTTAGCCTACATGAAATGGGTTTTCTAGCAAAAAAGGTTTATTTCTGATTTGATTTCTGAAAAATCTACTCACTGTTTGTAGAAAAAAAAAAAACCTAGAAATCATTTTTTGATCCAACAAGTAGAAGATGAAAAATTAAATTTTGTTTAACCTTCAGCTAGGAGAAATATGACGTGTGCCACTTTTTGTACAACAATTTCCTCTAGATTTGTGCAAGATATGAAAAATCTAAAAGATACCCATTTGAGATTTCGACCCTGACTACAAAACCTAGAAATCATTATTCCTACAAATGAATGAAAACTATATTTTTGAAGCAAAAATGATGATGTATCTAATAAAAAATGGCTTGCAACAAACCCTTGTTCGTAAAAAATGCAAATGGTGACCAAATTGAGTGAACCAAAAGACAATTTTGATTTTCTCGAGCCCCCTTGATGCAATGGTGAGCTCATATTTGCACCAACAAGCTCAGATATGAACCTACAATAAAGAGACAAAAATGTAACCTCCCCAAATCTGGTATCTCTCTTTAGAGAAAGACTCTCCAATGGCACCCAACCCTCTCTAATACCATGTTAGAATTGGCTATGGCTGCCAAGATCTTAGACCAATTTGAAAGCACAAAAAAGAAAGAATATGAATGTGACAAGAATAAATTGTATTCTTATCAATATGATTCAATGATATGATTGTGATGTACATAGGAGATCCCTTGGTTATATATCCAAGGTGAAAACATAGAAGGGCATAATATTATGATAAGTTTCGTAATCTTATGACATGAGACAACTATGAAAAGCTATCACACCACCTAAAGTGGAAAAGTGATAATGTGATAATCACCACAAATGGTGGATCACCTACAAAAGGTGGAGAGGTAATCACCTGATATGTCCACGAAAGGTGGAAGTGATAAATTAATAACATGATAAGTCCACCAAAGGTGGAAAATCTCCAACTACCTCCTATGTGGTCCCTAAGTAAACTTAACTAAGGTGTAATTCTGACCTAGGACAAGATACAAAACATTATATTACACCAACAATAATGAACAGTTAGTTTTGCATGGTGGGTTGTAAAATAGGTGGAGCAACAAGGTATTCCTTCAAATTCTCAAAAGCCTATTTACAATATTCATTCCAATCAAAGTGCACATCCTTTTTGAGAAGATGTGTAAATGGTAACATTCGGTCTACTAAAGATGCCACAAAATGATAGATAGGTTGAATTCTTCCTTGTAATGTGTGCAATTGAGAGATGTTTGTAGGAGGTGGCATGTTTATTATAGCATCAATTTTATTTGTGTCCACCTCAATGCCTCTATGAGATATGATAAAACCTAAAATTTTCCCACTATCTACACCAAAGACACACCCTTTTGGATTCAATCTAATGTTGTATTTTTGCATCCACTCAAAGATTTTTCGAAGGACATTCATGGTGTCCTGCCTTGTTAGTGATTTGGCTAGAATTTAATCAAAATAATCTTCCAAAATATTATGTATGTAATCATGAAATATTAATGTCATCGCTCATTGATAGGTTGTGCCCATATTCTTTAATCCAAAGGGCATTATAACCCAACAAAACATTCCCCAAATTGTTGTGAATGTTGTCTTATATTGAGGGATGATGAAGATTTGATTATATCCAGAAAATCCATCCATGAATTAAAAAAAATCATGTCTCACAATTGAATCCACTATCATATCTATATTAGGAAGGGGAAAGTCATATTTTAAAGATTCTTTATTAAAATCATGAAAATCCTTGCACATCCTAATACGATTGTTAGGCTTTGCAACTGTGATAATTTGTGATATCCAAGGAGAATAATCTATAGATCATATGAAACCAACTTCAAGGATTTTTTCGAGTTCACCTTTAACAAGAAAGGCTATCTTAGGATTCATCTTTCATATCTTTTGTGGAATGGGCTTGGCATTTTCAACAAGGATAATGTTTTTGGTCACTATCTTCAGATTGATTCCTGGCATATCTAAATATTTCCAAGAAAAAAGTTTTTAAAAGTCATGGAGTAACATTGTGTGATCTTGTTCTTCATCATCAAGTCACTTCCCTATATTAATGAATTTATCCTTATCATTTATATCCATCGATATATTAATTGTATCTCCTAAAGGAAATGTATTTGACTTTGGAAATTTAGGGTTGTATTATTCTATATGTATGTCTTTCTCATTACTTTCATCTTCTGCATATTTTTTCTTGGTACTGATCATAGCATAGTTGTATGTAACATTTTTCTTTTGAGGAGTATAAGGTGACTTGTCATAAACTCCTTACATTTCCTTCAAGGCTTCATCATTTTCAAAGTACTCTCATGATGGTAGTAAATCCATATAAAGCAACTCAGGAAGCTTCATAGTGAGGTTGATTTTTGGCTTGCACATGATAGTTTTGATGTTTAATGATGGTATTTTGTTTGATTTTGTTGTCTTCAAAGGAAAATGCCCAAAAAAAGTCTTTGTCTCTTGCATGTTAGGTTCTATAGTAACTTGAATTCCTTGTTCTTTCTTTCCACATCCTTTACCATTGTAACCCAATTGTTTCACTAATTCATAACCTCTCCCATAAAGTTTTTCCATTTCTTTCGAGTTTCCTGGTTGTTGATAATCTATCTCATCAAATTTCGTTATATAACTTGTATCTTCTTCTAGAGTGGATGAGGTAGATTCTTGTGAAGTTTCTCGCATATTTTGAGTTGACATGACCATTGGTTGTTTTTTTTCCATATTTTTTCTTGTGATTATATACTCTTCCATCAATGAGGGTGCAAACTCCAAGGAACCCCAATAATCATCCAATAATTTTGACATTGTTTCTACTTCTTGCTTGTCAACCTCTATAGGTTCTATGTTGGATGTTGGAATTAATGTACGTAGAGGAATTTTCATTCCTTTATCAACTTGCAAAAAAAAATTTAGGCTCGTGATCTATTTCAACTTGGTATACCTTATTGTTATAGACATATTTCATGATATGATGAAGGGTCAAAGGCACCACATGCATCTTATGAATACATGGTATTTCCAAAAGAATATTTTATGAAAGATCATGAGGCATGACATGAATAGGAGTTTCTAAGGTAGCATTTTTTACTGTAATAGGTAAAGTAATCACATCGAGAAGTTTCTTTTCTACATTGTAAAATCCTCTAATCGATAAGGAGTCGGGTTTGATTTTTGATTTGTCTACACACAATCTATCTAAGAGTTTCACATTGCACACATTAAGGGTTGAGCCATTATCAACAAGGGTCCTTTTTATGCCTATTCTATTGAATTGGGCCATTATCATGAAGGCCTCATTTCTATTTCTCAATTCCAAGGGAGGAAACTCATGTTGGTGAAAGGTAATATCTACATTAATTTTATTCTTTCCTTGTATTAGATCTGCAACATCGTTTGCATTCGTACCAAGAGGAACCACTACTTGTTGTAAGTTTGTTTGAAGCATAGTGTGATAGTTAGGTGAATTATGAATAAGGTCCCATTGGGATATCTTTGTAGGAGTATTCTTAAGTTGTTCAACAATATCATACTCCCTCCCACTATGCAAAGTTAAATGAGGAGCACTAGGCAATATGGGATTGGGCAAAGGTAAGGTTGTGAGAAATCATTACAAAGAACAATATTGATTGTGGAAACTTGATATCATTGATTGATACCCTTCATGGGAGGGAATTGTGCTTCAAATCTAAATAGATTGAGCTTCTAAGGATTATGCTTGCAAAGAAGGTTGTAGACCTTGCTCCTTTAGCTTTGCTCTTATCCTGATGATGGATCACAGAGTGTGATCTAAAATGTTGATGGAAAAAAATCTCACACAATCTAAGCCACAAATCATTATAAAGAACATTATGGATTGTGGAAACTTGATATCATTGATTGGTACCCTTCATGGGAGGGAATTGTGCTTCAAATCTAAATAGATTTCAAGCTTCTAAGGATTACGCTTGTAAAGAAGGATGTAGACCTTTCTCCTTTAGCTTTGCTCTCATCCTGATGATGGATCATGGAGTGTGAATCGAAACATTGATGGAAACAAATCTCACATAATCTAAGCCATAAATCATTACAAAGAACATTATGGATTGTGGAAACTTGATATCATTGATTGATATCCTTCATGGGAGGGAATTGTGCTTCAAATCTAAACAGCTTGAGCTTTTAAGGATTAAGCTTGTAAAGAAGGTTGCAGACCTTGCTCCTTTAGCTTTGCTCTCATCCTGATGATGGATCATGGAGTGTGATCCAAAATGTTGATGGAAAAAATCTCACACAATCTAAGCCAGAAATCATTACAAAGAACATTATGGATTGTGGAAAATTGAAATCATTAATTGATACCCTTCATGGGAGGGAATTGTGCTTCAAATCTAAACAACTTGAGCTTCTAAGGATTAAGCTTACAAAGAAGGTTGCAAACCTTGCTCCTTTAGGTCTTCTCTCATCCCGATGATGGATCTCGGAGTGTGATCCGAAACACTGATGGAAAAAAATCTCACACTATCTAAGCCAAAAATCATTACAAAGAACATTATGGATTGTGGAAACTTGATATCATTGATTGATACCCTTCATGGGAGGGAATTGTGCTTCAAATCTAAACAACTTGAGCTTCTAAGGATTAAGCTTGCAAAGAAGGTTGTAGACCTTGCTCCTTTATCTTTTCTCTCATCCCGATGATGGATCGCGAAGTGTGATCTAAAACGTTGATGGAAAAAAATCTCCCACAATCTAAGCCAGAAATCATTACAAAGAACATTATGGATCGTGGAAACCTGATATCATTGATTGATACCCTTCATGGGATGGAATTGTGCTTCAAATCTAAAATGCTTGAGCTTCTAAGGATTAAGCTTGCAAAGAAGGTTGTAGACCTTGCTCCTTTAGCTCTGCTCTCATCCTGATGATGGATCACGAAGTGTGATCCGAAACGTTGATGGAAAAAAATCTCACACAATCTAAGCCATAAATCATTACAAAGAACATTATGGATTGTGGAAACTTGATATCATTGATTGATACCCTTCATGGGAGGGAATTTTGCTTCAAATCTAATAAACTTGAGCTTCTAAGGATTAAGCTTGCAAAGAAGGTTGCAAACCTTGCTCCTTTAGCTCTTCTCTCATCCTGATGATGGATTGCGAAGTGATGAGAGATCATGAAGTGTGATCCGAAACATTGATGGAAAAAAATCTCACACAATCTAAGCCAAAAATCATTACAAAGAACTTTCAATCATATTCTTTAGCAAACCTACAAACAAAATGTGGAAATCACACAAAGAGAGAAAGAAAAGTTGGATGTTAGGCCATGGGGGTTTGCCATGGTCAAACCCCTTTTAGGTAACTAAACCAAAAATATGAAATAAGATAATAGAGCATGAAATATGAAATAATGGATTTAGTACCTTGCCATGATGATTGATCTTGAGTTGTTGCAGAAATGAAAGAAGAGTCAACCCTTGAATTCTTCAGAAAGATGTCTTGATGACCTAGGATGCTCAAAACCTAGCTTGCTTGACAAGAGTGAGAGATGAGTGATTGAGAAGAAGACTTGTTGAGAGAGTTAGGAAAAAGAAGAGATGAATTAGGGTGAAAATTAAGGGAAACCCTATTATTTATACATGTGCCCTAATTTCTTAAAAATACCACATCACAGGCCAACCTTAGGGTTTAGGAGACAAAATCCCACAAGAAATTAAGATTAAATTTGATTTTTATGCCACATGGGACTAAGTCACCCAAGGTGGTGACTTAGTCCACCTCGGAAATTTCTAATGGTTTTCAAGAATTAAGATATGATTAATGATGCTTAACAGGATTATCCTCTGAAACACACATAAGTTGGACCTATAAGAGCATTAAGGGGTTATTTTAACATAAGCAAGGGTTGATTTATTGATGAAAATCCTAGGAAAGTGTGAGATCTTATTACAACTCCTTACAACACTTTGAAATAAGGATTGGAAAGTGGTAAGAAGAGGTTGTTTAGGTGAGCTATGCTGAAAAGGTCTTACAAAAGTGTGAAAGTGGGTTACAACACCTCACAAAACCTTTGTAAGACACCATATAATTTTAATTGATTTGTAAGGGTTCAAGACCTAAGATGAATATTTTGACCATATTACAACATTAAATCTAGGAAAAATCAGGCCAAAATCCAAGGGAAAAGGCCCAAATGAGTGAAAATTGTCAAGGCTACAATTTTTTGTGACACATTTAGCCCCCACTTTAGTGAGAGGATGAACTTACTTCAAAATCACACTAAATTAGCCACATGGAGATGGTAAAGGATGACAAAGATGAAGAAGGTTGTCAAGCCCCTAGGATTCAAGATTCTATGTCAAACAAACATACATGTAAGGGGACACATTCAAGGGTGAATGATTTGCAAAAAAACAAGATACATGATCATGCAATGAAAAGAACTAGAAGGAAGATAAGGATGAAAGTAAAAAGGGGGGATCAAGCTTCGACCATTTTTCTAACTTGTTTTGGATCAGATCTAAGTTTTTTGTTGGGAAAGATGTGTACTCACTTTGGGGTAACAAGAATTTTGGTTGTCCATCGGGTAAGAAGGCTCAAAAGGTGAGAAACATGTACTCATAGCTGGTATGCACTCACACACACAAAGGTGGCTATGGGGAAATTCATGCCGCCATTCGAGCTTCCCACTTACACCATACCAAAATTATACCTCCTGTTAACTTCAATAAGGTGCCACAAAAGAAAATTATGTTTGTAGAAATGGTGTAAGGAATGCTCAAAGGGATTTTGCTTAGTTTGTTCAAGGTCTCATCTTAAGGAACATTATGCGTAATGTCTCCAAGAGAGGAAAAGTGCAAATGGTCTCATCTTGTTTGTAAGAGAGGACAAGTGTGATATCTCATTGTGGGAACATTGTATCTAATCTTTCCAAGAGAGGGAATCACAAGAAAAATAAAATCACATAGTAAAATTGAGTTTCGATGTATGCCCCCACTTTAAAGTGGTTGCTAACACCATTACTGTGAGAAATTGCTTTAAAGTAGAAGGAGAGGAAGACATGAGAGCTTATTTGGAAATCCCTATTCCAAGTCATATTTTTCTGATAAGCTACGTCATGAAGAAGGTAGTATGTCACATGCAAGTCAACTTAAGACATGTCATCCACATCCCAAGATTGCTCTTATATGTTCATGAAAGGTTAACAACTAGTCAAGAGAGACAATGACAAGTGAAATACGAGGGCAAGGCTACCTATACCCTTGCCCCCACTTAGTTTAGGACAAGAGTGAGATGAAAGGATTGATGAAATGCAAGGTAGAGTGAAAACGAAGTATGAATTAGAGGAATGAGGTTCCTTGACATAAGGAAGAACTCAAAAATCATTAAGATGGTGGATTTTACTTCTCAAGGCCTTACATTCATTAGTAGAATTACCATGGACTTTGTGATAGGTGCAAAAGGAATTCTTGTAAAAGAATTTTTTTTGAGTACGTGGAGGAAGGGATATCAAGTGATCTTGGAGGATGCTCAACAAGATACCCTCTTGATCAAAGGGAGAAGGTGTTCCTCTAGCTTGTGTCAAATATGTGTCTTAGTACAACATTTCATACCTACACAAGGTTCTATAGAGTGAGAGATTTTGTACGCTCCTTTAGAAGAGTGTGTAAAATCTAAATCAGTAGTGTGTTGTGAGATAACATTAGTATTAGGCAAAGATTTCCTTGTGTTTTTTGAATGGTGCAAAGGGACACTTTTGATACCACTAGTTTCCATCATTTTAGGATGCACTAGTGGTGATTTTGGTTTAGAAGGATGGGTTGTGATGATGTTGATGTGAGATGAAGGATTGGTCATTTCGATCAAGGGACAATAACCAAGACCAGGATGTGTTGTCTACATATGAGGCTCGATAGGGTTGCCTATACCTTGTTCATTAGTACCACATCCTTTTTCACTATATACAACTAGTTTCATAAGCTCATAACCTTTTCCATAGATATTTTACATTTCTTTAGGATCGAGTGGTTCATTTTTTTATTCTTTGTCTAAAGTGGTTGAGGTGGATGCTTTCAATAGATTTGTCGAGTCTTGTGTTGACAAGATTGTGGTTCCCTTTTCAAAGTCTTTGTGTACGATCTTGGATTCTCAATGATTGTAGGTGTGGAATCTAAGGAATCCCAATCATCATCTAAGAGCTTCAATATTTTCTCAATAGGTTTTTCATGGTTTGTGTGTTGTGCGGGTTCTACTTCTGTGGTTGGTTTTAATGTGTTGAAATGATTCTCTTTATTTTTCTCAATTTTCAAGCAACTGTTTGGTTCAGGGTTAGCATTAAGGGTGTATAGTTTGTTGTTGTAGATGTACTTCAGTTTATGATCAAGAGTGGAAGTCACCCCATTCATTGCATGAATCCACGGTTTGCCTAAGAGAATATTGTATGAAATTTCATGAGGCACAACGTGGATCTGAGTGTCCAATGTGGCCATTCCAACTATAAGAGGCAAAGTGACCACATCGAGCGGTTGATTTGTGATGTTGTCAAATCCTTGAATAGATAGAGAATCAAGTTGAATGGTCGATTGATCAATACCAATCCTATCTAGAAGACTCACACTACACAAATTAAGGGTAGAGGCTATGTCTACAAGAGTTCTCATGATCCATTTTGTTTTATATAGAGATATTATTATGAAAGCTTCATTTTATTTTGGACATCCAAAGGAGGGAGACCACTTTGGTGAAAAACAATATCATCATTTATTTTTTGAATAATAGCTTCTATGTCATTTGGTTGCACATTATAAGGGATAGGAACTTGTTGGAGGGAATTCTACATCATGTTATGATAGTGAGGGGAGGATTGAATAAGATCCCATAATGATATTTTAGCAGGAGTATTTCTTAGTTGTTTGACAAGATCATACTCCCTAATGAGTGAATTTAATTGAGGGACAATAGGTAAGATTGGATTGGGTAAAGGTAAGGGGTTTGGGTTTGGTTTTTGTCAGTATAGATTGTTTCTTGTCAAATGTGTGTAAGCAACGGTTTTATAACTTGGTTGCTGCGACACATTATTCTTAGATGGATAAAGAATGAATTCAGGTTGGTTTGGATTTTTTTGTTTGTTTGAAGAGGGATAAAGGATGAGTTGAGGTTGAATAATATTAGCATACTTGAGCAAGGGAGAGGCTAATGGTTTCTCTTCATTTTCTTCTAAGGATACAATATTATTATTATCAATATTAGCTTTATCGCGTTTTATGATATCCTCCCTAGGAGGAAGGGTTTTAGGAGAACTACAAACCAAATGCTCTTGACAATCAAAGATTGTTTCATTTAAAATGACTTCATCACAAGTAGGGGAATGATCAATGGTTGAATTTTCATGCATAGGAAGGTTTTTCCTAGGTGAAGGGGTACAACTAAGATTCTCATGACCTTCACTAATTATGTTTTCTAACAAAAAAGTATCCTCACCACAACAAGGAGACTGGGAGAAGAACAAATGTTATTGTCATGAGTAGCTATATTTTTGTTGTCTTTTTCATTAATGTCTTGTACACTAAGAGATGTAAGATGATAGAAACAAATAGGATTCTAAAAACTCTCATTGATTGGTTCTTCTACCAAAATATCTTCGTCACTAAGAGGAGAGATATTAAGAGAAGAAAAATATGATCATTAGGAATTTCCAAGGTTGTATCTCTTTTCACTCAAACACTCTCATAGAGAGCGGATAGGAAATATTTCTTAGTTTGTCTAGATATGTAAGATATTAACATTATTTGAACAAAAATGAAAAGTACATGCAACCATTTCATGCAATGTTTCAACAATATAAACAATGTAAATATTAAGATAAAAAACATTTTTATCCAATAAATGCTAAGCTTTAAGAATGTGAATAATGTACATGTAAGAATGAAAAGAACTTTGAACAAACTTATGAAATTTTTTATGAATAAATGAAAAAGTGAAAAGTACTTTTATCAATGTTATGCAAAATTTCTGAAATGTAAGCATTTTTAGATTTAATCAGGAAATGATTTCAAGAATGACCATCCTAAATTGATGATTTTGAGTTAGATGCATAAAACCAATGTTCCTGGAACTTTATATACTTATAGTATATGATACCAAGAGGCTAATAAAGCACATAAATGAGGTTTCTATCACTATAATAAATGATGAAAAATTGTATAGGGACTAAGTCATCTAGAATGGTGAATTAGTCCCAGTTGGGGTTTTTTTCTCCAAAAGTTTGCAACTGGTTTGAAGATTTTTAATGTTGTATGATTAGAAGAGGAAATGTAAATACATATTTTAGATTATTGGTAAGGATTTGAAATGCACAAAGGAAAATTATATGCACTTTCATGCATGCAAAAATGTGAAACCCTAGAATGCAAATTAAACAATGCAAAATATAATGCCAACTGAATCCAAGGTGAGAATGAACTCCAAAGCAGAAAAGAAGGGTATTCAAAGGTAGTGTTCACCAAAATGTATCATAGATTCTTGTACCCACTCAAGGTCTCTAACACTTCTATGGTTTTTAACCTAAAAGGAGAGAGGGGTGCCAAAATTGTAATGTTACATTCAAATATTTAGGGGAAGTGTGTGTGGAAACTGTGTGATGTGAATGTGTCTTAGTGCAATTTTATAAATGTTGGAAATAGATAAAAGAGACTAAACACTTAGAAAATGCAACTAGTTTGAAAACACATTATGATATGTAGAAAGATAGATTGAAATGAAATATAGAACAAGATAGAAGAGAAAATAAGGAGTGCACTTGGAATCTGAAGAGAGACAAGATGGAGTTTTGGAAACCTGAAAACCTGATGTAGAAGTTGACTAGGACACTTGTGCCAATTTGGACAACTTAGTCTAGTTTCTAAGAAAACATGTCGGAATAGGTTTCAGACAAGAGGGTTCTCAAATCTTAAAAAAAACCTTTTCAGGCCTAGCAGTGGGACTAATTTGCCATTGATGGTGACTTAGTCCACTTTTTGGTTTCAAGAAATCTAAGGGTGGAATTTGTAGCTCTCAGTCTCCAATTCTATTCGTGACAAGCTTTTGGATCTGAAACTATAGAATCTAGTATGTAAGTGTTCTCCAAGCCTCTTTTAGGGTTTTGACCACCTTGAAGGGCTTTGAAATTTTTTTGACAACACTTCCAATCCTATTATTTGGATAATCTGCAAACAAGACCTAGAAATCACACACATAGAGAAATAAATGTTGGATGTTATGGCATGGGAGTTTTCCTTGGTCAAACCCCTTTTAGGTAACTAAACCAAAATGATGAAATAAAATAATAAAGCATGAAATATGAAATAATGGAGTTAGTACCTTTGCATGATGAGTGATCTTGAATTTTTGCAGCAATGGAGGAAGATTTAGCCCTTGAATGCTTCAAAAAGATGTCTTGATGACTTAGGATTCTCGAACCCTAGATTGCTTGAGAAGAGTGAGAGATGAGTGATTGAGAAGAATGAATTGTTGAGAGAGTTAGGAGGAAGAAGAGATGAATTAGGGTGAAATGAGGGGAAAACCCTTTATTTATACATGTTATGCCCTAATTTCTCAAAAATACTACATCACAAGCCGACCTTGGGGTTTAGGAGACAAAATCCCATAATAAATTAAGATAAATTTGATTTTTATGCCACATGGGACTAAGTCGCCCAAGGTGGTGACTTAGTCCACTTGGTAAATCTGCAATGTTTGTCAAGAATTAAGGTATGATTAATTATGCTTAACAGGATTGTCCTCCGAAACACACTTATGTCAAACCTTTAAGAGAATTGCGGGGTTATTTTAACATTAGAAAGGGTTGATTTATTGATGAAACACACTTAAGTTGGACTTGTAAGAGCATTGAGGGGTTATTTAACATTATAAAGGGTTGATTTATTGATGAAAAGCATAGGAAAGTGTGAGAGTTTATTACAACTCTTTACAACACTTTAAAATAAGGCTTGGAAAGGGGTAAGAAGAGGTTGTTTAGGTGAATTATGATGAAAAAGTCTTAGAAATGTGTGAAATTGGGTTACAACACTTCACAACACCTTTGTAAGACACCATAGAATTCTTATTGATTTGCAAGGTTTCAAGTCCTAATGTGAATATGTTGGCCATATTAAAACATTAAATCTAGGCAAAACCAGGCCAAAATCCAAGGGAAAAGGCCCAAATGAGTGAAAAGTATCAAGGTTACACTTTTTTGCGACAGAATACATTATATAATTCACAAGCTCAAAATTAAGTTATATTATTTTATTTATTTTTTATGGTTGTAAAGGATTAAATTACAACTATCTACACTTCTAAATTATAGAGTAGTTTGAGTATAATTATTTAAAGAATAAAGAAAGAATAAAAAAAATTGAGCATCCACACACCTCACTTTCTCACTACTACTTCTTAATCATCATGTTGCTATTTTTTCTTGCATAGTGTGTCATGGATTTATCCACTACTTAAAATACTAGATTCATGTTAAGAGAACTTGAGTGTAAAAAGTAGACTTTCTCGGAGACGAGTACCTTTTTAATCAGCTATAATAATCCTAGCAATATTTTTTGGTCAAATAAAGTTTATATTTCAAAATTTTAACACCTTGTAAAACCTAGGTTTCTTCCCAATTTTTTATTTAATATTGATAACCCATACTTTCAAATGGGGCAAGTAAATGATAGATAAACTATAAAATATTTTTTATTTGCAATTTTTTTGAAATCCATTAAAGTATGCTATTAAAAAAAAATAACTATGACAACATCAATACAAACAAAAATAGTATGTTGAAACTCACAACAAAGTGCAAATTTCTATAAACTTGGAATAGTTGAATTTTGCAATCTTGAAATTTTATTCACAACCTAAAAAAATGTTTGAAGAACTAACTGATTCTATGATTGAATTATTTTGAGTGGAAGGTGTCTGAGCTCTACTAGGGTTTTGTGGTTTCTGCTATTGTGAACCCCAATCCTAGACCTGCAAAAACATAGCAAACAAATACACTATTAGATTCAAATGCAAGTTATATAACTAGGATACCCCCTGAAATTCATCTATAATGCTCAAGATAGGAAATAAATGAAGAACAAAACAAGAAAAGTAATTAAATCCTATTTAAGCATACAAAATCTCAATCCCATGGGGGAATTGGTGCCATTTTTATGTGGAAAATGGCCCTTTCCCAACTCCTTGATGTGATTTGATGATCTTTGATGATGATTGTTGATTCCTTGAAGAAGTTTTCCAATAACCTAGCTATGAGAATATGAAAATTGATAGAAACGCCTAAGGATGGATGAAGATGTTATGAAATTTGAAGATAATGATGTTGCATAACTTGTGGATCCTCAATTCAAAATGAGAGCCTCCTATCAGGGCATGTGCAGGATCATAATGGAAAAAGAAGGCCCTTAAGTGGCAATAAAATTCAAAAAAATCAAAGTTAGGCAACTTGACATAAAAATAGGAATAAGTTGAATATATTATTTCAAACATATGTAAGAATAGAATCTATTTAAAATTGAATCTAGTATCTAAACTACTAGGTTTATTTTTATTTTTAAAAAATCTATTTGGTGAAAATTTGAAATTTCAATGCAGTAGTGCTTAAATTTTAGGGAAAAAATAAGGAGTATGTGTATGTCTGACCACCCTAACCACAATAAAATGATAATATTTTTTTATAATATTTTAGATATAGGTAGAAGACTCATGTCTCGATGTGATGCATATTTGTTTGTAATTTTTTTCCAATTAAATAATTAATCATGATTTTTTTATTACAAATTTTAAAAAATATAAAAAATCACACGTGTGACCACCTTAACTTGGTCAAAACTTCATGAAATTCAATTTTATTTTTTTTAATCCTATAATATGTGAAGCATAGAATGCGACTCATGTTTCAGATTCAAAAAATGTGATACCCTTTGAAAGCTTTAGATTTTTTTCAATCAACCTATCAATCAGGACTTTAGTTGTAATTCAAATAGAAAATGAATAATAATTATTTATTAGATTGAAATTAAACCATAATTTATATTCATGGAAATCTAAGAATCTCCTTTAAAAACCCTTTTCGTTTCATCAATTTTGGGTAAAATAAAAGTCATCAGCCACATGGGCCATCATATCACTTACATATCGCCACTTTTCAGCCCATCATGATCCTGCACATACACATAAATAGGAGAGAATGATGAAAGAAGATGAAAAATGGATGAATGTGTGATAAAAGACCAACCAATAAGAGAAGGCCACTTGTCCACATGTGATTGGAGGAGGAATGAACACATTTTTCTGAATGTGCACATAAATTCTATTAGATTCAAATTTGAATTTGATGAAATGAAAAGTTGGAGGGAAAGAGGAATGGAGTAAATGTCACTTGGCTCAAGGCAAAGGACATGTAAGATGCCTTTAATGCCTTGTTGGATGTACTCATCCATTTTGGAGAGATTTTTTAATTGGAAGAATATTCTACAAAAGATACCCTTTTGAATGGAAATTGATGAATTAATAAATCAAATAAATTGATTTATTATGCAAGTTGCAAAATCTAGAGGATTGAGGTGATTAGGATTAGATTTAATCATGTTTTGATCAGATTAAGTAGAAATTAGGTGATTTGACAATTTTGACTTAGATTTTAGGATTTATTTAAATCAAAGTTGAGAGGAAAATGATTTTGGATTTAATTAAATAAAAATTGATTTATTTAATTAGAGAGAGTGATGTTAAATTTAAACCAAATAAAGGTTAATTTATCTGATTTAAAGAAATGATGTATTAAAGATTTAAATAAATAAAGTGAATTATTTAATTAAAGAAGAGACTATAGGAATAATTTATTTAATTAATAGAGAATAATGACTTAATCAGATAAAATTGATTTATTTAATTAAGAGAGGAAATATGATGAATATAATCAAATAAAGATTATTCAATTAAATTAATTAGTAAAGGGGATGATTTAGGAAAAAACAATATTAGTAAGATCAGGATGAGGTGTGTAGGATCAACTTGTATATTTTTCATTTCTACATTTTCCCCCTTTTTGAAGCAATGCACTTGTTGCGTTGGTTCAAAGAATAAAATGCTATGATCACAATTTAAAAAAAAAAATGATTTCTCAGATGCCGCACTATTGCCCTAGTGAGAAGGATTATGCTGGTATATTTCCCCCTCGAGAGATCAATCAAAAATGTTTGATTTTCTGATCAAGATCATGATAAAATGTGAGAGTGGTTATATTGATGAGAGGATGAAAGATAATTCTTTAGAAACATTGAATATTTGATGTATACAATTTTGATGATGTATAGACAATCATCAACCATGGGTAGCCTCATGTATATTTTGATACAATGCACCAATTTTGGATAGAAATGTTAGTAAAGAAGGAAGAATAAGAAGAAAAGAATGATGAAAAGAGGATTCAACAAGTCCATGAAGCATTAAGACTTTATTAGATAAGATGATGAATGAAAATGATGATGATGATGATGTATTGCTTATTAGGAATTGGGATTTTAAAAGGGCCATTTACCTTATATTTGATAAAACACATAGATATGATGCATCAAGGTATAAAGAACCGGGATGGTGTTGTACCTAGTGTAGTGGGATTTAAATCGACAATCAAATAGGAGTATTCTTGTTCACACCTGGCATACAGAACCTCATTCAGAATAAAGTTCAGATATTCTAAAAATCTCTGACCAAAACATAGAAAAGAAAGCCTTCCTATGTGGTCAACAAGACATCTAAAACATCCTCCTTACAAACCAAATAGAGCATGCATGCCCAAGTTATATTACAAGAATATCCAAGAAACACAACAGATAAAAAGATAATGATTGTTGCCACATTCCTTTCTCTTGAAATTGTTTTGATTAGGTATCATTGAGAGGTCATTAGAATGAGCATAAAATTAGATAAGTCAAAAAGACCAAGATAAAGTAAACAAACAAACTAATGTTTGTCATACCGCTAATCAAGACTAAACTACAATGATGCCTGATGTTCATGTCCATTGTAGGAAGGATGCATCCTAGGACATGTTGTGATCAGGTGATGATGGGATAGATTGGATGATAAACTATTGATACTCTAACTTGATTAACTTGCTGACCCAGACCTGAGACTTCAATGATTAGGTGTTCACTTTTGAACCTGCTAGACTTGCTTCTGACTGACTTACCAAAGAATGAATATGATGACAATTTATTATGAATCATGATTATTGGAGGTGAAAGCGAGATGAAAGGGATGCGTCGTTTTGGGTTTTTCAAATATTTTTGATGTTTTTGGTGTTTTTTGAAATGTTATGAGGCAATTTATGGGATTTTGAGATTTTTCCACTTTTTTGGATTTTCTAAGATTTATGAGTATTTTTGGATTTTGTATCGCAGGGGCTCATCAATGATGGCCTTTCCTACATTTAAGCTTAGAGACAATGTAGTTCGGATACCATTTTTTTGAATTTTGATATGTTTTAGATGATTTTGGATTTTTGCATGATTTTAATGATTTGGATATGGATATGTGATGATATCAGTGCTCTATTTTTGTTGAAAACCAAGCTAGGATTGATTGATCAGATTGATAGATTTGATTATGATAACATTGTTGAGGATACACAACAATGCAAGGATAGCGTGAAGCAACACGAGGATTAGAAATTTATGGATTTGATTGATCAAGATTGATGATGGTAAAATTGTTGAGGATAAATAACAATTCAAAGATAGTGTTACGAAACACAAGGTTTGGGAAGGATATCCTGAGATGATGATGGATTGATTGGATTTTGATTGATCGGGATTTTGAAGCATGATTTGGAATAAAATTGTTTCGATGATTTGATGTAACGTTGATGTGAAAGCTAGATCTGACTGATATTGATTGTTTGGATCAATGTTTGATGAAAGATAAAGCTCGATAAGGAACATCTTATCATAAAAATATTCCATGGGCTAGTGATTTGGATTTTGGCTCACAAATGTTTTGACCAATTTGATTTCATGTTTGCTAATGTTCGGATCACCACATAAGTGTGAAGACATAGATCAAGATTTATTCTTGAAGCGAGATGTGAATATCTACCCCTAGTGTCTAGCAATTTTTGAAAGGCCATGGGTGGATGCTTGGATAGGTGTGTGGATGGATGGATATGGTACGCTCACAAAGGATGCCAAGGATTATCTTGTGACAAGATAAGGTGTTCCAATAGAAGATGCTCATTTGGATAATGCTTCAAGGCTCAGATAACATTGGGTTGGATAGGACCAATAAAAATGACCCATGTCAAGATGTTTACAAGTGTAAAGTGTGCAAATTTTTTTTATCAAGATCAAGATGATTTGTGAAATGGATGCACATAGATGAATTGATGGATTGGATAAATGGTTCGTGGATGAATGGGTTTATTATGGATAAGATGGATGGAATGTTAAATTTAATGAGGGATGTGATAAGATTCTTTCTCCTGAAATGGCACACGTAGATTCTCGATTTTACACATGATGCATGTTTGCTAGGTTTCCATCATGGTACCTTCCCAAAGTGCCACCATAGTGATTTTCACTAGAGGATTATTTTTCTCTTTACCGTTTTCAATCCTTTTTCAGATTGTTTTGGATTTTTATATTTTTTGGATTTTTTTCTGAAAGATTTTAAGCTCATGTTGAAGCACCTAGTGGTGTCGATGTAGATGCTTATATCATAATGTTCCATCGATATCCTACTTGAAGAAGATTTTTTTTCCAAGATACGTGCACTTGAATGCAACTTTTGAGATTCCTGATCTTCTTTGCTAATACCAAGGTTAACTTTATCTTTGTGCGCACATTGCAATAGAGTGTCTTTTGAATCCTTATGATGAAGGGTTGCTTTCAATATATGGTCAATGTGAGAATTGGATATCATGCATGGAGGCGTGAATGGTGTTGTGTGTCTAAGAATAGGGGATGGATTAGTTGATAGTTTGGAACCATTGACTCTCTAAACTTGGGAAGATGACAAATAATGGGTGGATATGGAAGTGCGTGTGGAATTAGGACCAACTACTCGATATAATTTGTACGTCACTTGGGAAGCCTTCTCTTTCCTTTGTGGACATCTTTGATAGATAATTTTCCCTTTTTGATTTTTTCCCATAGTTTCTTTGACTAATGGAGTTTGATAAGGATAATCATTTTGTTTATTCTTTGGTATCCACTTGTATTTGATTCATCATCACTACTTTTTTTATGACACTTTTCATGATTTGATTCAAATATTTATTTTGATTTTGGTCCCAATTAATGGATGGGGTGATGAGTGGATGAAGATTTGTTACATCGCTAGTTGTAGAATTGGCATTGGTTAAATCATAAGGATTCTTCATGCTCCCTATGTTGACGTTTGCTTGAGTCGAAGTTTCCCTCGATATTATAAAGGTGTCACTGATATGTTTAGATCCCTTAATTGTTGAATAACCAAGACCTTGATGCTTAGAATTCCCAATAATTTGCACTGGTTCTAAGATACCCTATTCATGTAGGCCTAATCCTCTACCTTGATAATTCATCTATTGAAACATTTTATTTGCAATAGGACACATGATTTATCTTGGAAGTAGGGTGTTAACCCTTCTCTGCTCTATCATGGATCTTCAAAGGTGTTCACTTCTTCATTGATAAGATAGCTTTCCCTAAAAATGGTAAGTGATCCAAGTTTATAAGTGATAAGATCCTCCATCTGTGGGATAACTTCCTCATGATATCTTTGGCTTGATCTTGTGAAATATCAGATTTTAATGCCTCTCCCAAAGGTGTTAATGATTCACTGTACATGTTAAAGTCTCCCTCATGATTCATTTTTTATATGCCTTCACATGATGTTTCTGATTCAAAACTTCTATAGAAGCCTTCTTCATGACCCATTTCTGATATGTCTCTAGATATATCTTGATCCTGTGTATAAATGTTAAGAGTAGGAGACTCATGTTCCTTGGTAATGATGTCAAGAGTATAAGACTCTTGTTTTGAATGAATATCATCTAGGTGTCCATCCATAGAAAGAATCTCATGGGTAAATGGAGGAGTATGTGCTATATGGATATGATCATCCTTTGTGACATCTTGTATAGATAGGAGAGTGTCCATTAGATCATTGTAGTATTGTGGAGATATAAATTCTTGATCTTGGTTAATTTTGGAATTACTTTCGACATGCTTTGGATCAAGTTTTTGGCATGAGTCAATTTCAAAGGATGGATTTCTTACAAAGGGTTCTTGGAAATCATTATTAGGCATGGGAAGTGGCTCAATATCCTTTTGATCTTGGAGTGAATTTGGATCTAGTGTTGAGTTGAGGATTGCTTCAATATTTGTAACCATGAGGTCCAAGGATGTCAATATGTATTGGGAAGGACCATTGCTAGACCTTGGTGGAATATGTTGATCATGCTTTGGAATACGTTCTTGAGATAAGTCCACTAATTCATTAGGTGATGTAGAGACATTGTCAACATGATCATTGGTGGATGGATTGTGGATTATGTCATTAGGATCAAATAATGTTAACACATCTTGAAATAGATCACTTAAAAGTGGCTCTTGATGAATGTTGATTTGATCATTGGATGGGGTAGACATATCTTAACAGTGATCATTGATAGATTGATTTTGATCATTGTCCTCAATAGTTATGGTGGAGATTTTGTCAATGTTTTCAACCATAAAATCAAATGATGCTAGTGTTTCTTGAATTGGATCATTATTGGGTATCGTTGGTGGGTTTTGATCATGATTGAAAAGTGCCTCTTGATATATGTTGATTTGATCATTGGAGGAGACGAAAACATCTTCAAGCTGCTCATTGATGGGTAGTTTTGATTGATCTTTGAGATGTGATGACTGATCTTCAAGATGGGGTGATTGGGTTTGTTGTTGATGTTGTTGATATCCAACCTCTTAATATTGGAGATATCTTTATTGATATGGTTGTGGAGAAAACTCAATGCTTTGATGACATGGTTCAACCAATGGAAGAGTGTATTGATTTTGGGGTGGAGATGTCTCTTGGTGATATGAATCAATAAGTTTTTTGAGTGTAGCAATTTTTTTTCACAAGATTTGACCTTCAGATTCTTGATATCATTGACTTGGTTGTTGAGAAAGGATATTTGGCATGTATACTTGTGGTGTTTGCATGGAATCATGGATGGATTGATCTTGAACAATGTTTTGATTTGGTATGATTTTTAGATTTTGAATTATTGGATGATATTGAACATTTTTGTGATTGGGAAACACATTGCTTGGATTTAGGTAACTTTGATTTTGCATGGGGTTACCTTAACTTGGATCATTACATGGAGTTGTCAATATATTGCCTGGATTTTCAAAATTGGTGGGATTTGCAAACATATCTATCCCAAAGTTTACCATGTATGGATTTGATATGTTTATGTTCGGTAAGCTTGGATTTGATATAGACACATTTGGCATGTATGAATTTGGTGGTATAATTTTGTTTAGAAGACCCATGCCTTGATTGTTTGGTTGATAGATTTATAATTTTTGGTTTTGATTTAAATCTACCATAGGAAAATGTGTTCCAAAATTCAGATTGGGCATACTCACATTTGTTGTACCATTGAGGTTTGTAGGATATAATGATCCCATGTAGGGATTGTATAAATGTGAGCTTTGATAATCAACTGACATCGTAAGGCTTTGATAGTTTGGTTGACCTAGATTAATCATTATGTATGAATCAATTTTATACTCCATGTTCCTCTTGTGTTTTGACCTTGTTGCAAAAGTGAACCTCTAAGGTGTTTAGTGTCGGAGTTGAGAAGATACAACTTCATAGGAGCCCAGTGACCTCTGCAAGCAACAATACCTGTTACAAGGAAAAGCAAAGAGAAGCAACAAAGAAAATGCTCAAGAATGTGGAGCAATGTATTCACCCAAAATGTAAAATGAAAATAATACAAAAGATAGTTTTCAACCATATATAGATGAAAACCCTAAAAAGGAAAACCCTAGGCTTGCACAAATAATAATTAATAAAGTAATTAATTATTATGCACGTAATGTTAGCTTAAGTGAAAAAGAGGTAAAAGGGAACTTTACGTAATTAAACAAATATTGTTTAATTAATAAAGTAAATGTCCAATTACTCTAACACCCCCCTTAAGCTAGACTTAGGGAGAAGCTAAAACCTAGAAGAAGCTACTGAAATTAAAAGCAATGGGTCCTGGCAACAAGGCCAGATCAGGTACCCAAGTACAAAGAAATCTCTATGAAACGGAGAAAAGGAGAAAACCCAGTGGGAAAAACTCCTCTCGAAAAAGAGATAAAAGAACATGCTGAAAGAAAAATGAAGGAAGGAAGGCCTCATAAAGACCCCCCAAGGACAACTTCCTTCACCCCAAGCATAGAGTGCAACTGAAGATAGCGCAGAGATGCAAAAGGTTTCGTGAAGATGTCTACAACCTACTCAACAATGGGAATATATTCCAAGATGAGAGAACCATCCTGAATCAACTGTCTAATGAAATGCATATGAAGCTCAATGTGCTTCATCCGTTGATGCTCCACTGGGTTGCACAAAATGTGTATAGCACTGTGATTGTCACACCAAAGAATAGTGGGACTATCAGGAGGAAAACCAAACTCAGTCATCAACTGACAAAGCCATAAAATCTCCTGACTAGCGAGCACAGCAGCTCGGTACTCAGCCTCTGTAGATGATAATACATGAGCAATCTTCTTCTTGCATGACCATGTGATAGGACCAGAGCCAAGACAAAAAACAAAGCAAGAAGTAGACTTTTGATCATTGACATCACCAGCCCAATCTGAGTCAGTGTAGCCAACAATGTGAGGATCCCCTGATGTGTAGTGAATTCCAAATGAAGTGGTGACCTAAATGTACCTCAAAATACGCTTGGCAGCTTGCCAATGACTCTCATGAGGATCATGGGAGAATCAAGAGACAAGGCCAACTGCAAAGGAAAGATCAGGATGAGTGTGAGTCACGTACAAAAAACTACCAACCAACTGCCTATAAAGTGTAGAATCTACTGAAGGAGTGGGGAAAGTAGTAGTCAAAACAACCCCTGACTGAGAAGGTGTGGGGGTAGGCTTACAATCAAGCATGCCAAAGCACTGAAGCATATCAAGAGAATAATTCTATTGGTAAATAGAGATCCCCTCTGAAGACTGAATCACCTGAAGACCAAGAAAATAGTGCAGAAGGTCGAAATCTATCATCTCAAACTGCTCCATCAAGGCTAGCTGAGAATTTTGAATCATAGAGAATGAGCTACCTGTGATGAGAAGATCATCAAAATATAGCACAAGAATTAGGATCTCACCCTCAAGATGTTGAATATAGACCATGTGATCAGAATGACAGTGAGTAAAGCCAGTGGAGAGCAAAAAAAGAGTCCATCTTCTCATACCAAGCCCGAGGGGCCTATTTGAGACCATATAATGAATGCTGAAGTCTGCAAACCAAAGAAGCATCATGCACAAATCCCTAAGGCTGCTCCATATAGATCTCCTCCTGTAGGTCACCATGCAAGAAGGCATAGTTCACATCCATCTAAAAAATGAGCCATCGCCTAGAAGCTGCAAGTGATAGTACAAAACAAATAGAATTCATCTTGGTGATAGGGGAAAATGTCTCAGAGTAATCAATACCCTCAACCTATGAGAAACCCTTCGCAACAAGATGTGATTTGTACTTATCAATAGAACCATCAGCAGCATACTTGGTGCGATACAACCATCGACACCGAACCATCTTTCTGCCCTTAGGAAGAGGACAGAGATCCCATGTACTACTCCTCATCAAAGAAGAATACTCCTCCTCCATAACACTATCCCACTCAGGGTGACCTGTCGCCTCTGAAAACCTCTGAGGATCCTCTAAAAGAGCATGACTCAAAAGACTAGAACCCACAGTATGAGAACGGGTGCGACGAGTGTCTGAAGGATCACTAGCCATAGATCCTACTGCCTCAATAGTAAATCGAGCCCATTTGGGCCTTTGAGGTGGAGCAAGTGGAGGTGGAGATGGGGGATCATCAATATCCTCATCAGAATCATCCTCAAAATAATCCTAAAGAGCTGCAGTGGATGGAGTAGGTAGTGAAGTGGACATTGGAGACAGGGTATCAACTGGAGGAAGGCACTCATCAGACTGAACATCCCATTGAAACAGGACCTCTCTAGAATCAAGATCAAACAACCTATACACCTTAACATCCTCATAGTAGCTGACAAAAATGAGGGGTCGACTCTTCTGCTCCATAGCTCTCCTCTAAGCATCAGGAATGAAAGCCAATGCCTCACTACCAAATATTCGAAATGATGAAATATCAGGGTTGTCATGAGACCAAGCCTCCTTAGGAGTCATATGTCGAAGCACCTTGTGAGACATTCGATTCTAATTATAGTTGGCATAATTGACTGCCTCAACCCAAAAAGACGAATCCATGGACCTAGACTGAATCATACAATTAGCCATCTCCCGTAAAGTCTTGTTCTTTCTCTCAGTGATACCATTCTGCTAAGGGGTGTAGGGAACAAAAAATTGATGCTGCAAACCATGCTCAGTGCAAAAATCTCTGAAAGCCTGATTCACATACTCCCCCCCATTATCTATACATATCCACTAGATAGAAAGACTAGACTGCTTCTCTACAAATGTCTTGAAGACTTGAAAGGAATCAAAGACATCAGACTTGTACTTAAGAAAGTACAACCATCTGTGTCTGGAGAAGTCATCAATGAATGTGAGTACATACTTGGCCCCTGAAAAAGAAGGAGTGGTAAATGACATGAGGTCACTATGAATCAACTCCAAGGGTGCCAAAACACGAGTGGCACTTCCCTTCGGAAAGGGATCCCTGTGATGCTTGCCAAGCACACAACCATGACAAACACTGTCAGTGCAGGAAATTTATGGAAGACCAAGAACGAGTGCCTGTGTACTCATCTACTAAAGATATCTGTAATTGACATGGCCCAAATGCTCATGCCAAAGCTTACTCACTGAATCTTCATGTGCTATAAGAGATGAACCTGTACCCTTAGAAGGCTCAAATCCATCAAATCTGTAAAGATGAGATGCAGTATCAACACTCCCAGTAGCCACAACCAAATCAGAGTCATGGAGGTCCTGAATAACCACATTATGTGGTGAGAAATCAATTGTCTTACCAAAGCTAGTGTGGAAAATTTGATAAATGGACAAGAGGTTCATCGAGATGTCAAGAACAACCAAAAAATCCTATAGGTTGCCCCCATCCAAAGAGATAGAACCTAAACCCAAGACAGAAAGTTGTGAATAGTCACCCACTGCAATCTATGAAGTACCACAAGAAGCAAGAGAAGTGACCAACTGCTGAGTGTGAGTCATATGGTGAGAAGCACTAGAGTCTAAAATCCAAGTGGACCCATTGGTCGATGCTCTAGCATTGAGAGCATGACCTTTCCTTGTGGTGGAAGAAGAAGAAGAGTGAGGTGAGGAGATGTGTTGCTGTTGTATGGCATCCTCTAAAGCCTCTAATCATTTCCAACACTTGGAAAATGGATGGCCTTGCTTGCCACAGAAACTGCAAGTGTCTCTTGATTTCTCCTTAGTCTTAGAGGAAGACTCACCAGACTTCGAAGATTTCCCATGTTTTGGATTAAATGGTGGTTTAAAATTAGACTTAGGAGGAGGTTTGGAGGAATGCTCACTACCAGCAAAATCTTTCTTGGGCCTCGGTTTCTACTTTTGTTTCCCCTTCAGTGACTGAGCAACCAATGCTTTGCTCTTTGATCCTGAGAGCATATCCATCTGAGAAAGGTGAGACTGTTCCCAAGACAAACGCTCACAAAAAAAATCAAAGGTAGGCATGGTAAAACTAGCCCCCAGACCATCCATGGTGGAATAGAAGGAGGAAGCAAATATCTGAAATGGACCATGAAGCTTTGAAAGAATAAAGTAAATGCACTTTGTGTTTGTCTTATTCTTGCCACAACCCTGTAAAATAGTGCAGATAGTTTTGAACTTGTTCAAAAAATCCTCAATAGTGGAAAATGAATCAGGTAACAATAAAGTCAGCTCTGCCTCAATCTGTAATGCGTGAAACTCATTAATGGCCCCAAAAATTGTCTCAAACTTCAGCCACATGGCTTGAGGAGTGAGCAAAGCATCAAGGTGAAACAAAAGATTGTCTAAAACATGCATGCATAGCAAACCCATAGCCTCATCCATCTTGTTCATGTGCTACATAATCTCAAAAGGATGTTGCAACTGAGGCTAAACCTCATCTAAACAAGACCATAACCCTCATGATCTGAGTAGCTTCATCATGCGAGACTTCCAAGTGTGATAGTTATGTGATGTGAGTAGCTCAACTGAAGAGTCTACCATGAAACCCTGCACCTGTACCTTCTTATGTTTTTAATTATTATGTGATCTTTCAGAATAGACAGAAGATGCATAAGGGTTTTTTTTTTTTTGAGAGTTTTGGTGTTCTAGTTTTCTGATATAAATGATAGAAAGCAAGAGAAAAACACCCCCCACAAAAGATAAACCCAAACCCTAGTACAAACTGAGAAGAAGGAAGCAATGCATAAGCAAAAAATACTTCAAAAAAAATTCTCGTGTACCTGGTGAAAATTTTGATAAAATAAATCACATATCTTAATAGAGCATGTTGAGAGTTTTCCAACGCCTATTCGAGTTTGAAAAAATGGAGTTCGTTTGCACCTTCTATGACCCCAGATGTGAAGAAAGAAGACCTCACTTTGACTGGAAAAATAATATGCAGACTGGTGAAATTTTTTTAAAATTCCTGCACCATCAGATCGGTGCCAAAACCAGCTTTCCAATGCCTATTTCTGTTTGAAAAATCAACAAAAAATGACCATTTTGTGCCCGATTGAATGAAGGAAGCATAATTTTCCCTATCACACCCCTTTAGCACTCGGGAGCTAAAAAAAATGGGCCCTGGTCGCGTGGGCAGACGAGGGGGCTGGAATTTTGGTGGATCCCGCGGGTTGGGAGAGGGCCGACAGGAGGTCGATGTCCGTGGCTTGGCATTGGTCAGTGGAGCCGGTGAGCTCGGCAGAGCTCGGCGGAGCGGGGCGGCGCTGCAGATGCCGACGATGGAGCGGGGTGGTGCTGCGGATGCCGATGGTGGAGCAGGGCAGTGTTGTGGATGTCGATGGTGGAGCGGTGGCCAACGGGTGGTGCGGTGGCGGTGCGTGCGGGCAGCGCATGAAAATTTAAAAAAAACCTTTGATTTTAATTTTTTTTTTAAATTTTTTTGCAATTTTTGCTGCGGGGGGGCCGTACGGCCAAAACCCTAAAATAAATTTTGCATCCCTGGTTGACTGTAATCAAAATCAATAATTTGACAATTGATTTAGGGATTTTTGGGTGCTATGAATCCAATGGCACTGTCCATTTGGGCCCAAAGTGAACCTAAAATTTGGAGTATGCTAAATCCACAAGAAGAAACCTTAGAACCATAGATTTGCTTCCAATGCAAAAAACTCAAAACAAGAACAAGAAGTTGTAGATCTGAAGCTCTGATACCATGTTGGAGTTGAGAAGATACAATTTCATAGGAGCCCAGTGACCTCTGCAAGCAATAATACCTGTTACAAGGAGAAGCAAAGAGAAGCAACAAAGAAAATGCTCAACAATGTGGAGCAATGTATTCACCCAAAATGTAAAATGAAAATGATACAAAAGATAGTTTTCAACCATATATAGATGAAAACCCTAAAAAGGAAAACCCTAGGCTTGCACAAATAATAATTAATAAAGTAATTAATTATTATGCACCTAATGTTAGCTTAAGTGAGAAAGAGGTAAAAGAGAACTTTACATAAGTAAACAAATATTGTTTAATTAATAAAGTAAATGTCCAATTACTCTAACATTTAGGACCAATGATGAGATGAAAGATGAAAGGATGTGTGATATGGGTGTTGAGCTTTTAGGAACTTTGGATTAATGCTAGACTTAGGATTTTTGGATTTTGATTTTGATTTGAGTTTGATTTGGATAATGGACTTATAAATCCCAAGATGTTGGATGTTATCTTGGGGTAAACCTTTCCACAAAGGTGATAATTCAACTAAATGTGTGAGTAAGGATTCATCCAAACACATTTAGCAAAACAAAGTGATTTTGATTTTGATTGAAGGATTTACCAAAAGTCTAATATGAATGTTTTTTCCAATGCTTTAAAAGTTTTTTGTGAGATGGGATGATAAATGTTTGGATGGATGAAGTGTTTGATTTTTATCTTAAATTAACCTAAGAAGGACCTATTTAATAGACCAAGATATTGAAGAACGTAATTTTCCCTAAGAGTATTTCAAACCAAAAGACCAATATTTGCATGGAAAACCATATGACCAAAAGATACCAAGCATATGTGTGGGGTTCAATTGATTTCAGCTTGATTAATGAATTCTTTTTACCACAAACATTTTCTTTATTAGATCTTCAAACTAAATGTCTAATGTCCCAATTTTTTTTCCTCCCACATAGCCCATTATGTGGAAATCAAGAAAATCAAGGAGATATTTTCCTAATGTTGAATTTAGTGAGAGAAAATTAAGATGTAAACCCAAATACTTAGAAGCCTCTAAGGATAAAATCCATAGGGCAAGCAATAGCACTTGGAAATTTTCAAAAGTATTTGCTTCCTCTAAAGGGTTTGAAATTTGATGATCATGTTGAATGTTTATTTTTACAATGTTTAGGATCCAAGCAAAGTGTTTTCTACTCCAAGAATATGCACAACCCTAGGATGAAAGAGACAATATTTGTTGAGTTCCCATTTGGATGAATTCAGCTACACTTACTTTTAGCAGATGATTAGATGTTTGACCACACAGGCTCCCCCTTATAGTGTACTTACTTCATAGGTCAGCCAAACATCAGTACCCATAAAACTTCCATCGCATACTTCTCATCTCTACAAAGAGCCATAAAAATGTGGGATGTCTTCAAAATAATTGTTTTTGGATCAACGAATAGATAAGGATTTTGGCTTTTCTAAACAAGGGGTTTCAATATGGGAATTATGTTCATGGGGGACCATCCATGCAACAAGAGACCATTGTTTCCCTTCTTGTCGGAATGATCCTCATGATACTTGAACTTTCCTCGAGTACCCACACTTATATACCGACTAGAAGTCGCTTGGCTTTAGCGTGTTACCGATTGGCTCGCTCCCTTGGGGTGAGTACTTTTTCCCACCAAGGCAGGCCCTCTATGGATAAACAAAAGCAAGCAAGTACATTTGTAGTTTGATCAATTTTTGTTGAGAAAGAAAGAGAGAACACTCGCAATATGCTCCACTCACACTCACAAGATTTGTTCAATTTTAGGCACCCAAAATTGAAATGTGAAGGTAATTACTTACACAACTTAATATCATGATATGTGCAAGATCATCATGGAAAAACTAGGCCCTTAAGTGGCAAAAAATTTAGAAAAATCAGAATTAGGCAACTTGGCATAAAAATTTGAATAATTTATCTATATTATTTCAAAAATATGTAAGAATAGAATCTATAGCAGGTTTTGTACAAGATCATCATGGAAAAAATAGGTCCTTAAGTGGCGATGAATACTCAGAAAATCACAGTTAGGCAACTTGATGTAAAAATTTGAATAAGTTATCTATATTATTTTAAAAATATGTAAGAATAGAATTTGTAGAAAATTGAATGTAGTTTCTAAACTACTAGGTTTACTTCAAAAACAAAAAATATATTCGGTGAAAATTTGAAATTTCAATGCAGGACTTAAATTTCAGGAAAAAAATAAAAAGTAGGTGTCTATCTAACCACCCTAACCACAATAAAATGATAATATTTTTTTATAAGAGTTTCGATATAAGTAGAGGTCTCATGTCCCGATGTGATGCATTATTTTTTGTAATTTATTTCCAAGTGAATAATTAATTATGATTTTTTAATTACAACTTATAAAAAATATGAAAAAATTGTATGTCTGACCACCTTAACTTGGTCAAAACTTCATGAAATTCAATTCTTTTTTTTTAATCTTATAGTATGTGAAGCATAAAATGTGATACTATTTGAAAGCTATAGATTTTTTTCAATCATCCTATCAATCTAGACTTTAGTCATAATTCAAATAGAAAATGAATAATAATTATTTATTAAATTCAAAGTAAAGAATAATTTATATAGGTGGAAACCTGAGAATCTCCTTTAAAATATTTTTTCATTTTGTCAATTTTGGGTAAAAAGAAAGTCGTCAACCACATGGACCATCATATCACTTACATATCGCAACTTTCTGGCCCATCATGATCCTGTACATACCTAGCAAATTGAATTTAGTTTCTAAACTACTAGGTTTTTTTTTTTTTTAAATCTATTTGGTGAAAATTTGGAATTTCAATGCCATAGTACTTAAATTTTAGGAAAAAAGAAGAAGTAGGTGTCTGACCACCCTAACCACAATAAAATGATAAAAAAAAAAATTATAATATTTTAGATATAAGTAGAGGACTCATGTCCTGATGTGATGCATATTTTTTTGTAATTTTTTTCTAAATAAATAATTAATTATGATTTTTTTATTACAAATTTTAAAAATATAAAAAATTGTATGTATGATCACCTTAACTTGGTCAAAAATTCATAAAATTCAATTTTTTTTTTTATAATCCTATAGTATGCAAAGCATAGAATGTGATGCATGTTTTGGATTCAAAAAATGTGATACCACTTAAAAGCTATAGATATTTTCCAATCAGCCTATCAATCGAGACTTTATTCGTAATTCAAATAGAAAATGAATAATAACTATTTATTAAACTCAAAGTAAAGCATAATTTATATTGGTGGAAAGCTGAGAATATCTTTTAAAAACCCTTTTGGTTTCATCAATTTTGGGTATAAAAAAGTCGTCAGCCACATACCCATCATGAAAATGACTTTTGATTCTCAAGATCGCTATGAAGCACAAGTGAAGTTCATAGGTCTTTTTGATGATATTAACTTGGATAAGGGACTACAAAACAAAGAATACACATGTTCATTTTAACCACAAAGAAATGATATGAATTATTTTTAAGCACCAATTTTGAAGTGTGAGATTTATTTATTCATTTATTAAACCCAAAAACAAAATCTAGCAAGTTTACCTATGATTCTTTTTAACCCTTTGTTTTGTTCTTTTTAAGTCCAAACGAAATTTAGTAATCCTAAGAGCAAGAATATAGAAAATCCTTGAGAGAGGGATTATAATTTATCCCCCAAAGTGTTTAAAAAAACTAGAGACAATGTGTTAATGATGACATGAAGGAGCCTTGGTCTTTGTTTTTTCTTTCCTTCACTTTTGATCAAGAAACTTAATTTTTTGGTAGATTCTAACAATTGTCAAATTTTGCCATTTTTGGTAATTTCCCATGCATAACTTTGAGTCCTGTTTTTTTTCAAAAACATTCTAAAAATAACATAGGATGAATTTCCAACTAACATCCTAAATTTGAAACATGAGTTTCGAGTTATTAACAAAAACGACTTTAAAAAAACTAGAAAAAAACATTAAATTGCCATTTTGAGGGCCAAGTTGAACATTTCTTGCCTCGAAAAAGTGTCAAAATGGCCACCATTTGACTCAAAGTCCCATGGGGATCATGCCACCTCATAATGAAATCACCTATAAAATTTCATCCCAAACAGGCATCCAAGTCAAAAGTTATGACCTCTGGAAGTCCCTGCATCACAAAAACTGGTTAATACTGTAAAAATAGAGGCCAAAAACCCAGTTAAAAGTCAAAAACAACCAAAGTGAAAAAAATATATGTTGAAATTGTATACATCTAAAAATGGTCATTGCAAAACCTATTAATTAATTAAATATGAATTATTTAATTAATATTCTAAAATTCATCTACATATAACTAAATTTAATTATTTATTTATATCATTCATTTTTCTAATTCTTCTAGTTTAATTAAATAAATAATTTTATTTAATTATTTATATCTTCTTCTTAATTAAATAAAATAAATTTCATAATTTATTTTAATTATCATATTATTCTAAGTATTAATGTTTAAAAGCAAATAATGGAATGTTCCTTTAAACACTTTTTTCATCTATTTAATTACACACTTTTTTCATCTCTCACATAATTAAATATTATTTATTTAATTATGGAAGCTTATAAAATTCATTTCACATGAAATTAAATAAATTTATTTAATTAATTGGGAATTTAACCTCAACTTTCAACCAACTTTCATAAATAAAATGACAAATGGCAATTTGTCTCCATTTTTGAATGAGGATGGTTTTGTAGGTTGAAAACATTCTTCCACCCTTCTCTCAGCCTTCCACATTTCTCTCAACCTCTAGAATCTCTCATCATTCATCTTGACAGGTTTGAATTTGACCGTTGATCTTTGTCAACTAAATTTTTGCCTCCAACAATCTATAAATACAACCCTTTAGTGAGTAGATTTCATCCTAGATTTTGTGAATTTAGCACAGTAACTATAGTTGCATTCGAAATCAATATTTTAGCATAGAATTTCAAGTTCATATCATAGCTTAAATCATTTAGCAATGGACATGCATGTTGCATAAACTCGTTCTCTAAGTTGTCATTCTACCAAAGTTGTTGCATACACCAACTGAGAGCCAATAACTTACAATAGATCCTTGGAGATAGAGGACAATGGAATGCTTTTGAAGGAGTTGTTGTTTAGAGTTTTTTTAACTTTTAATTAGTTTCTTTTGATTTAATGTTTCATTGGTGTGTTAGTTTAAATTATTAGTTGTTCTACATATTCTCACACACATTTTTGGTGCCCATTGTGGGGCCTTGCCCGTTTTTAATTTTTTTATTGTAGATTTTTTGACAGGTCACAAACTGGAGTTGCAGTTTAGCGCATACAAGCTATGTTTTAGCGCATATGAGAACTTTTTTAGTTCTTCAATGACCTGTTATAACATATTTTCTAGTTCTTTTAGCACATTTACTAATTGTTTTAGTGCATCCTTGTTTGTTCCTTTAGCACATATTTTAACTGTTTTAGCATATTTACTAGTTCTTTTAGCACATACAGGGTGTTGGTGTTTAAAAAATGCAACCCAGCTAGGATTTGCAATTCCCTAAGAGGTAGCCAACCTCCATTATAAAGAACCACAAAGCCTAGTGGCAAACTAACAGGAAATGGATTAGATACACATTTCCCCTGCACTACAGGCTTTGTAAGACCTAGGGGTTTAACCCTTTAGCAATATCAAACAATCTAGACACACAAGTAACAGGATATTGCTTAATAGATGATGCTCTCACATAAATATGTTGAGAAACCTAAAATATCACTTAACATTGGTAAGATATTGAATGAATTTCATCAATCAGCATGGAGAACATGACAAACACAACTCAGCAAAATGTATTGGAAATAGTTTTTAATTTAGAGAGTTGGGACCAAACTGAAAACAATAGAAACATGATAATGGACCAGTGCCATAAAGATGGGCTATGGAGTCATATAACTAGCATTCATCTTTTAGTGTTGAACATGCTCTGAAGATCTTGCAAATGTTGTCACATTATGACAACCAGACCACTGTAGCTTTCTTTGATAATTCTTCTTATGAATCCACCTAAAACATAACACTCCTGTCACATTTGTCAAAGTAATTACACTATCCCTGAACAATAGGCAGTAATACAAGCAACTTGTGCTTTATTAAAGCAATTACACCATTCATAGAATAGAAGGAAACAACAGATGTAACTCAAATGCAGAAAATGTGCATGAACAGACTCAAATAATCTTATTATTGAATCCAAAACAGTATTACAATTCAGCCATGGAGACAATTATCAGCTAAAATAACATAATAGAACAATTCAGAACATACACCTTCAGATTAAAAATGACTAATAGTCCTATTTCCCCCTAGCTTTACAATCTACCCATAGCTTCTGCCTACCTTGCAGAGCTTTCAGAAATTGGAACCCTGTACAATGAGAAGAGAAAAGAAGATATAGAAGAATGAAGGAAACAAAAGAAACCCTAAATTCAAATATGTTGCAGACACATGGCAGCTCCATTCCCGTTGATCAAATTGAAAAGAATATCTTATCTTCTTCCTCTAACAAACTTTACCTCTCAAAACTACCTTTTCCCATCATTGCCCAGTAACAAAAAATCTGCCCATGTGGAGATTCTTCTTATTTCATCCAACTACTCAATATCTCCCTTCCCGTGCAAATTTTGTTTCTATTTTCTGCTCTTCTTTTGCTGAAGCAATACTTTTAGCAATACTTTCCAATAAAATGAATAAAATTCACTTTATACAAAGTCTCACAACTCTCCCAGAAAATAAAATAATTTGCAAAGTGAATATTTACTCACTTTTGTTTTTATTTTGCGTACAATCAGTAAATAAAATATTTCAATTACATTAATTTCCATGCAAATTATTTTAAATACTTTACCCAGTAGCAAAGTAATTACCATTTTACATCCTACCCCAGCATAGTAAAATGTTTCACCTGATAACAATTTTACTCGAGAAAATAAAACAAACCCCAACAAAACATTTAATATTAAATGTTTCATTTTAATTTATTACCCCCTTCAATATTTCGGGCTCCTCTATTTCATCGAACCTTCGTTAAAAGATCATGGGGCCCACCATTTCACGTGGCTCCCTCTCACCAACCTTACACAAATTTTGAAAACATCACTAATAATCTTGTGAGGTGTGCGAGCAAAGGTTAAAATTGCTGCTTTGGAAATTTTACAAGGCCCACCTCAATTTTAACCTATGCAACCCTTTGAAATTTTTTAATTTAAAAAATCCCCCATGCATTCTCGCACACCTTGCGGGGTTTTGGACTTCATCATCAACATTCTCACGAGGTCCGTGAGAATGCCCTAATTCTAAATTTTGGAGTGTTCTCGTGCCTGGCAATGGCCGCCATAGCTTCTTGCCTACCTTGTTTGGTGCACACATTGTGTTGGTGCCTCCCCTTGCTAGCTTCTGCCTTATGCAGAAATCTTCCCCTCTCCACAAAGTCTCCTATTGCTATTTGTGAATCTCCCTTGGCCATGTGTGGTGGTCTCCATCTGTTGGCTTCTTGTTTGGCACGGGCGTTTCTTTGCAGGTCTTCTTCTCTTGATGGAGGGCCTCCCCAACATTCTTTGGACTATGCCTACCACCAGCTAGTCTTCCCCTCTGGCGTGGGTCTCCCATACTGGTTGCTCGAGCCTCCTCAGCTGGTACGCAGGTTCTCACATCTACTTTGATGGATGTTCTATCCTTGTCTCACGTGGGGTGTCTTCACTCCCTTGGTGCGAGCTTTCCTCCTTACTGGTGCCCCAAATCAACCGGCCTTCCTTTCTTCTACTAGCAGTGACACCCTTCACTCGCTGTAGGCCACGCCTCTCTACTGCTTCCATGCTTGGTGTGGGTCTTCACTGTAGGTTGTGCCCTTTGTAGTCCATTACATATGATATCTTCCATTCAAAATGTGCATAGACCCCTGTGTCTTGACAATTCATACTCTTCAAATGCATGTCTCTATATTTTTTTTTACTACAGTGCTTACTATGTTCTTTGATGGATGCTCATATCACAGTTTAGAATGGCTCGAGCTCTTTGAAGGGGTATTGACTTGTTCTTTGAATCAATTCTCTCAAATTTAGCACCAATGTATCATCAAGCTCCGTTGAACTCATTAAACCATGAGTATTTGAGAACTTCTTCAAACAATAAGGATAGGAAACATGGAGCAAATACATCAATTTTGTGTTCACTATATCCCTTGTTACTTAGAACCAGTGTTGTACATAGAAAGAAAATGTCTCAAATCCATTATTGTAAAAAGAATGCTTCTCATTCATACAAAATTTACCCAACACCTTCACACTAAGTAGTAATGCCATCAATGCTTTTGTCAAATATTGGAGCAATTGCATTTGTTAGGTAAAATTTGAAAATGAACATTCACTCCCTTGACTCACAAAAGAGTGCTTCAAAGTTTGAGTTGTCAAATTTCTAAGAAGTAATCTCATCATTTTATGTTTCAATTCTTCTTTGTTTTGATCCATTCTGAGCTTGAACAATAGCTATAAGACCCATTGTCATTCAAGTGAAACACTACTTTCCCATATTCCTCTGCTTCCATAACATAGAAGATTTTGCATTTACAACCATTTACTTGAAGCGAAACTTCATAATTATGAAAAGCATGTCAGACCCCATGTGGGTCTGGATAAAAAATTTTCATTTTCAAACAAGTTTCATGTTCAAATGATTTGACACTGCCTTTTGAATACACATGAAGTTGAAAAATGAACTGGGTCTTCATCAGAAACTATTTTTTGCCCCTTTTGGAAAATGGTAAAAAAAAACCAAGTTGCCTCTGGAATCGGCCTAGGAAAGTGGAAATCATATAGTCATTTGACCCAAAAGTATAGTGCAAAAGATGGCTCAAAGAAATCAATTACGAGGAGTCGGATATTAATCGCAAAGCTATCCAGTCAGGCTTTTCTGAAATAGCAACAATTCTGAACCAATTAGAACACCCGACTACTAATTTGTAAACATAGCAAACAAACCCGTGATGAGTTGCCATCAGACATAGTGAAACATTTAGATACCCTAAGCATGTGTGCAAAAATTATTTTTTTGAAACATCACCGGTCATAAGTTATTGACGGTCGGAGTTGGCCTCTCAGAAAGGCTATCAGGAATGCAGCTGCAAAATAGAACAAACTGCATTTAGTTTCGATCTGCTAAAAATAGAAAATCAGATCATGAGGTTCTGCAAACTAACATGTGAGATCACTTAGGTATGGAGAATATGGAACAACATTTGTTCTGGCATGAAAGTGAACTTGTTGCAAAAACCAAGCTCAAACAGGAAGTTGTTTCGCAAACTGACAATCTGCAAATAGCAGAACAGTGCAAAAACCTTCTAGCTTCACTTTTTGAAACCCTAATGGGAAGCTAAAATTTTACATACCTGCTCACATATGTCTATTGAGTATTTTTGCAAATGGGTTTTTCACGACAATCAACATGCTTCAAAATATAAGCCAACAAAGCGGGTCAGTCAGGTAGACTAGTCAGGTGCACCTTTGAAAGTGTAGAAGCAAAATTTTGAAATAGGCATCTCAAATTTGCAAAATTTGAGAGTGCCATCATAGGGAGTGTAAAAATAAATCCTAATTCTAACGTCATCCACGGACAGAGATTTTTCTTTTATGCCTTAAGTAAAAATGAAGCAATCCTAGGATAAACACTTAAATCTAGAATTAATCAATCCTATGATAGTCACCAAACATTATTTTATCTTGGTTAAAATGAATCCAATGCTTGTTGTGAGGCAACATCTTCACTTAGTGTAGAAAATTTTCATTTGGATTTTAAAATGAACCATTTGTTTGTTGTGATTGTTGGGTAAGAGGTTTATGCTCTCCCCTTTATTGGGTGACCAAAACACCAAACTTACCTTTTTCATTTTATGCATTTCATGTTTTATTAAATCATTTAGAAGGCTTGTCATAGTGGGAAAAAGCACTCACCCTATGAGAATGACCTAAGTGGCAATAACCAAAGCCAGGTTTTCCAACCCACTCTAATAAAAAATAAATTTTGGGGAAACCCATATTCAACAGAAGTGAGCAAGATAACCATCCCCAAAATATTTGTTCTAAAGATTAGGAGATCTCCTAAGGGAGTTTATCTATTGTCACGCTAAATAGATACCGTGAACCCCTAAACCTGCAAATGCACAAAGACAACAAACATGGTTAGATGTTAGATCAAATGCATGTACACAAGCATGGGAGATTCTCCATGAAATCCACCTATTTAAACTAACTATTAGGAAATGAAGAACAAACTAAAATAACATGAAAGTAAATCCTAATCTATCCAATAGAGTGATGATCCCATAGGGGAATTGGTGCCAATGGAGTGTTGCAATTGACCCTTTCCCAATTCCTAGGTTGCAATGAAGATGATCTAGAAAAGGTCAAATCTCCAAAGAGATTTGAGCATAACCCTGATAAAAGATGTGAAATATGGTGAATGCTTGGATGAAATGAGAAAAATTAGTTCTCAATTGGAGAGAGTAACCTTGCATGTGCATTGTGGATGAAGATGAAGTTGAGTATAGTAACTTTACTCAAATTGTAGATATTTGAATGAGAGTAAAACTCTCTCATTTATAGATTCCCAAATTGGAAGAATGAGGGATTTGGATGAATGTGGGATAAAAGACCAACCAATGAGAAGATGCCACTTATCCACATGTGATTGGAGGAGGAATGAGCACTTTTTGGTCAATGTGCATGATAAATGCTATGAGATTCAAATTTGAAATTTGAATGTGACATGTGAGAGGGAAAGAGAAATGGAGTTAATGTCACTTGGCTCAATGCACAAGGACATGTAAGAGGCATTGAATGCCTTGTTGGAAGGACTAAGCCCACTTGGCTTTTTGAATTCAAATGAGGAAATATTCTCTTTTGATGCTTTGTGAGGGAAAATAGATGAATTAATAAATCAAAGTAATTGATTTATTGTGCAACTTGCATTCTCTAGAGGATTTTAATGAGAGGGATTAAATTAATCATGGATTTGATTAATTTAATGAAGAATTAGGTAATTTGACAATTTAGACTTAGATTTATGAATTGATTTAAATCAAATTGAGAGGAAATGATTAATTAAATAAATAATTTTATTTATTTAACTAAGGAGGAATATGTTAGACTAAATTAAATAAGGTTTAATTTAATAAGAGGAATTATTTAAATGAACAGAGAAAGATGATTAATGAAATTAAACTGATTAATTTAATCACTAGAGGAGAAAGACCTAATTAAATAAATAATGATTTATTTAATTAAGGGATGAAAGGTGTTGATAAGTTGAGAGTATGACTCAAGATGAAATAATGTTAATATGATCAAAATCAAGTGCATGTATACTTTACGTGTCTTCATTTTTCCCCTCTTTGAAGCAATGTACTTGTTGCATTGATTCAAAGAATAATATGCTATGATCAAAGTTCAAAAAAATTCTCGATTTTCTGACTGCCCCACTGTTGCCCCAATGAAAGGATTACACTGGTATACTACCCCCTCGAGAGATTGAGCGGGAATGTATGATTTTCTGATCGAGATTGCGATAAAATGTGAGAGGAGTGGTTCTATTGATTAGAGGATGAAAGATAATTCTTTGATGTAGACAATTCTAATGATGTATAGACAGTCATAGGCCATGGGTAGCCTCGTGTATATTTTGATACAACACACCGATTTTAGATAGAAATGTTAGTAAAGATAGAAGAATAAGATGGATGGAAGGAGGATCCACAAGCCTACACTATGATGATGATGATGATTTGCATTGCTAGGAATTGGGATTTTCAAAGGGCTAATTACATTATGTTTGATAACACACATAGGTACACTGCATCAAGGTATAAAGGACCAGGATGGCACTGTACCTAGTGTGATGGACTTTGACTCATCAATCAGATAGGAGTATTTTTGTTCACACTTGACATACAGAAACCTTGCTAGGAGGGACCTAACAAAGCAAGTATTTGCCAAGTTATTTAACAAGAGTTTCCAACAAGCACAATAGATAAAAAAGATAATGATCATTGCCCCATTCCTTTCTCTCTAAACCTGTTTTGTTTAGGCATCACCGAGAGGTCCTTGGAATGAGTGCAAAATAAGATAAGTCAAAAAGACCAAATAAAGTAAACAAACAAGCTAATGTTCTTCATACCGCTAGCCAAGACTAACTACTGTGGGGTACCTGATGCTTATGTCCATCGCAAGAAAGCTTCATCTTAGGACATGTTGTGATCAGGGTTTTGGTGGGACTAATTTGGATGATAAGCTATTGATACTCTGAGTTGACCAACTTGTTTGCTTATCAACTTAGACTTCCAAGACTTTTGATGATTAGAGCATTCACTTTGGAAGCTACTAAACTTGTTTCTGACTGACTCACCAAAGGGTGAAGGTGATGATTGATTTTATTATGAGTGAGACGATCACGGGTGAAAACAAAATGAAATGGATGTGCCATTTTGGGTTTCTAGATATTTTGAGGTTGTTTTTGGTATTTTGAGATGTTTTCACTATTTTTGGTATTTTGTGTCTCGGGGGCTGATCAAGGATGGCCTTGCCTATGTTTAAGCTCAGAGACGATGTAGTTCGATGTGGTGGAAGACTGAAAAGACTCAATGATGAATGTTTTGAAGATTTTTTTGACATTTTGACATGTTTTTGGATTTTTTCAATGATTTGGATGTTTTTGGACTTTTCACATGATTTTGGCGATTTGGAGGTGGATATGTAATGATATCAATGCCCTGCTTTGAGATTTTGATGAAAACCAAGCTTAATGTTGATCAATCAGATTGATGGATTGATAGTTTGACTAAGTGTATTAAGTCAAACAAAGTGATAATGCACTTGCAAACCCTAGGAAGTTGTGTTATCCTAGAGTAAACTCGTACACTAGAGGATAGTTTGGCTAGGTGTGTTAAGCCAAACAAGGTGATGCTGAATTTTGATAATTTGACTAAGTGTGTTAAGTCAAATAAGATGATAATGCACTTGTAAACCCAAGGAAGTTGTGTTATCCTAGAGTAAACTCGTGCAAAAGATGATAGTATGACTAAGTGTGTTAATTCAAACAAAGTGATGATTGATTGGATTCGATTGATCAAGATTGATGAAGCTTGATTTGGAACAAAATAGCTTTGATGATTTTGATGTGACGTTGAATATGCGCATTAGATGCGACTAATATGAATTGTTCAAATTGATGTTCAATGAAAGATAAAACCTAGTAAGGAACATCTTCCTATCAAAATATTCCATGGGCTAGTGGTTTGGATTCAGCTCACAAATGCTTGACCAATTTGATTTTATGTTTGCCAATGTTCGGATCACTTCATAAGTTGGATGATATATATCACGATTTATTCCTGAAACAAGATGTAAATGTCTGCCCCTAGTGTCTAGCAATGTTTGAACGGCCATAGGTAGATGCTTGGATAGGTGGATGGATGAATAGATATGGATCATCTTGCGATAAGATAAGGTGTTTGTACAAAGAATTCTCATTTGGATAATGCTTCAAGGCTCAAATAGCGTTGGATAGGATAGGATCAATGGAAATGACCCATGTCAAGATTTTTACCACAAACAAGTGTAAAGTGTGCACCAAACCTTCATCAAGATCTAGATAAGGTAGATAGATGGAAATGGGTTGGATAAATGGTTCATGGATGAACGGATTTATGTTGGCTTTATTATGGATGAAATGTTGGCTTTATTATGGATGCAATAAGATGCTTTCTTCTAAACTGGCGCACGTAGATGCTCGATTCTACACATGACGCCTGTTTGCCAGGTTTTCACCATGGTACCTACCCAAAGTGCCACCGTAGTGGTTTTCACTAGAGGACGATTTTTTTCTTTACTGTTTTCAATCCTTTTTTTGATTTTTTTAGATTTTTTATATTTTTTGATTTTTTTGTATTTTTTGAGAGATTTTAAGCTGATGTTGAACCACTTGGTGGTATTGATGTAGATGCTTCTGTCATAATTTTCCATTGGTATCCTACTTGAAGAATTTTCTTTTCCAAGATACGTGCACTTGTAAGCAACTTTTGAGATCCCTGATCTATTTTGCTGATAATAGAGTTAACTCTATCTTTGTGCACACATTGTGATAGAGTGCCTTATGAATCCTTATGATGAAGGGTCATTTCCAACACATGGTCAATGTGAGAATTGGATATCATGTGTGGAGGTGTGGATGGAGTGTGTTTAGGAGTAAAAGATGGATTGGTCAATAGTTTGGAACCTTTGACTTTCCAAACATGGGAAGATGAGCAATGATGGATGGATACAGAAGTGTGCAGGGAATTGGGACCTACAACCCAATATAATTTGTATGTTGCTCAAGAAGTCTGCTTTTGTCTTTGTGGACATCTTTGATGGATACTTTTCCCTTTTTGATTTTTCCCCATAGCTTCTTTGACTAATGGAGTTTGATAGGGATAGTCTTTCTTTGTATTTTTTGGTATCCATATGTATTTAATTTGTCCTTTGCACTTCGCTACTTCTTTTTCTTTGATAGAAATATTTGTGTTTTGATTCAACTCTTTCTTTTGTTGTTGGTACCAATTCGTGGATGGGGTGATGGGTGGATGGAAATTCATGATGTGGTGGGTTGTAATATTGGCATTGATTTCATCATAAGGATCCTTTGTGCCCCCTATGTTGATGGTTGCTTGAGACGAAGTTGCCCCCAGTTTTGTGGAAGTATTACTGATATATTGAGATCCCTTGATTGTTGAATAACCAAGGCCTTGACATTTAGGATTACCAATAATATGCACTGGTTCTAGGATACCCTGTTCATGTAGGCCTAATCCTCTGCCTTGATAATTTATCTGCTCAAAAAAATTGTTTGCAATGGGATGTGATCTACCTTGGAAACAAGGTGCTACTCCTTTTTTGCTTTGTCATAGATCTTCAAAAGTGCCAGCTACTATATTGATGCGATAGCTTTCTCTTACAAAGGTAAGTGATCCAAGTTTATAAGTGATAGGATCTTCCATAAGTGGGATGAATGTCTGATTGATATCTTTAGCTTGATCTTGTGAGATATCAGATTGTAATGCTCCTTCAAGAGGTTTTGATGTTTTAATTTCCACACAAAAGTCTTCCTCATGACTCACTTCACAGGGTGTTTCTAATTCATGACTTATGTAGAAGCCTTCTTCATGACACATTTCTAATATGTCTATGCATTTCTCTATATCTTGACCATGTGTATAAATTTTAAGAGTGAGAGACTCTTGTTCCTTGGTAACGATTTCAAGAGTATGAGACTCTTGTTTTGAATGAAAATCATCTACGTGTCCCTCCAAAGAAATCATCTTATGGGTAGATGGAGGAGTATGTGCTATATGGATATGATCATTATTTGTGACATCTTGTAGGAGAGTGGCCATCACCTCATTGTAGTATCTTGCATATAAAAATTCTTGATCTTGATTAATGTCAGAAATGCTTTCAAAATGCTTTGGATCAAGTTCTTGACATGGGTCAATTTCAAAGGATGGATTGCTTTCAAAGGGTTCTTGGACATCGTCATAAGGCATTGGAAGTGGCTCAATATCCCCTTGATATCTGAGTGGACTTGGATCAAATGGTGAGTTGAGGATTTCTTCAATATTTATAACCATGAGGTCAAAGGATGTCAATATGTCATGGAAATGTCCATTGCTAGAATTTGGTGAAAGATGTTGATCATGCTTTGGAATAAACTCTTGGGATATGTCCTCTAACTTGTTAGGTGGTGTAGAGACATTGTCAACATGATCATTGGTGGATGGATCTTGGTTTATGTCAATAAGATCAAATAACATCAATACTCCTTGAAATAGATCTTTGTAGGAGGGGTCTTGATCATGAATAAAAAATGGCTCTTGATGTATGTTGATTTGATCATCAGATGAGGTGGAAACATTTTCAAGGTGTTCAGCGATGGATAGATCTTGATCATTGTTTTCAACAATTGTGGTGTGAATCTGTTGCAAGCTCTGCTATGGGAGTAAGGCCTATGTTTTTTGTTGAGCCAACAACGCTTGTTGTTGGTCATGTTGTTATTATTCCAACAAAGCTTGTTGTTGGTCTAGTTGTTGTTGTGCCAACAAAGCTTTTTGTTGGGCTCCTTGTTGTGCTACTTGTTCTTGGATTGCTTGCAATAGTGTCCAAAATTGTTCTTGTGCTTGTGCTTGTTCAGTTTGGTGCTGGGCTTGAGCTTGTTGGTTTTGGAGAGCCTTTTTGTGGGAAGATTCTTAAGCGGCTTGCAACATGATGGAGAATGATTTGTTATGTTGTGTTTTGGTGGTGGTGGATGGGGAATGGTATTGATTGTCGGGATGAGTGTAACAATCTCATTGATTGCCAAGGCTTGAGTGGTGAATGGTGTGATTGAAATTCTTGGTATTTAAGACATTTGAGGAATGGTAGATGTGTTAACCATTGGTGTTGCTTGGATGGTTGCCATTTATTGTTGCGATATTGTTGGAAAAATGAGAGGATTTGGTATGATGTTTTGATTTTGCATGATAGATTGAAATTGAACATTTTTGTGGTTGAGAATCATATTGCCTTGATTTAGGTAACTTTGATTTTGCATGGTGCTACCTTGACTTGAATCAACATATGGAGTTGCCAATATACTATCAAGATTTTGAACAACATTGATGGGATTTGCAAACATGTTGACCCCAAAGTTTACCAAGTGTAGATTTGAAATGGTCATGTTTGGTAAAGTTGTACTTGGCATGTACGGATTTGGTGGGATAATGTTGTTTGGAAAACTCATGCATTGAGCATTTGGTTGATAGATTTTCAGATTTGGAATTGGATTTAAATCTATCATTGGGAAAGGTCTTCCAAAATTTAGATTGCGCATACTCACATTCGTATTGTTGATGTTTGGAGGAGATAATGATGCCATGCATAAATGTGAGTTTTGATAATCAATCAGTATTGTGAGACTTGGATAGTTTGGTTGACTTCAATTGCTCATGATGTATGAGTCAGGTTTATATTCCATGTTCTTGTGTTTTGACCTTGTTGACCTGTGAGGTGTTTAGGACCAATGATGAAATGAAGGATGAAATGGGTGAATGATATGGGTGTTTGAACTTTTAGGAACTTTGGGATCAAATGCTAGACTTTAGGACTTGATTTGATTTGATTTGGATAGTTTGACTAAGTGTGTTAAGTCAAACAAAGATGATTGTGAACTTGTAAACTCTAGGAATTTGTGTTATCCTAGAGAAAAATCGCACAAGAGAATGAATTGGCTAAGTGTGTTAAGCCAATCAAAGTGATCATGAACTAGTAGACCTCAGGAAATTGTGTTATCCTAGAGGAAAATTTGTTCAAGAAGATTGATAATCTGACTAGGTGTGTTAAGTCAAACAAGGTGATGTTGATTTTCCAAAAGTCTAGCATAAGGATGTTGCAAAGTTCCAAAAGTTGTTGGTGAGATGGAAATTTGATTGATGTTTGGATGGATGAAGTGATGATTTTTATCCTAGATGACCCTATGAGGACTTGTTTACAAAACAAAGGTAATGAAGAACATGCTTTTCCCTAGAAGTAATTCAAACCAAAAGACCAATGTTTGCATGAAAACCATATGACTCAAAAGAGAACAAGCACATGTGTGGTTCAGTTGTTTGTTTATCTTGCTTAGATTTGGTTCTTTTTACCACAAACACTCTTTTGATTATGCTTTTCAAACTGAATGTCCAATGTCCTAATTTTCTCTCATCCCACAAAGAGTATTATGTGGAAATCAAGGCAAAGGTTTCCTATGTTTAACCATATAAAAAACAAATGATGATAAAATCCAAGCACTTAGAAACTTCTATGGATATAATCCCTAGGGAAAGCCAGAGTGCCTAAATTCGTCAAAGGTATTTGTTTCCTACAAGGGGTTTGAAATTTGGAGGTCTTGTGAATGTTTTTTTTCAAGTGTTTTCGAGAACCAAGCAATGTGTTCTTTTCTTTCAAACACTTTTACAATACTAGGATGATGAGGCAATATCTTGTTGGGTTCCCACTTGGATAAATCTAGTTGCGCATATCTTGTTTGAATGGCTAAATACTTGACCACACTGACTCCCCTCCACGACACACACTTCTCGGGTTAGCCAAGCATTAGTACCCATGAATCTCCCATGGAATACCTTCCATTTCCACAACAAGACTGCATGTATAACATGGGGTGGCTTCAAAGGACATGACCATTTGCACCAATAGGATAGAAAAGGTTTTGGCCTTTTTCTAAACAAAGGGTTCTAATTCAAGCATTTCGTTCGTGGGGGATTATCCAACATCTGCGAGAGTCCATTTCTATCCATCTCATCGGAATAATCCTCGTGATTCTTGAACTTTCCTCAAGAATCCACACATATATACCGGTTGGAAGTCGCTTGGCTTTAGCGTGCTCCTGGTTGGGTCGTTCCCTTCGATGAGTAATTTTTTTCACAAGGCAGGCCCTCTAAGATAAACAATAGCGAATAAACATTATTCATAGTTCGATCAACCTTTTGTTTAAAAACAAAAGGAGAACACTCGCAATAAGTCTATTCACACTCACATGTTTTGTTCATTTTAAGTGCCCAAATTGAAATGTGGAGGCAATCTTTTTAACAACCTAATATCACCAAAATGTTTTTGATTCTCAAAGTCACAATGAAGTGCGAGAGAAGCGCATACACATTTTAAATGATATTAATTTGTGAAAAAGTTTGCAAAACATTGAAAACACTTGTTAATTTTAGACCTCAAAACAATGATGAGTTCTTTTTAAGCACCAAATGAAGTGTGAGATTGCCTTGTTCAATTGTTAACCTTTAAACAAAAACTAGTATGTTTGTCTAAGGTTCCTCTTAGCCCCTTGGAAACTTTTGAAAAGAAATTTGATTGTTTATTTTATAACCCAATGGAAAATTAGTGTCCTAAGATCAATGAACTTATCAAATTCTTTAAAGAGTCTTGAAAAACACTTTGTACAAAAAAAATGAGCATGGTGTCATAATAAAAAATTTGCTTGTTCTTTTTAGACCCAAAGTAAATTTAGTTTTCCTAAGGCCAAAGATATTTAACAAGTTTTTAAGGAGTGTTAAAGAACACTTTTAGTGTTTAGGAACACTTTGGGTTTGTGAGCATGATATCATGATAAACTTCTCCCTTTGCTCCAAACTGCAAAATAACAGAAAACCAGAGAACAACAAAGACAGAAAACCAGATTAGAGATTAAAAAAAAACCTAAATTAAACCAACACATGTCAATTTAGAACTTCACTGTTTCCCCGCGGCGGAGTTTGTAAAAGCGGCGGAGTTTGGAAAAGCGGTGGAGTTTGGAAAAGCGGCAGAGGTTGGAAATGCATTAGTGCTATATAGAGCTGCGTGGGTGACTTTGGGCGGCACGACAGAGGCCAGCGACGCAGTTTGAAAGTAGTCTAGTTTGGGAATTTAAAATTTTTAGGCGAGGAGAGTGACGTGGCGGAGTTTGGAGAAAGCACGGTGCGATACAGAGCTGCGGTGATAAAAGTGGTGGTGTATGGACCCACGCGGTGGACTTAAGAAAATTAAAAAAAATGATAGAGGGGAACCCACGATGAAGTTTGGAGAATTTGAATGTGGGTGAATATGGCGCCGCCTCCCTGAAAGTGGTGAAGTATTGCGCCGCGGGGCTGAAAGCGGCATGATATAGAGCCGTGTAATGGAGTTTGATGTATCCGCACAAAAAGCGTTAGAAACTATGGAATCTTTTGGAAAAACGTGATTTAAATGTTTGAACTGGCCTCCCTTTAGCGCCAAAATGTGAACCCTTAAACTTGCAAATGCATAAAGACAACAAACATGGTTAGATGTTAGATCAAATGCATGTACACAAGCATGAGAGATTCCCCATGAAGTCCACCTATTTAAACTAACTATTAGGAAATGAAGAACAAACTAAAATAACATGAAAGTAAATCCTAATCTAGCCAATAGAGTGATGATCCCATGGGGGAAATGGTGCCAACGGAGTGTTGCAATTGGCCCTTTCCCAATTCCTAGGTTGCAATTAAGATGATCTAGAAATGGTCAAATCTCTTCAAAGATTTGAGCATAACCTTGATAAAAGATGTGAAATATGGTGAATGTTTGGATGAAATGAGAAAAATTAGTTCTCAATTGGAGAGAGTAACTTTGCATGTGGATTGTGGATGAAGATGAAGTTGAGTATAGTAACTTTACTCAAATTGTGGATGTTTGAATGAGAGTAAAACTCTCTCATTTATAGATTCCCAAATTGGAAGAATGAGGGATTTGGATGAATGTGGGATAAAAGACCAACCAATGAGAAGAGGCCACTTGTCCACTTGTGATTGGAGGAGGAATGAGCACATTTTGGTCAATGTGCATGATAAATGCTATGAGATTCAAATTTGAAATTTGAATGTGACATGTGAGAGGGAAAGAGAAATGGAGTTAATGTCACTTGGTTCAATGCACAAGGACATGTAAGAGGCATTGAATGCCTTGTTGGAAGGACTAATCCCACTTGGCTTTTTGAATTCAAATGAGGAAATATTCTCTTTTGATGCTTTGTGAGGGAAAATAGATGAATTAATAAATCAAAGTAATTGATTTATTGTGCAACTTGCATTCTCTAGAGGATTTTAATGAGAGGGATTAAGTTAATCATGGATTTAATTAATTTAATGAAGAATTAGGTGATTTGACAATTTAGACTTAGATTTATGAATTGATTTAAATCAAATTGAGAGGAAATGATTAATTAAATAAATAATTTTATTTATTTAACTAAGGAGGAATATGTTAGATTAAATTAAAGAAGGTTTAATTTAATAAGAGGAATTATTTAAATGAACAGAGAAAGATGATTAATGAAATTAAATTGATTAATTTAATCACTAGAGGAGAAAGACCTAATTAAATAAATAATGATATAATTAATTAAGGGATGAAAGGTGTTAATAAGCTGAGAGTATGACTTAAGATGAAATAATGTTAATATGATCAAAATCAGGTGCATGTATATTTTACGTGTCTACAGATACTACTATGAACCATAGTGTAGAAAGACAACTGTGTTAGTATCCAAACATCGTAATAATCATAGTGCAAGGGGAGGGAGGAATCTGCCCCCAAGACACTCACCATATAATTGCCACAGATTTTTTGCTCAATGGATCGAGAAATCTAACCTTGAGTATGCACCTAGAAAAGACAAAAACACAAGCGCCTTTAGGGGGTGATGCGGCTATGTGAGTTGACACAATTTTAAAATGTGTGTTGTGGTTTCTATGATGACCTTTTTGATAAATGAGAGTGAGTCTATCTGAAGTGCTTATTTTGTTCAATACCCATGAAAATCTCAAGAACATACACTCTTTGTTTAGATTTTTAAGATTTGTAAAACAACTGTTTTCTATTGTATGTCATATTCTTCCAAATTTAAATCAGATAAAGATCATCCAAAAAAATCAAAACTATGAAAAAATATCTCTCTCAGTGCAATAATTGAGAGCTTAGCACATCCTTGGTCTGTTTTAGTGCATCTGTGCTCTGTTTCGGTGCATTTATGCTCTATTTTAGCACATATGTGCTATGTTTCAATGCATTCATGCTTTCTTTTAGCACATCTATTCTTTTTTATAGCACATACCTACAATAGTCTAGTGCATAGACCAGATAGTTAATCACATCTTCTAAAAATCTTAGCGTATCTGTGTTTTGCACCTAGGTAATTTTTCTGACACACCCAAAAATCTGCCATTTAGTCTAGTCTTTTTCTATGCTCAGGTTCTAGAAGTCTACAAATTTTTCTAAGAAGTCCCTAGAGAAGAAGATTAGGAATCCAAAGAAGTCTCTCAGTTATAAGAATCTATTGAAAAGGAGAAAGTTTTTATACCAAAGTCAAAAAAAATTTCTTGAACAACGAACTTTTATTCATCGATATCATGACTTTGTTAGATCTTTTACAAATGATTTTTCCTTAGAGCCATTATATTCATGAGCTTCCTTTCAAAGAAGAGTTTTTTCTCAAAGTAATAATCACAGTCAACCTAATTGTTCCTCTTTTATCCCCCAACCGACAATTTTGTACTCTAATCATCCTAATCAGGTTCTGTAATAGAGAGCTTAGGAGCATTAGGCATTTATTAAAAATCTTTATTTTTAAAAAACTATGATCAAACCTCAAAAAGTACAACATCATCTTTATTTTTTAGTTTTAGTTTAATTCCCACAACAAGATCATCATCCTTTCAACCAAGGAATCACGAGCTAAAGATTATAAATTTCATAATTCATATCAATAGAATCTTCATTCTATTCTGACTTGGATATCCATCAAAATTGCATTATTTCAACTTTTGATCAAGGTTAGTTGAAATTGGGAAAAAGCTTATGCCTGTTATCACAAGATCTTGAAAGCACATAGAAGGAGATGAAAGGGAAAGTAAATTAAGTAACATGGGTGATAAAAGCAATAGTGGTGATAAGGAAGAAAATCCTTTTCACAGACTTCGCACTAGGAATAATTCGAATAATGATGAGATAATAGAAGAAATGCTTCAAGAAGTAGAACATGATCCTCAATTCCATACTCTCATGGATAGAGTTTTGGAAAGAAACAAATAAATTTATTTCCTTTCACTGGCCAATCAAGGAGCTAAGTTACCTATTGATTTTGACACAAAACAGATTAGAGAGGATCTTGAGGCCCTCATTAATGATTTTAGTGCTCTTACTCAACAAATAAGAGCATTACAAGGGAAAATAAAGGAAATACAAGGGGGTACAATAAAGAAATATGTTTTGGAAGATATCTGCCCATATCCATTTGATAGAAGTCTTAGCATGATTCCTTTTCCAAAAAATTGTGAGATCCCAAATTTTGATAGGTATAACAAGAAAACAGATCCCATTGATCATGTGAGGGATTTCTGAAATATGAGCTTAGAATTCACTCATGAAGATACCTACCTAATGCAATTGTTTCCATGAAGTCTGGGTGGACATTCCATGGAGTGGATTTCCAAGATCACTCCCCCCATCAGAACATTTGAGGAGTCAATAAATAAGTTCATATCGCAATACTCTTATAATATACAACATTAGATAACCATGCTTTATTTATGTAGAGTAAGACAAAAGATTGGGGAACCCTTCACCACATTCTTAGAAAGGTGGATACGGTTGTTTGCAAGATATTCCCACCTTGTTCCTCAAAAGGAAAAGATCGAATTTTTTTATTGAAAGTCTGAATCAAGAGATGAGTTATTGGCTAAATCTTCATTGTCCTCAATTGTTTGGAAAATTGATTGAAAATGCAATCACCATTGAAGGAGCCTTGGTCAAGAGTCAATTTTTAAATCTTGATAAAGAAATTCCAAATTCGTACAATAACAACAACAACAATACAAACAATAATGAAAAGTCATGATTTTGGACTCGAAATAATTTTTTTGTGAATGATGGGGTGGTAGATGCTAACAAAATGAATGTGAAGCATACCATTCTTAATGTATCAAGTGTCCAATGCACCAATAATTCTATAAATTCTAGTAACCAAAGCAATAATTTCAACCAAGGAAATGTGACCAAAATTTGTGGTAATAATCTTGGCAATAATCAAAATTCAAACACACCCAGATCTTATTTTTTCTTGAATCAATGAAGTTTTACTCCCTTGGGCCAGTCTTTGTAATCAATTCTTAAAGAAATGTTGAATCAAAACTCTATCACATTACACCACAAACATATTATGAGCCTTGATTTAAACCACCATCGTGGAATGACTCATACTATTATGATTATCATAGATGCAAAGGTCATAAGACAATTAATTTCCGAGGGTTAAAGAATCTCATTCAGGATTTGATTGATAACCATACCATAATGGTTGAGGGACATAATTCCAATGATGATCATCAGGCATTCAAGGATCCTCTCCCTAATTATCAGAAAGGGGAATCTTCAGGTGATAAAGGCAAGAATGTGAATCATGTCTATGACACCATCATCAATCATATTTACACCGACAATTAGCAAGTCAATGCTATCAGGATCAAAGGAAAGCAAGAATATTGAGAGGTCAATACTACAACAAGGGGACATGCCAAAATAATTGTAAAATGAAGTTCATCTAAGTTGGCGATTCACCCTCCAAGTCAGTACAATTTGGTCGATCAAATGCAAAAAACATCGGCCCAAATTTCTATCTTGGAGTTGCTCAAAATATCACCAACACATAAGGACATTCTCAAAAAGGCACTCATTGATACAACTATATCTCCTGATCTTGATATCAATAAATTTCAAGCCATGGTGGGACACTTTTCCTTACGCACATGTTCATCCTTTGCTGAAAAGGATGACTCCTCCATGGCCCATCCCCATAATTCATTTCTTTATCTAGAAGTCATGGTTCATAAAGCCCAAATCAGACATGTTTTAATAGATGGGGGAGCTAGATTAAAAATTTGTACTTTAAAATTGGTCCTTGATTTAGGATATTCAGAGGAATCTATAGATCCATGAAGTAAAATTACAATTAAATCATACGATGATGAGGAAAGAGCTTCCAAAGGCCTCATCATGCTACCAATTAGAGTCGGGCCTATTGTGAAGAATACGTTTGTCCAAGTTCTAGATCAGGATTTATGCTATAACATACTCTTGGGTCGCCCATGGATCCATGAGATGTAAGAAGTTTCATCCACTTATCATCAATTCTTGAAGTCTCCATATGATAGAAAAAAGTAACAATACTAGTGGACCATATTAGCAATCGGACTTGTTTGAACATTAGAGAAACTCAAGACACATTTGTCTTGCATAATAGAGAGTCTCTGGCCATTTCTACTTCTAAACAAAGTGAACAAGCAAGGGAAATGATAAGGAATTTTGGCACCAAGCTAAAATGAAAAGATAGTGGGGTGGGAGAATATTCTTTATGTCTCTCTAATCTACCCATGTCTCCAAGATCCCATGGTCAACCGTCAACATCCATACAATAGGCTATAGCAGCTTCAACATCAAGCACACAAGCTTCAGTGCCCATAACCAAGTTTGATGGAAGATTTATCAAAGAAAATACTCAAGAAAGTGAAACAAAAGACATGGCTATCCTTGATTGGCTCTATAAAGATGAAGATGAATCTGTCCAGCATGTCAAGTTACCCACTAAGCAATATGGAAAGGGTTATACAATAATGCAAAAAATGGTTTATGAAGGAAAAGGCCCTATAGGAAAGATAAAATAAGGTATTGTTGAACCTATCTAACTAAAAATAATGCACCCAAAATATAAAATTGGGTTAGGATATGGTGAAGATGAAAATGAAGAAACAGTACAAAGAAAATCCAATGAGGAGTTAGCAGAACTAATTCTTAGAATACAAGAAAATAATTCTAACCTTGACTCCAATGAATATGAATGGGACACAATTTTTTATGATAAATTCTGGAGGGACAAACAGATGGATTTTGTAAAAAAAAATACACCCACCCTCACACAAGGGGAAATCTGAAGGCCTCCACTTGACTACGTCCTAGTAAGCGACCTTGACTCGAGTGATGAAGATTCGATTTAAAGAAAGACGGATTATCAACAGGAGAATACCATCATAGATCTTCCCCATAATGAGAATGATAATAGTATCAGGACCATAACTTCCAGTGACCTTACCCAACCTGATGATCCATTTACCTTGGTCCATCCCAAACTCATTTATTGGGAATAAATTGCACCGATTGATATCCCAACGTTTCCTGAGGATAAAACCATTGTAAACTTTATTTTTTCATCCAACTCGAAAATAGGTTCCACTAGTGAATCACTGGATGAAAGTCTCAGATAGGAAAGTGCCAAGTTTCTTAGTTACAAAATTAACAATATAAAAGAAGGATCTAATGGTGAAAACCTAACAAAGCCAGTATTAGATCATGAAAAGAGAAAAATAAAGAGCATATATGATAGTGAAAACCTTTTAAAGGCACTGGAAGATGGGAAACTTAACACTCTTCTTGAGCACTATCAAGAAAGATCTTCTATTTTGATAGAACCAACAAAGGCACTTAATATAGGTACTATAGAACAAACCAAAGTCTTGCAACTTTCTGCATCCTTGACGAAGGAAGAGATCCCAAAATTCACAAAATTCCTAAAGGGAAATCAAATCAATTTTGCATGGTCATATGAAGATATGTTTGGATTAAATCCAAATCTCATCATGCATCATTTATCTATCATCCCGGGGGAAAAACCTGTGAAGCAGAAGCTCAAAAAAATGCACCCACATGTTGCATTACTCGTCAAAGAGGAGTTAAAGAAACTATTAGATGTAGGATTCATTCGGTCTATAGACTATGCATAGTGGATCTCCAATATTGTACCCGTATCAAAGAGATATGGACAAATCAAAATTTGAATAGATTTCAAGGATTTAAAAAAAATATGCCCAAAAGACGATTTCCCTCTACCAAACATAGATATGATTGTAGATTTGACTGCTAGACATGCTATGTATTCACTAATGGATGGATTTTCTAAATATAACCAGATAAGGATTGTGCCTAAAGATCAAGATAAAACAATGTTCACATGTCCTTGGGCTACATATTGTTGGAATGTAACATCATTTGGACTAAAAAATGTAGGAGCTACATACCAACGGGCAATGACTACAATTTTTCATGACATGATGCACACATTCATGGAGGATTATATAGATGATCTCTTATCCAAATCAAACACAATGCAGGGACATTTAGATATCTTATCTAAAAAAATTGTCAGAATGGAAAGATTTAAAGTCAGACTTAATCCTAAGAAATACGTCTTTGGGGTGAAATTTGGAAAGCTTCTAGGTTATATTGTGTTTCAAAAGGGAATTGAGGTTGATCTAGCTAAGGTACAAGAAATCCTCAATATGCCACTGCCAAAAAACATTGGTCAACTATTCTCATTACAAGGACGTTTGCAATCCATAAGGAGATTCATTGCACAATTGGTAGATAAGAGTTTACCATTCACTCTTCTCTTACATAAGAATGTTCTATTTAAATGGGAAGACAGGTGCGAAGAAAAATTTGATCAGATAAATCATTATCTAATGAGTCCACCAATGTTGATTCCACCAGTGCAAGGTGAACCACTCATATTGTATATTTTTTCCACAAAAGTGTCCTTGGGAGGATTATTGGCACAGGAAGACAAAATAGGAAAGGAGTGAGTAAAATATTACATCAACAGAACATTGACAATCCATGAGCTAAATTACACTTTAATTGAAAAATATTGTTTGGGAGTAGTATTTACTTCTCAAAATTTACAACACTATATGTTGGCTCATACAATAAAACTTTTCGCTAAGACTGATCCTTTAAAATATCTTCTAAGTAAGGAAACCCTAAATAGTAGATTGGCTAAATGGGTCATGATCCTAAGTGAGTTTGGCATTCATTATGTGGATTAGAAGGCCATTAAAGGACAAGTCATAGTAGATCAATTGGTAAAGGCACTAATGCAAGCAGGACATCCAATACACATTGATTTTCTTGACGCTAATGTTTTTACAACAACCACTGAACAGTCATGGGCACTTTATTTTGATGGCTCCTACACTCAACATGGCTTGGGGGCATGAATTATTTTCATCACACCTCAAGGACATACAATTCAAAAATATTATCGGTTGATGTTTCCTTGTACAAAAAACATAGCTGAGTATGAAGCACTATTAATTAGAATGAGAATTGCTTTAAACTGGAGAATCACAAAACTGTAAGTTTTTGGCGATTCACAATTGTCATAGATCAGATAACTGATGAATATCAAAATAAAGATGACAATTTAATTCCTTACAAAAATATGGTGTACGATTTCAAGAAATACTTTGTTGATATCAATTTCACGCAAATTCCACGTACTGATAATAAGGTTGCAGATGCCATGGCTACAATTGCATCACTACTCCAATTGTCAGAGAACCAAGCACCGTACGATTTCTTGGTGGAACAATTATTTTGTCCTGCTTATGATAATCTAGAAACCCAAATCATTTTTCACCTAACTAGTTTTGATTCTCCTTCGTTTGGCCAAATCTACGCTTATCTAAAAGATACCATTTTCCTCCTAGATTTGTCTAGGAATTAGAAAAGTAATTTCATATGCCAATATTCTCATTACACCCTAATTTCTGACATCTTGTACCGATATGGTCTTGATGGTACCCTCCTTCGATGTCTCAAACACAATGAATTGAAAAAGGCCTTACAAGAGATTCATGGTGGTATTTGTGGGACTCATTCAAGTGGACTAACCTTGGCAAAGAAAGTTGTTAGAATGGGTTACTATTGGCTGACCATGGAATAAGAATCATTCATCTTTGTGAAATTTTTTTTGAAATGTTAGATTCATGGGAATCTCATTCACACTCTTGCTCGAGAATTGCAACCCTTCAACACAACATGACCTTTCGCTCAATCGGGATTGGATCTAGTAGGCAAGATATGCCCATCATCATCAAATGGACACAAGTTCATTATCACAGCTATTGAGTACTTTACTAAGTGGATTGAGGTTGTTCCTTTAACAACTATTACCGGTAAACAAATTTCATCCTTAATTTTGAACTATATCATATGTCAATATGGAATTCCCAAATCTATTATAACAAATAATAGAAGACCTTTTAAAAATAAATATGTTGATGAACTCTGTGAAATATTTCACATCCAACACAGGTTATCTGTGCCTTATTATCCACATGGAAATGGCCAAGTAGAGGCTTCAAACAAAACAATTTTGAAGATTCTGAAGAAAATAGTGAGTGTCACCAGTCGTGATTGGCATGTCCAGTTAAATCCAGCTTTGTGGGCATATAGAACAAGCATTCGCACACCAATAGGCGCCACCCCATATGCTTTGGTTTATGGATTAGAAGCCATTTTTCCATTAGAAATTGAGATTCCCTCACTTTGGGTATCACTGAAGGGGCTCATAAATGATGAGGATTACAGAGTATCAAGATTGCAAAAGCTGGAACTAGTTAATGAGTGGTGACAATGTGCAAAAAATCATTTAAAGGGTTATCAACAAGTTATGTCCCATAGTTTCAATCACAGAGTCAAATCACAAACTTTTCAAGTAGGTGACTTAGACCCCAAAGAAAACCCTCGTAATCAGCAAGATCGGGAAAACAAGGGAAAGTTTGAGCCCAATTGGTTGGGTCCATTCATCATTATTGCAACATATGGATCAGGGGCATATAAGGTATCAATGCAATAATGGGAGCTACTTAAAGATCCAACCAACAAAATCCACCTGAAGAAGTTCTATGTTTGAAAAACATCAAAAATAGTGTAAAAAATCCTAGAAAATATCAAAAATAGTGAAAAAATAAAAATCCATAAAAATAAAAAAATAAAAAGAGCACAATACAAAAATCAAAAGAAAAAAATCATTGCCTTGATGAAAACCTAGCAAACAGGCATTGTTTGTGATTTTCTTGGCTCTTCCATCTATTAAGATACATTTTTCATTATTCATATCTATTTTTTATTGGCATCACAGGCATGCCTAGCCATCATATCTGCATCATGCACCCGACATTTCCTTGAAACAACAAGGATTTCATCATGGCTTGATGATTAGTGTTATCCTTAGCATTAGGTTGTGTCTTATCACGAGTCAAAGTGCAAGGTCATTGGGGGCAGTCAGATTTTGAACCTTTTTGGAAAACAAATGACAACATGTGTCAAGTATCAGAATATCATAACAACAAACAAAATTTCCAATCAAACTGGGTCAAAACAGTTGTCAGATAGGAGACTGAACAAATTTGATGATCTTAATTTGAATTAAAATGAATGAAAAACTTAAAGCATAAGTCGAATTGTTGTTTTGACATTTGATGACATCATATCTCTGGAGTGGTTCAATGATGTACTAAACTAGAATCAGAAGGAAGGAATATGATTTTTCTTTGATTGTTGTTTCTAAGTTAATCACTAGTATTTTGCAAGTTTGTCATGAGACATAGTGACATTTCAGGATTTGCATAAGAAAATGGTTAACTTTTGTTTTTTTATGCAAACAATACTTAGGTCATCTTGGTCCAATTATACCTCAATGCTTGTATTAAATTTCTATATCAAACATCATGAAATTTTTACTCAGTTCATCATTGGTGCTAACATCCCCATTGATTCTTGTACTAAATTTCAACATATCCAAATGCTCAATGATGAAAATTAAGTGCTGAATTAGTTTACAAAATGACAATAGTGAAATGGTTCATTTGGCATTTTAGGGTTGCATGATTCATTTAGATTGCATTATTTTTGTTTTTATGGTTGTATGACAGATTTTTGGAGGTTGGAAATAATACATCTCTTTTTAAGACATCGATTGAGTACAGTTGGACATTTATTATATCTCATTCACATTTTATAGATCATCATTTAGGTTATCATGACCATTTTCACATCAACTACATTGTACATTTCCATTTATTGACTTTCATATCATGTTCATATAATTTTCATTATCGTTATCAACATTATCATTATTAGTTACAATTCATTTTCATTATCATATCATTGTTGATATCATTATCAATATCCATATCACATTTGCATCATATAATTTGCATATTAATATTGAAATATACAACATTTCATATCATTTTCATCATCATTTATTATTTCATATCATTAATCATTTATTATTATTTTAATCATTCACCTCATTTTCATATCATTTCATGTATCATTTTCATAATCAATTTACATCAAACATCATTTACATAATCATACATTGAGAAAAAGGAAAGCACATCCATTGCATTCATTAGATACATACTCCATACATCATGTAGAACCATCAAATCATTCACATTGCATCATCATATTAAACTCTAGAAAATCATTTCATTTGCAGGTTCATCCAACCATAAATCATCATCATAATTCATATCATATGCATCCATTATCATATCATCATCCATGAATATGCATATAATAATAAACAACATAACATATAGAAATGAAAATGCATACATAGCCATTCATCATAAAATCATCAAAGACACATGCATATCAAAAATCTCCACTACATATCATAATCTCATCAAAAATAAATTTCCATGGGTACAAGGATATCGAATGTGTAAACAATATATATAAAGTAAAATAAAAGGGGTGTATACATAATCATCACTAAGGGGTATCTGGATGGGGATCATGACTACTGCTGCCTCCAGAGGTGATAGGTCTCTCCAGATCTCTATTGCCTAAAGCACCTATCTCTTGTCTAGAAGGTTGTGGAACACTCCTAGTGGCACTCCTGGTATGACTACGTGAGTGGGTACGTGATCGGGTGTCTGACTACGTATAGGCTATCCTTTGCTCAAGGGGTACCACCTCAAAGTATCTCATCCTGTAATACTCCGCCTAGCAGGTAGTCTCCAGTCCCTCTGCAACAACCTCTCCAATGGAGGATCTCTCAACTAATCTCAAGAGTCTCTCTACTACCCCCTCTTCTTGTACACACCACTCTCTAAAACTATCTCGGTCTACAATAAGTTGGGCTATCTATGGGTTAGGAGGTGGTGGTTGTGATATTTGTATTTGTAGCTCGTTGATAGTGGCCTGTGCCTATGCTAGCTAGCTCTGAAGAGCCTAGACCTCTACATGAAGTGTGTCAATTTTTCCCTATGATGGAGCCCTAATAGTAATGTGTGGTTCTGAAGTACTCAGCTACTCCACCACTCTGGTTGTACGAAGCCTAGTCCTGAAGTGTACATCAAAGAACACTCTCCCTCCACCACCTTCATCATCCCCATCATTATCATCATCATCATCAAAGCTATCATCATCCTCCTCTTCATCAAAATCCATGGCCATCCCACCTATATCCCCCTCTCCTCCATGTGGTTGCTCTTCTTGTTCCCTTGCCCCTTCATGTGCCTATGGCTGCCACCATGCCCGTTGTAATATTGGTCCACCTAATAGTGGGGAAGGCTCATCTGGATTGGTCAATCTAGGGAATGGATGCGTATAAATATGCAACATAATCATCAGTCATATGTGCATCTATCACCTCTAGATGGATATCCTAAAACTCTGGTTTTAGCTCGGTGTACTCTGCTTTGGCTGCCTCAAGTGTGATGAAGGGACCCCACTCTGCAACATACTACCGACATCTGGTATAGTGAGCCATACCCTGCGGCATCATCTGAACTTGCCCATACTATCTGAGTACTTGCATAACCAGAAATCGCTCAATGATAAATGGAGTACATCCAATCAAGTATCTAGTGATGCCATAATAGGGAAGCTCTATTTCATCCTCATCCCATGCCTCGTAGTCAAAATATGGTCTCTACATGACTATATCCATATCATCTAACAAAAGCCGCCAGTACTCTAACTTGCCCAATATAGGTTGGACAAGGGGACCTGTATATACATACACATATGGATGGCCAAGTGGATGATCTCTTTATACAATAGGGCGAGTGATGGAAATGTGCTCCCATGCCCAGATCTGTAGAAATCTAACTTCAGAAGATATACTCTTCCCATCTATATATACCACCCGATGAAGATCATAATATAGATGGGCAAGCATGCAATATCCCCATGCATATCTAGTTTGATGAAGGATCATGTCCTCCAATATCCAACCCCAACCTAATGATAATCCCTTTGACCTGCGATAAGGACAAAGGAAGCCACCAATGAAACCCGTGAATAATGATGGAAGTGGGGCATAACCCTCTATCATATCTCTCCAAGAAATCTCATTACCACCAGCATGTGGATCCTGGAAGACTCATCTCAAATCATCTATACCTCCAATCTCCTTTTGATCATAAATCACAAGTGCGCCAACCACAAGGATGCCTAAAATCCAGTACACTTCCTTTGGTGTAATAGTGATCTCTCCAGTCGGCAAGTGAAAATTATTATGCTCACTATGCCATCTCTTGGCTAATGAACTCAACATTGCCCTATTGACCCTATATCAAGGGATCCTAAGGAGGGAACCCAACCCACATCTAACAATGACCCCAATCTTTGGCTGGGTCAATCTGGGAATCATCTCCCATGTACGAGGAAACCTCTCTCTGATCTGGAGGATTTTAAAATCTTCCTATAACATCAATTTAATAATCAAATCACATCATCAACAAGGAACATCAATCAATTAGGAAATCATATAATCATATCAAGCAGGAAAATCTATCATTACTATTTTTTTTCATCAAGCATGGAAACAAATTTAGCATCCAATCAGCTCAAAATCAACATCTATACTATTTTTTTCAATTTAGAAAGAAAATTTATCAGAATCAACATCTTACTATTTGTTTTCAAGCATGCAGACAAATTTATCAGATCATCACCGAAATTAAGTTAATATATCCTTGATGCTACTCAAAATCATCAAATCAGTTGTCTAATACAACAACAATCATCAAGCAAACATCAAATCAATATCAAAATTTCCAGTGTAGCAAAAATCCATGGATGCACTAAAATAGTCTTTCAATGCACTAAATTAGTCAATGCGCTACTTTATCCATGGATGCGCTAAAACAGAGAACCAAAGTGCTAAGCTATCAATGCACTATTCTATCATGGGTATGTGCTAAATTATCTAGCCTATGCGCTAATTGAGAATCACATGCTCGTGGTTTTCACCTATGCACGAATCTATCTATCCTATGCGCTATTCTAGTCTATGTGTTAAAATTCTCATCTATGCGCTAGACTCTTCCATCGATGCACTAATTTGAATGTGCTAATCTACCTAATTTATGTGCTAATCTATGACTCGCGTGTGCTAAATCAAAATCCTATGCGCTAATTTTTTTTTTTGAAAAATCAAAACTTGAAAAATTCATGCAAAATTCAAAAAACAATCACAAAGGAGGATTGTGCAATCTTACCAGAGGTTTGTAAGTTGTTGGTCTCTAATGATAGCGGGATTTCTCGAATCAGTGGCACTTGTAGTGGATCAGCATTTCGAAATTCTCTCTCAAACCTCTTAAAATCACAAAAGGTTGTTGTTCAAATGACAATGACTTTTTACCTTTTCCATCATTTAAGGGGGTAAATAAGGTAACATTATTTTTATTTTTACCATACAAAGTGCTATTTCGAGAGATAAATCGACGAATCTCCTTCAAAATCATTTCAAATATTCGAATCATCATCAGTATCATTTAGCAACACGATTTATCTCTTGAGGGGGAATATAGCATCATCAATCAATTTTTCAAAGTCAGGGACAAAGTTTTGAAATCTGAATTTTCCTTTGAAGCAATGCATAAAACACATCACTTCAAAGAGGGAAAAAATGTATAGATCTAAAAATGGTCATTGCAAAACCTTTTAATTAATTAAATATGAATTATTTAATTAATATTCCAAAAGTCATCTACATGTAAATAAATTTAATTATTTATAAATATATAGTTCATTTTTCTAGTTCTTCTAGTTTAATTAAATAAATAAGTTTATTTAAGTATTGATATCTTCTTCTTAATTAAATAAAATAAATTTCATAATTGATTTTAATTATCATATTATTCTAAGTTTGAATGTATAAAATAAAATAATGAAATATTCCTCCAAACACTTTCTTCATCTCACATTCAAATTAAATATTGTAAATATTTAATTACATACCTTTTTCATCTCTCACATAATTAAATATTATTTATTTAATTATTAAAGATTCTAAAATCCATGTCACATGAAATGAATTTTTTTTTTTAATTTAATTGGGAATTTATCCTCAACTTTCAACCAACTTTCATAAATAAAATGACAAATGAAAATGTGTCTCCATTTTTGAATGAGGATGGTTTTGTGGGTTGAAAAAAATCTTCCACCTTTCTCTCAAACTTCCACATTTCTTTCAACCTCCATAATCTCTCACCATTCATTTGATAGAATCGAATTTGACCGTTGATTTTTTCCAACTAGATTCTTGCCTCCAAAAATCTATAAATAAAGCCCTTTAGTGAGTAGATTTCATCCTAGATATTGTGAATTTAGCACTGCTACTATAGTTGCATTCAAAATCAACATTTTAGTATAGAATTTCATGTTTATATCATAGCTTAAATCATTTGGCAATGGACATGCACGTTGCATAAAATCATTCTCTAAGTTGTCATTCTGCCAAAGTTATTGCATACACCAACTGAGACTCAACAACTTACAACAGATCCTTGGAGATAAAGGACAATGGAACGCTTTTGAAGGAGCTGATGTTTAGAGTTTTTTTTTCTTTTAATTAATTTCCTTTGATTTAATGTTTCAATGGTGTGTTAGTTTAACTTATTAGTTGTTCCACATATTCTCACACACATAAATAAACTAAAATCTGCCTTTTACCCAACCCCAATTGTACAATATGTGGGTGCGACATAGTTTGAAAAGTTCATTGGTGCAATATAGCATCACTGATGATTGAGAGCGGTGCTCTACACAAAAATAGTGATCGCGATTGTGGCGTTGTTTGGCAAGTGGCACTGTTTGGAATTTGGAAAACCAACGATGAACTTTGAAATTTGATTTTTTTTGGTGGGAAGACTCCAGCGGTGGAGTTTGGAGTTCGGAGCGGTGCAATATACCGCCGCTTGACTGATAGCGGCGAAGTTTCCTATAAACAACAAAAAAAATAAAAAAACACAAAATGTTTAGAAAAACGTGTTGATTTTCTCCAAATTCGTCCTCCTTCTAACACCAAAATATGAACCCCAATCCTAGACCTGCACAAACATAGCAAACAAACACACTTTTAGATACAAATTCAAGTTAGAAATAAGATTCCCCATGAAATTCTTCTATAATGCTCAAGATAGGAAATAAATGAAGAACAAAATAAGAAAAGTAATTAAATCCTATTTAAGCATGCAAACACTCAATCCCATGGGGGAATTGATGCTATTTTGATGTGTAAAATGGCCCTTTCCCAACTCCTTGATGTGATTTGATGATCTTTGATGATTATTGTTGATTCCTTGAAGAATTTTTCCAATAACCTAGCTACAAGAATATAAAAATTGATAAAAATGCCTCAGGATGGATGAAGATGCTATGAACTTTGAAGATAATGATGTTGCATAAGTTGCGGATCCTCAACTCAAAATGAGAGACTCCTATAAATAGGAGAGAATTAGGGAAGATGATGCAAAAGGATGAATGTGGGATAAAAGACCAACCAATAAGAGAAGGCCACTTGTCCACATATGATTGGAGGAGGAATGAAAACATTTTGATGAATGTGCACATAAATGCTATTAGATTCAAATTTAGATTTTATGAAATGACAAGTTGGAGGGAGAGAGGAATGGAGTAAATGTCACTTGGCTCAAGGAAAAGGACATGTAAGAGGCCTTTAATGCCTTTTTGGATGTACTCATCCCTTTTGGAGGGATTTTTGAATTGGAAGAATATTCCACAAAAGATGCCCTTTTGAATGGAAATTGATGAATTAATAAATCAAATAAATTGATTAATTGTGCAAGTTGCAAAATCTAGAGGATTGAGGTGATTATGATTAGATTTAATCATGATTTGATCAGATTATGTAAAAATTAGGTGATTTGACAATTATGACATAGATTTTAGAATTCATTTAAATCAAAGTTGAGAGGAAAATTATTTTTGATTTAATTAAATAAAGATTGATTTATTTAATTAGAGAGAGTGATGTTAAATTTAAACCAAATAAATGTTAATTTATCTTATTTAAGCAAATGAAATTAGAGATTTAATTAAATAAAGTAAATTATTTAATTAAAGGAGAGACTATAGGAATGATTTATTTAATTAATACAGAATAATGACTTAATCAGATAAAATTGATTTATTTAATTAAGAGACGAAATATGATGAATTTAATCAAATAAAAATTATTCAATTAAATTAATTAGTAAAAGGGGTGATTTAAGAAGAATTTTTTCTAGTAAAATCAGGATAAGGTGTGTAGGATTAACTTGTATAGTTTTCATGTCTACAATGGTTACCCTTGGCCCCTCTTGCATCATACTTCTTATTCTGCGTAGGAAACCCCTCTTTTCTTGTTTGTACGACCCCATTTACTGCAGTTTTTGTGTTTTAATATTCCTTCAACCAACTCTAACCCAAAAATTCATGTTGGTGTTAGCGGTTTGATGGTGCTAATCAATGGCTCCTCCTGTGAACAAACATCCCAAAATAATTGTTCTAGAAGTACTTCACGAGGTAAGAATTTTGACTCCCCATCTGATGTTATTTTTCCTTTACCAGATTTTTATTTTGCTTGCTAGTGGCTTGAGAAACACACCCTTGTGGGTTATTTTGTTGGGAGGACTCCCCTTGAAAGTGTTCTTAAAGAATGGGTCGGCAAGGCCTGGGTCCCTCATGGGGTTTGCCTTGATATGGTCCAAAATTTAACCAAGGGATTTTTTTGTTTCGCTTTGTGGAAGTCAATCATGTCTAGGCTATCTTAGCCCATGGTTCCTAGCGTGTTAGGTAATCCTTGTTGGTTTTCCAAGAATGGGCCTGGGATTTTTCTATCTCAAATGACACCAAGTTGTGGGTCTCGGTCTAGATTGAATTCTCTAGTTTTACTTTGCCTTGTGTGCCTTTTTTGAACCATATTACATCCTCACTCGGTAGGGTCATTTGTGTTGAGCTAGATAGATTTTTCCTGGCCTAGCCCCAGAAATGGTTCTATGTGGAAATAGACCTCTCTGAGGATTTGAAAGAATCCATTGATATTCAAAATGGAGCTCTCTGGCATACCAAGAAAGTCACTTACTTTAATTTTCCCAATACGTGTTATAGGTGTCAGTTTGTAGACCACAATATTAAGGATTGTCCTTTGGCAGTGCCTCATACACCTTCTCCACCATGAGATACTAAAAAGCCTTCTCAGGCAGAGCCTTCAACTAAAGTTGATTAAAAATGGACCATGATTACAAACTAGAAAAATAAGTCAACTAGTTTTGGGTCAGCCTCTAAAGCCTCTGAACCATTGAAGATCATTTCAAACCTTTCAAGGAAGGCAACAGGTGCTCCTATTGGCACTACTAATGTTTTAGTGTAGCCCAGGACAAAGGAAATGCTCAAAGGTGATATCGCAATCTGTCTCCACCGCATGAAGAGGGTGAATATGTGCAAGAAAAGCATAGATTTTCCTCTCCATCTATTCAGATTGGGTCAGTTCCACAAGAATTTATACATAATCATTTCTCTTCCCTGAATGAAGAGGAACTAGACTCCAACAATATGGAGGAGTTTCACTCATGAATTTCCTCTCATGGAACATTTGAGGTCTGATAGACCTCTCCAAAAATTATCCTATTAGGGATACTTTGCAAAAATATTCTTGTATTGAAGTGTTTTATCTCCAAGAGCTTAAAATTTCTATATTTTTTCTTTCTTTGGCTTGTCGTTCTATTTGGCCGACTAGTAAAATGTTTTGCACTATCCATGAGGCTAGGCATGGCCGAGCTATCACCCTTTTTTCCCCATGATGGCATGCATGTGTGATTGACCATGAGTTTGATCCTTCTCCTTGGCTCGTCTACATTCTTCTTAACATTGATAATGATTCCTTTTGGATTATTAATGTTTATGCTTCTAATGATGTTGTGGAGTGATTTTTGCTTTGGTGATGGATTCTTGACTCATTTTCGGTTGCTACCTAGTTATTATGTGGGGATTTCAATATGGTTGAGATGGCATATGACAAGGATGGAACCCTGCCATTTAGAAGGGTAGCTAGCAAATGAGAGGCGTGGTTTAAGATGCACAATAAATTGTATCTTTTTTATCCCAATATTGGTCACCACCATTCTCATTCTCTCTAGCACACTTGGTGTAATTTTAGGTCGAGTTCTGAAAGAATATTTAAACACCTTGATTGTGCCATGATCTCGGCTCAATATTTTTTCTCTTCTAACAGTTCTTCTCTGTCAGTTAAGCCATTAGTAGATGTGACTCTATCCAACCACTTCCCAATTTATTTTCACATTTAATGGGAGTCACGTCAACTTCACATGTGTAAAACTCGATTATTTTTTAACAAGTCTTTACTTTGTCACAAGCCTACCCTTGACCACATTCATAAAGTGTGGAATCTAAAGTGCACACCATTTCATCATATAGACTGGATTACCTGGTGGGGCGATGCTATCACACACACAACTAGATTTCTACGTATTTATGGATGCCAGTTGGCTATATTTTGTTGACGGTATTATGAGGCTACCACCGCTGAATTTCACTCATCTACTGAAGCTTTGGTGGCTAGCCCCTTCTCCCCATCATTGCAAGCCAGAGTGGTGGAGTTAAGGCACAAAAAGCAAGTTGTAGACAATTATGCTATCAGAGGTGCGCAGATCAAAGGCCAACTACATTGGCTAAAAATTGGTGATCGTGCCTCCAAAGAGTTTTTGAAGCATTGTGTGCTAAGCACTCATCCACTATCATTAAAAAAAAAAGATGGCATTCATGTGCTCTCTAAGATCCCTAACATTATGCAGGCCTTTGTGTGTCATTATGAGCATGTTTTCACTGCATAGGAATTCTTGATGCAAGATTTTGCAGGGGGCAGCAGTCTTATGGGAAAATTAGCTATTGGGGGACATTATACACTTAGCTAAGTGACCTCTGGGTTTTATCAAAGCCGACTCCTCATTTTAGTGGGGGAGGTAAAGGGTTAAGAAGATAACTGGAAATGTTAAATCTAGACTAAAGGCGATGCACCAAATCATGAATGAAATTACTTGAGCACAATGCTGGATGCAAAGGCTTGAACCACTAAATGTTGTTTATTAAATAAATTTTCTCAAAAGCACTTTAAAAAATAAGAACACCTTCTAACTGCAAAGCATAATCTAATACAACTTCGGCCAACATAGAGGAGTCGAAACATGATCTGTATTTATTAAGCTATAGAAGATTACAAAAGCTAAAGAACATGCATTCATATATTATAGGAAGATAAAGGCACAGTCTAACCATCTTATCAAATGCATGAAAAACAGAAAGGCCAAATTGATTGGCACAGTTTGCAAACTTCAAGTTCAATAAAAATATTACAAAGGATATTTCTAGTGCTCGGGAAGCTTTTTATCTATCTAACAACAACCTAATAAAAGAGAAGCAGGGTTGGTTACATAGGCCAGCCCACTACCTAAAAACCATAGAGAAAGATGCCTTGATCAGACATCGATGCCCTAGATCTCCTTGAGTCAGCACCGAATAGAAAGATTGCTCAGCAGTGTGCCAACAAAGTTGTCTCAAAGAAGAGAAGGCCATGCAGTAGTAGAATGAACACGCAACATGTGGCATCGAAGAAGAAAATGCAGTAGGTAGAAACTCCCAAATAACCAACACAAGAATATTTCACGCATCGAGCATACATAGCCTGGAAAAAGAATGAGGGACGCCCCAACAAAAAGCTCTGAGAGGAAGCCACGTGGGCGATGTAGAAGAAAACCAATACAAAGCAGTAGAAATTTTTGTTAGGAGGCCATCTAGGAGTCACCAAAGAGTTGCGAGTGATAGAGAATATGACGAAGCCATGAAAGAAAAATAATAACCACGAAGGCCAACGGATTTTGTGAAATAATGTTCACAGTTTTGGTGACTCGGAGGAATATTTCACTCGTGGAATGAGGAACCCTAGAAACCTTGGTTGAGCATCCACTATCATTCATAGATGAGAGAGAACAACTTGCAGGCTAGTCTAGACTTCGTTTGATCTCACAGAGAGAGCTCATAGATTTTAGTGTGCCAATTTGAGATAGATAATTTCCTTAAAAGGTAATCCACTAGATACCTTTGCCTCCAATTCAAGTTGGAAAAAGAGTTGTGCTAGTTGATGCACGATTCCTTCAATATCTTCAGTGGTCGAAAACTGATCAAAGGATTGGAAAATAGAGAGGTCCTACTTCTTCTCTTCGATACTTGCAACAATGTGCTCAACACCTGCTACCTCCTGATCTGCGATGAAGGGTGAAGGGAGTCCACACTGGGTTAATCAAGAAAATTTTGCTCGCATGTCACTGGTAATTTGATTCAATCTAGCCTTGCACTCTGCCACATGTTAGACGACATCATGCATGGAAATGAGGATGTTTACACCCAAAGTTGTCGTTGTCTAATCTTCAATACCCATGCCACTCAAAGCTTCATTGGAGGTTGTATACAATTTTCCCAACAACTGCCTAGCCTTCAAAACTTTGTCGGAAGTCATCTCCTACACCTACTGCATCGTTTAACTAACTATTCTGCATAGGCTAGTTGCTTGCACCATAAGCTTCAAGATGGGCTGCAAAGTAAGGCATGATGCCTTGGCCTTATCCTTGTATGATGCATATAACTCCTTGCAAATCTCCAACCTCATTCGTCGTGTAGGAGGTTTGCTACTCAAGTCTACCTTTAGCTCTGATAAGCTTCCATCCAATACAAACACCTGGCTTCTTAGAGTGAAAATTTATTCCTCCTTCTCTTCCAAGGCCAAGTCGGCCTACTTTCTCTTCTCAATTTCTGACTCTAAAGCATCATTCATCTCATTTACTCATCATCCATGCTCTGCTAGAGCTCCTTCATACCTTCATTCATTTGTATTAATTCAGCATAGAGTTTTTCTTCATTCGTCTGACTCTGGTCAACCTCATTTTGTAGGACCGGAACAATCTTTGCACCCATAACCTAAAGCTCATTGATTTTTCTTTCAAAATCATTCCTCTCCTTTTGCAAGTGATTTATCTCATTTTCCTGGGTTTTATACTTGTTTACCCAAATATCAACCTTTCTCTTTAGCTCTGATAATTGCTTCTCTCTTTTCTTTGCTTGGTGATTGAGCTTGAAGTAATCGGTGGTCACTGTCTTCTGAGTCTCCTCCATAAGCCCGACCTTATCCCATAGATGAGCTTGAAGTCTAGCCCATTGGCATTGACAAAGTATTCACTCGACAACATTTCTCCTACTGGTTTAATCATGTTAGGGGTGATTTTTGCAAATATTAACGCATTCTAACTCTCGTTGAAAATAGTTTGTAAGAGAGGTTTTTCCTACCTGCCTGGAACCTTTTGTCTCCTCTTTTAAATTTTGCTTGTCTTGGTGCTCTTATTTGCCTCCATGTGCGATAAATATTATTGGGAAGAGATACCCAAACCACCAGCAAAAGGAAACTCTTGAGGGACTACTAGTGGTAAAGATAGTGTGCTCAGCGCATCAGTGGATTTGTTAGGCCTTGTAATAATTTTTGGGGAGAAAGGTTGGATATACTGGCCACTTGCAGATGATGAAAATATGGCAAGGGAAAAGGTCAAGGAAGCACCAACTAATAGGCCAGACTTCAGGGATGAAAACTATTGGTTCATAAGGTAAGAACTGGCAGCGAATTGTGTTCAGAGTAAGGAATGAAAAGTAGAGGATGGAAATGGAAAACTAAGAGGGAAAGGACTAGACTGCTCGGGATATTTAGCGACAAAAAAAGCTGGTGTAGATGAAAAAGTTGAGGTGGACGAAGAGGAGACTAGAGACATAGTAGAGAGAGAAGAGGGAAGAAATAATACCTGAGGCTCTTGAAGACCCACAACCGACAGCACTGATTCTACCTTTTGTGACTCCATCCCTCCAGAGGACTCTCTTGTTCGTTGACTTTTCTCCTCTGGAGAATCTTCAATATTCAAGATCACACACGACCTATGACCGAAACTTCTTTGCCTCTTCCTACCCAATCTAGAGGAGTTGGAAGGCTCTGAAATTTTTTGTATTTGGAGAGCCAATTGTTGTGTAGGATGTCCACTAACATCTTCCTCATGTGTTGGCTCTTTTCAGCGACAAAGGGTCTTTGAGTTACCTCCTCACCCGGTTCTGTGGCAGTACCTCCCTTCTCATAGAACTTCTCACACTTTGAAGGGTTTATAGAATTATCACTGTTTGGGTGTTCGTTAACCCATATGTCATCAAATTTTTCATCCAAGTCCATCTCCTAAAAAAACCCATTTGTTGTCTTTATCTCTTGCCTGTATATCTAGAACTCTCTAATTCTTTCGGGCTTCCATCCGAGCTTATTCAACTAGCTGCACAAGTATGGGTTCATCTTCTGACTTTGGCTGGGCTTCCTCACAACATGGTAAAAGTTCATCCATAGTGGTCGACCCTTTTTAGTAGGAAAATATTCAAGGCCTACATAAAATTTCAAATTCCCCTCTTCAAAAATTCTTCGAGGGTTCTAAAATGATCGAGGTAGGTGTTGAATTTTTATGCCAATCTCTGATAGATTATTTTTTGGGTTGTATTGTCATGTATCATTGATAACCACCAACCCAAGATGACCCAAATTTGAGTACAAAATCTTTGAGGTGTTAACCTTCGAAGTCCTTTTCTTAAGAAATGATATGGAACCAAACATGACTAACATCATCAAATAGAAAGTTAAATGCCTTCCTCCCCAAGAGTCATTCTCAATATAACATAGTTTCCGCAATGCCTCCAGGGTCAACACTCTATCAAAAAAGAAAGCATGGGAGCCATAAGGGTTCCCGGATAAAACCTTGCATATGAAGAAAAGTAAAATCTACACCAAAGAACCAATCGTAAGGTGCCAAGAGGCCTCCCATCCATGATTTTTGTCTTGATGTCAAACACACTAACATGCTACTCTTAGATCCATCCCAAGCCTGCAAGGTCGGAGCTAGGAAGGAATCCGAAAATGCGTAATAATCAAAAGTTTTTGACAGGACAGGAGTCCATGTCGACACTGGATTTTGTGCACCACTTTCATTGAAAATGGCCAGGGCCATAAATTTTTTGAAATAGTTAGGATTGTGATGCAAAATCAAGTAGGCCAGGAAGGAAGAATCCTGAATCTAAAACCAACATCGAATTCCCGCAGCTGCTAGATCATCCCATCTACAATAACCTTTGCAAAGTCCATAAAGAGAGGCATGTTGTTCTTCCTCAACATGAAGCTGAGACTCATTTGGAATTTGAAAACTCCCTTGTCTGTATCCAGCCGAAAAACCAGCGCCAACATAGAAGCGGTGGAAGAAGACCTTGATTTCAAAGAACCCAAATCAATTGGGAATCTGGGAGGTGTTGAAACATCTATCGGCTGAGCAGTTTCAGTGGAAGAAAACTATGGTGCCATTTGGAATGTTCTCTAGCATTCTGCATCCTTTTCACATCAAAATCTTTAACATTTTTGGGTAGAGGGAATGGGACACATAGCATATCTTGCAGGGCATGAGGGCTGATAACTATCCTCAAATTAGGTTCGCTTATAACTCTGGTTTGAGGATCAATGTTTGTTGCACATGCTACTACAATTTCTGGGCAATAATGCACTAGAGGAACCATGTACTGGGGAAGCCCACAGTCCCATAGACGTTTGTTGAAAGGGTTTGACAATTTATTCATTTTTTCGAATGTAGACTCCCTTAGGCTCATGGGATTCTAAGATAACTCAGGATCCAAAACATTATCCCAATCCTTTGATAGTAGGCCTTTATTTCTAGGAGAAATCGTGCAAAGAATTATCTAGTCCGAATGAATGGTAAAGGGCTAGGAAGGCTTTGTTGGGATGCCTCGGGTAGCATAAGACTCTTGGCCATATATTTCTATGCAGCGTGCCATCAATCTTCGCTCATTAATTCTCTCAAGTATCAGGACCTGTGTTGAAATTCCTGCAATTTCAACCATTTTCTTTTTGTATTCGCAAGAGACTTCATAAATTTTGCAAATGACTTAGCTTTTGAAAAACTCTCTCTTTCTAAATGACTTAGCCATTTTCAGCTTTTAACAAATCCTCACCATAAATTCCTTTTTCATGCCTAACCTTCTTTTTGGTTTTCATGAAAAATGGCTTAGTAAGTGTATGTGCCAGCCTTTCACATTTAGTTGCCACATGCATCTCTAGCTTTTTTGTGTGTGCGAAGAGACCACCAACCTACCAAAATACTCCTCAAATTTAAAAGACATGACTTCACATGAGGTGGTACCTGATTTTTCTTGGACAACATACTAGGATGGCCCTGCCATATCCCTCACAAATTATTTTTCATTTATTGATCTCCTGATTGTACTTGGTGTAGGAGTTGAGAAAATACAACTTCACAAACCCCGAAGATCACCTACATGCAAATAACCTGTCACAAAAGAAGAGATGGAGACAAACAAGCAAGGGTTCTCTCAAAACTAAAAATGTATATATCAGAGAGAATGAGAGAATGAATTGATATCAAATACAATGGGATCAATCCTTATAAAAAGGAGATCATGCGAACCCTAAAGAAACCCTAATAGGAAAAACCCTAAAAACATCCCTAATAGGAAAACATTTAATAATTAATATAATTATTAAATGTCACTTTATGCAAACTAACGTGAAATCTTAAGAAGGGAATAAAGGTAACTTAATCAACATAATTAAGTTAAAACCTTTACTCTAACACCCCCCCTTAAGATGAGCAATAGTGCAGCTACAAAAAAATGCAAGAAAGCAAAGGTAACTACAATGCAAGAAGGAAAACATGGGTCCCGACAACTAGGCCAGATCAGGTACCAAATACAACCAAATCTTTGTAAAGAGGAGAAATAGAAAAAACCTCATCGGAAAAGCTCTACTCCAAAAAGAGATGCAGAAAGCCAAGAAGAACATCACTGAAGTAGAAGAAGCTGCAAACAAATATCGAAAGATGATTGCTATGGTGTTGAAGAACCTCCGCTGAAGATAGGATGATCAAGATCAAGAAGACAACAATCTGCATGAGTGGCCCATACGACACTACTTGAATCAGATGGCAAACAAAGGAAAACACCTAGAACGAAGATACATATGGCACAAGAACTAATAGTCTGAAATTGATCAACTGAGAATGGAATATTCCTTCCAAGGGAAAACCAAGGAAGAATTAGCATGAATAGTATAATACCCCCTCATAATGCTAAACGGGGAGAGCCTGACAGATCCATTGAAATGATGTGAAACACCCTGTAGTGCATGAAGGAGAAGAAACAACATCTGAAAGTGCGCAAGAAAGCACCTGCAACTAAAAAAGTGGTGTTCAAGACAAAGCACACATGCATGAAGCTAGAATCATATGGATCCACTGTCGTCATGGAGGGACACTCACCAGACAAAGGTGTGATGGCAAACAAAGGAAAACTACACAACTCCCCATGGCACTTTATAATACAGTGCAAGTACAAAAAAATGGCACAACCTTATATGAAAAATCCCCAAAAAATGCATGTACAATAGTGTGGCACTTTATCTCAATGCGTTTACATAAAAGATTGCTTACAAATGATGCTCAAAATGTCCAAAAAAGGACAAAAACTAGAAATACATGAAGAACATCCAAAAAATTGGTTGTAGAATGCACCAACAGAAAAAATAAGTGATGAGACCCATACCACTAGAAAGTCGAGAAAACCAGCTTTCTGACGATATCTTGTTTGCCAAAAGACGATATCGTATGCCCAAGTTACAACCTCTGGAAGAAAACAACTCCAAAGATGAAATAAGCCAGCGCTGGATTAAATTTGATGGTCATACGACCGTCGCAGCAAAAATGCGGGCTTAAATTTGATGGCAAAATGGCCATCACTGCAAAAGCATAACTAGGCTTATTTTAGAAAAAAATGTTTTTTAAAAAAACATTACAAAATTTATATTTTTTGATAAAAAAACTTTTAAAAAAATATTGGAGGTGGGGGAGGCATGTGGCCCACCCCCACCATACCCCTATGTAGTTGCTATAGGTCTGCATAGGGTTTGCGCAGGGTACACTATGCAGGGTCTGCGCGGGTACACTGTCGGCCTGCGTAGGGTACCGACCTAAGCAAGCCGTAAAAAGGCTTTGCTTTTTTTTTAATAAAAATAAAAAACCTTACAAATTGGATTTTTTTATCAAAAAATTTCTGACGAAAAATGTAGAAATAATAATAATAAATTTTACCAGGGTTTTTTCCGATTTGCGCACAGATGATGGTCGTACCAGCAAAAAAAATTTGCCCCAAAATTCAACTTTGTCCAAAATGGACAAATGAACAGTTGATTTAGGGATTTTGGACCGCTGTGGATGCAATGGAGAGGTCTGTTTGAGCTGAAAATGTTTTGAAATTGCAGGTATTCCCTAGATAAAAAAAATAAACCCCAAACCCTTGAAGCTCCAAAAATCTTCAAAACAAGAACAGGAAGCAGTAGGTATGGAGCTCTGATACCATGTAGGAGTTGAGAAAATACAACTTCACAAACTCCGAAGATCACTTGCATGCAAATAACCTGTCACAAAAGAAGAGATGGAGACAAACAAGCAAGGGTTCTCTCAAAACTGAAAATGTATATATTAGAGAGAATGAGAGAATGAATTGATATCAAATACAATGGGATCAATCCTTATAAAAAGGAGATCATGCAAACCCTAATAGGAAAAACCGTAAAAGAAACCCTAATAGGAAAACATTTAATAATTAATATAATTATTAAATGTCACTTTATGCAAACTAACATGAAATCTTAAGAAGGGAATAAAGGTAACTTAATCAACATAATTAAGTTAAAACCTTTACTCTAACACTTAGGCACATCACCCAACGGCTTTACCAAATGATCTACCTTGATTCTACTGGGATTACAACTCCTCATGTAGAAACCTAGCCCATTTTCTTTTAATTCGACAACTTGAACTAAGCAAGTTGTAGTTGTACTTGATCAATCAAAGCAACTCACATGCCACGACACTGATTAACAAGGCCTGATAGCCCCATTTTCTTTTGATGTAATCATAGCTTGCCTCGTCAGGCGAACCCCGGCGTGACCAATCTATAAATAGGAACCCTAGAAACTTTGCTAATCACAATTACCTTCAGAATTCTTATTTAGTAGGCCCTAGTTAATCTTAGCAATTCCATTCTTAAGTTACAGTAGCTATAAATAATGGAGACACTGATTAGACTTGTTTGCAAAAAGACCCAAGCCACATTTTTAGGAAAAATTAGGTGCAGGCGCCTGAAGCGCATGACAGGAATCAAGAACCTATTATATGTGAAAGCGATCAAATGGGTCCTTGGAAAAGACTGTGTGGAATATGAGGATCAATATAGGTTGAACACCAGCATCTTCTCTCACTTTTTCACCTCGCTTATGGACATTAGTGTTTCCAAGTGTAAAACTCTAAAGTTGACCAAGCGAGTGTTCCCTCAGCGCTACCTTAGAGGATTGGAGCAAGTAGTACGGGCCACAATATTTGATCGTGGGGTCCCTTCTGTTTGCAACCTGTGTCAACTGCTGCTGCATGGAGGACTCGTGCCAACCAGGCCCTTTCTGTTCGACTTTGAGTTGGAGACCCACAAAGAACATCGCTCCAAGGTCTGTGTCGACCACTTCTTCCTCATGCGGATACATTATATCAAAGCATTCTAAAACCTTCAGTGGTATGAGGATTTTGAGAGAATGGTGTTCCCTCATCTTGCATTGCCGGTTGCTATTGTTCCTAGTCCATCCTCTGCTTAAGAATTTCAAAAGAAAAATAATCCCATTTTTTTCTTTTTTCCTTTTTTCAGTCTTCGCTCCTTAGCGGATATGTATGTATATTTTCATACAAGGCCACTAGCCTACCGTATATAATGTAAATGTTCTGGAAATAATATATACTCATTTTTTTTCATATCTTGGCTCATTTATAATGTATTTCAATTTCTTGCAATACTATTGTCATTTTCGTAAAGCACTAAGAAAACTCAAAACTTAAAGTAAGGAAAAATAATTACATATTTACAATTTACAAACTCACTACATAAGAAAGACTAATTAAAATTTTTAAGGTGTATTCCATTAACTTTAACACCCAAGGCACTACCTTCCATGTCTTCTACCTCGAAAGAGTTAAACTATTTGCACTGAACAATCTTAAAAGGCCCTTCCCAGAGACTATCAAAATTGTCGTGCTAGTCGGGCTTTGCCCCGCACTCATTGAACTTGAGAACCAAGTCCCCACACTTTAGCTCCTAGTCAGAAGTCTTTTTATCAAATTACTTCTTCACCACCTACTAGTGGCTATTCATGGCCTCGAGAGCATGCTCTCTTTTCTCTTGTACTTCCAGTAACTTAGAAAAATGCACCTCCATAGCTTCGTTCTGCTCAATTTCAAGAGATTTCAGTAATTGGAGAGCAAGGATATCCATAGCAATAGGAAGCAATTCCTCCTTCCCATACACCATCTCATAAGGGGATGTATTTAATATCTGCTTGGTCATGATACAATTTTCCCACAACATTGTTCAGAGGTTTTTATGCCACTCCCTCTAGTGTTCCAAGCCTCTCTTTTTGATTAACCTGGTGAGGTTTTTATTTGAAGATTCCACGAGGCCATTTCCAGAGGATAATAATTAGAAGAGGTTTTCAAGAAAACCCCATATTTCAATGCAAATTGGCTCATCTTTGAGCCGAGGAAAGCTTTAGCATTGTTGGAAATATTTTTTTTGGTGGGCTAAATCTTGCTACCAACTCCTCCAAGAAGTTAACAATCTCTACTTCCGTTGCATTTTTTAGTGGCACCGCCTTTGCCCATCTAGTGAAGTAGTTAATTGTTTTCAATATCCACCCGTGTCTAGCTGAAGAAAAAGGGTTAATCATTCCAATGAAGTCTAGAATCTATTGAGAAAAATTTTCCTACACTACTATAGGTCTTAATGGCATAACAACATTATTTCTCTTTCCAACATAAAATTTGCATTCACTACAAGACTTTACTAATGAAAATGAGTCATTGAATAGTGTTGGCCAAAAATAACTAGCACATATAATTTTAATTGCACTAGTCCTTGCAAAAAAGTTCCCTCTAGTTGGGCCCTTGTGATATTGATCTAATATTTTTTTGGCTTATTCTTCATTCACACATCTTAGCAAGACACCATTAAAATTTATTTTGAAAAGTACTCCTAGGAGAACATAACTTCTATTTTGCAATCGATAGAACCATTTATTAAAGGAAGGGAGATTGGTCGAATACCTTCCAATTTGAATGAAGTTTATTTTATCCTCCAGCTAATTGCCCTCGAAGCTTTCTTCATTTAGTAACACAGGTTTCAAGGATTCGAGCTCTGTTACTGGTTCATTATTTTTTTTGAGGTACTCACATAGTCCTTTTCCCTTAATAGTCTTGATAGGCCTCATCTCAATATCATTTTCTAGGATCTTGGTAATCTAGTTAGCTCTTTTCTCTATGATCTCTCCTTCCATAATATATTCTCACACACTAGGATGCAGTACACAAACAATCACTTTATTGTATGATATCAGGTGTCAGAACTTCTTAAGCCCTTTCACAATAGCAAAGAGCTACTTTTCTACAAAATTTTATTTTACCTCATACTCCTTTAAGGTGCATGAGTAGAAAACAACATGATATTCCTTTTTATCCTCATCATCCTTCTACATAAGCACAGTGGAAACACTAGTTCCACCACCAAAAAAATACATGATAAAGTCCTTTGTCAGGTTCGGGTTGATATATAGAGGGGTAGAAGAAATAACCTCTTTTATAAGCTCAAAATATTTTTTGGCCTCCGCCATCCACTTGAAAGTATGATCCTTTTTTAGCATCAAGGTAATCGACCGAACGATCCCTACAAAATCTACAATGAATCAAATGATGAAGTTCACCTTACCCAAAAAGTATTGCACTCCCTTCCTTTTTACAGGTAAAGGAAGCTCCTGGATTGCATCAACTCTTTCAGGATCAATGGAAATGCCCTCCTTTGAGACAACATATCCCAATAGCTTCCCTTGGGGGACTCCAAGCAAAAATTTCTTTGGGTTTAGCGAAATCCCGAATTCCTGGCACTTCTGGAAGACAAGCTCTAAATGATCAAAGTGATCATCGAAGGATTTGGAAAATACTCTCAAGTCATCCAGATAGATAAGTATTTAATATTATGTGTTAGATCCTTAAAGGAAATATTCATGGCTCTCTGAAAGGTGGCTCAAGAATTTGAAAGTCCAAAGGGCATCTTGGCATATGCATATGTTCCCATTTTTGGGGGAACATTGTTTTGTGCTGGTCCTATTCTATTACACGAATCTGATTGTACCCCGAAAAGCCATCCAACATTGAAAAATTTCAGAACAACCTATGAGATTTTAAAATCACCTCCATAGAAGGTAGGGGGTAATGATCCTTCAGGGACACCCTATTCAATTCTTGGAAATCTACACACAGTCGTATATCACCATTCTTCTTCTGGATTGGCACCAGGTTTGACACCCAAGTGCTATGTTTGATTGGGAACACTATTCGGGATGCAATTAATTTATTCAATTCTTGTGGCATAAGTGACTCAATCTTCGAGTTCACAGGCCTCTATCTCTGACAAACCAGCTTTTCTCCTTTTGATGGCTCAATTTTATGATGAATAATCCCAGGATCATATCCCTTAAGATCATCATATGACTAGGCTACTACACTCGGATATTCTTTGCAGAAGTGCTTTAGCCTATCTTTATTCTTCTGAGATACCTCCTTACCGACTTTGAGATTTTTTTCTTCTTCAATATGAAAATCAGTGTAGTCACCTTAGTTAGCTACAAGTTTCCTTTTATCTCTACTTGCATCATCGGAATCAAAAAGACTCTCCAGAGTGACTAGGCCCCTCAGAAGCTTATTAGATTTCAACTGGATTACTTGATCCCCATAAGCTTCGGTGATATTTGGTTGCAATTGGTCAAAAAATTCCCCAAATGAATGGAGAAATGACACAATATGAGCATCACTATCGAACACTTTCTAGTCTTGATTGTTGTTCGGAATAGCAGGTCATACAATTACTCTCACTGCATGCTTATTCTTTAATAACTCAGAAGCTCGCTCAAACTGAGCCTCGATAGTTGTCATTCGGTCAGCTTCAGAGTTCTTCTCTCTCTGTATAGCTTGAATATTAAATGCCTCAAAGATTTCAATAAGATCCAAGACTCTATGCCGGTATGATCGCATATGGACATTCTTTGTAGTAGAAATCCCTCGGATTTGGCTAACTACCAATTCTGAATCTCCGAACACTCTTATTTTATTTGCACCCATTTGTTGTGCAAGGCTCAAACCATGGACAAGACCATCATATTTTGCTTTGTTATTTGAGCATGCAAACTGGAAGTGATAAGACCTCAAGGTCTTTTCTTCGGATGAAGATGTCAAACATATTTCTACTCGAGCTCCTACTCTGCATCTTGCTCCATCAAAGTGCAAAGTCCACAATTCCAAGGATGTTTCACCTCCAAAATATTTAGTAACTATGGTCATCAACTATCCTTCCTCATGTATGACATAGGTTCTGAGCCCAATTGCATGATAATTCCCAAAAGGGCCTATGTCTATAAGCTCATTTAACAAAGCTTCTTCATTCTCTATCCAAGAGCTAGTAGCCTCTTCTTCTTCCAGAAATTCAACATTGAAACTTTCTTCTTGGGTAATTCAACTATGTTCCGCTTCAAAGTTGAGCAAGGCCTCATCAGGAACATGTCCAGAATGCAAAGTTTCCAACAGTTGTTTCATCTTGGCTCCATGTTTGGTTCTCAAGATCAGGTGTGACCAGTCTAGTGCTAGATATCCTCTAACATTTTTTGTGAACTCTTGGGACAAACAAATCCCAAATAGAGGAGGGACATCAATGAGTATGGTATCTTGGTTTACAGTGATACTGGAGCAGGCAAATAATGTCATAGGCAATCCCTTGATTACCCCAATGGTACCAACTTTATTTCCATCTAGCTGTATGACTCCCTTGTTAAGAGGCTCATATTTTAAACCCAAAGCATCACCTACTTGCTTAGGCATGACAATGGTGCTAGCATCGGATTCGATCATACAATTATGTAATAAATTGTTGCCAATGATAAGCGTTAGAAAGAAAGGCTTATGTTTAGGCTTACTCTCATTTTCGGCTTTGAGCTTTTCTTTCGATTGATTTGTTAGCACTTTATTCAGATCTGGCTTGGATATTTTTTTTTCACTGGGCTGGCTAGGCATCTTCACATCTTCCTCTCTTGACAATTCTTTCTGCAATATCACCTTTTGCTCTGGAATAGTAAGGATATCCCACAAAGAAGCATTAGTAGACGAATTCTTTAGTTGTTCCATGATATTAAACTGTTCTCACAATTGATGAGTCATGGTTTCTTGCTCCTTAGGTCTCATAGTTAGTGTAAGCCTCGCTACCGGTATATCCAACTATTTTGCAATAGTCAGGGCGATCATAGGAGCCTTTTCCTTCAAGGGAGGTTGATTCAGAGAGTTGGGAGTAGCTGTGTTAGTCTACTATTGGACTGACGATGGGCCTGTTGACAGAATGGGCTTCGAATGAGATGGAGCATTGGTCGGTGGAGATGTGAATTCTTCGATGAATCTATGCTTACAACGTGTGTTGTAATCAAATCACACTTGGGGCACTTGAGTTACAGGAATGTCCTTCGTAAATTCTGATTCTTCTCCTTCCATCCATGAAAAGAGTGCTTGGTCAGAAACTATATCTAACTCCTACTCAATGGACATCCCTTAGAATTGAGTAGCGAGGATTGCATTATCCATTTGGTGAGAGGCATATGACTTGTTTTTGGGGTCAGATATGCTGCCTTGGCTACGTTGATCCGCAATCTTATGTTGCAAATTTCCTCGCGGACAATTTCAGGGCATGTGTGCATCATTACAAGGAAAACACCACAAATTAGAGTCCTCGGCTAGGTTATTTTGTCTTACCACTAGCTCCTTACTTGAACTAGGATGGATGGTTTGCATTGGCAGGGTCACTGGAACAAATTGGTTATTCGGTTGAGCTTGAGTATTTCCATGCGATCTATCTCGCAACTGATTTGGCTGGTACGGGGATTTTCTGCCTTGATAGTTTTGGTAAGCCGACTTCTAATAGCTATACTAATGTCACTTCATGGTATTCAATTCATTAGTCATGGTCTGCATCTATTCTCTCATCTCATTCATCTCAGCCGTCAAGGGGTTAGGAACTGGAGCTACAATCGGCGTCGTTCTCGAGTACACATATATAGATTGGGGAAGAGTTATAGGCACATTGGTCAAAGCTGCTTCAACTTCTGTGGCATTGAACTCGGGGAACAATGGCATGATGGGTCTCAGTTCCAGCTTTCTAGCAGCAATAAGGTTATTTTCCATGGTAATAGGAAGACCATAAGCACTAGGTAGAGTATCTCCACCAAGAGCCTATAACATCATGGAAATATTGGCATTAATCAACTTCAAGTAGAACATGAATGTCAAATTTGGAGGGGCCCGACTACCAATAGGATCTCTCTGCCAAGTTGAATGAAACCAAGCATTGAAATCAGCTAGAGCCTCATGAGGAGCTTGTTTTATGATAGCTAGTTGATGATATAGTGATGACCTATCGCTAGCATTTGAAAAATGCTCATAGAACGGGGTTCCAAGATGGTCCCAAGTAGCAATTGTGTTAGCTGGAAGAGTTTTATACTAGTTCAAAGCCTTTCCTCGAGGCAGTGAGTAATCTTAGAGCCACATTTTTGTTAGGAACCCCATGCACCAGACATACGTCTGCTAGATCTTGCAAGTGCTCTATCATAATCTTTGATTCATCTCTAGAAAACTTAGGAATAGCTTTTAAAGTAGAGGACAGATTGGGAGCCCATGCTACAGGAGGTACCAGCACTACCAAAGGACTACCAGTGTCCTAGGATACATAATTTCTAGTGACCACAGGTGCAAGAGATGGAGGAGAAGGGGGAGGTGAAGAACTACCTTGCCGACCTCTTGGGTGAACAAAAACTAAGGGTGGTACGAGTAGGCCAGGGAATCTTGTCATTTGTGACCTAGTTATGGGTTGATGGCTCATACAAACTTATATATCAAGCAAACATGCTAGTTTGTGTCCCACTAGGCATGCCAAAAATAGAACTGTTGATGCAATATTTTGCAGGGGGTAGCAGTCTTATGGAAAAATTAGCTATTAGGGGACATTATGTGCTTAGCTAAGTGACCTCTGGGTTTTATCGAAGCCGGCTCTTCATTTTAGTGGGGGAGGTAAATTGTTAGAAAGATAACTAAAAATGTTAAATCTAGACTAAAGGAAATGCACCAAATCATGAACAAAATTACTTGAGCACAATGCTAGATGCAAAGGCTCGAACCACTAAATGTTGTTTATTAAATAAATTTTCTTAGAATCACTTTAAAACATAAGAACATCTTCTAACTGCATAGCATAATCTAATACAACTTCAGCCAACACAAAGGAGTTGAAACATGATCTGTATTTATTAAACTATAGAAGATTACAAAAGTTGAAGAACAGGAATTCATATATTATAGGAAAATAAACGCACAGTCTAACCATCTTATCAAATGCATGAAAAACAAAAAGGTTGAATTGATTGGCACAATTTGTGAACTTCAAGTTCAATAAAAATATTACAAAGGCTATTCCCAGTGCTCGAGAATATTTTGATCTATCTAACAACAACATAATAAAAGAGAAGCATGATTGTTTATATAGGTCATCCCACCACCTAAAAACCATAGAGAAATATTCCTTGATCATACATCGACACCCTAGATCTCCTCGAGCCAACACCGAATAGAAAGATCGCTCAACAGTGCGCCTACAAAGCCATCTCAAAGAAGAGAAGGCCATGCAGTAGCAGAAATGAACATGTGGCATGTGGCATCGAAGAAGAAAATGTGGAAGGAAACAACTCCCAAATAATCGATGCACAGGAATACGCCACGCGTTGAGCATACGGAGCCTGGAAAAAGAATGAGGGATGACCCAACAAAAATATCTTAGAGGAAGCCACATGGGTGATGCAGAGCGACGATAATTTCATAGTCGGACTAGCTTGGGAAAATTTCAGAGAGATCCACGTGTCACACACATGGAGCTCGATAGAAGCAAAAAAATACAGAGCAACAAAAATCTCCATTAGGAGGCCACGTGGAAATCACCGAAGAGTTGCAAGCAATAGAGAATACGATAAAGCCGTGAAAGGAAAATAATAACCATTAAGGCTAGTGGTTTTTGTGAAATAATGTTCACAGAAACCCACAGCTGTGTGAGAGAAAGCCCTTCAGGATTTCCTTACTATTGTGCCAAATAGGCTTTCCCTAGCCCAAAGAAATTTTTGTGATCAATTGTTAAATCTCAAGGAAATATTTCATTCCATGGTTGATGACAAAGCCTCGGGGATCCATGGCTTCCCTTGTAAATTTTACAAGGCCCTTTAAGACTGTGTTGGGAAAAATTTGCATCATGTTTACTTAGAGGCTTTTCATGCTAATTCTCTAGGTGACTTAATGAACAAAGGCAATATAAAATTCATACATAAATCTGGGGATCCAAAGGACATTTGCAACTAGAGGCCTATCATGCTTCTCAATGTCTCCTACAAAATTTATTGCCAAGGCTTTGGCTCTAAATATCTACCATCTCTTGCCTTGGATTGTGTGCCCGGATAAATCTAGGTTCATCAAATCTAGGTTCATTCTGGATAATATTATTTTTATTTGACAAGGCATGGAATGGGCTCGACATTCAAGCCAAAAAGCCATTTTTATTAAAATTGATTTTTCCAAAGCCTATGACCGCATTGAATGGCCTTTTATTCTTGCTATGTTGCAAGCTTTGGGTTTTCGGCCTAATTTCATTTAGGTTGTTCATATGCATTTTGTGGATTCTTTTTCTTGTATCACCATCAATGCATACCAATCTTCTACCTTTGGATTTTTTCGTTCCATTCATTAAGGGTTCCAGCTTACTCCCTCTTTGTATGTGCTTGTAGTCGAAGGATTTGGCTACCTCTTGGTGAATGCAGATTCCCAACATCGTGTCAAGGGTATTTTGTTTCCCAACTATCAGGCTCAACTACTTAATGGCCATTTTTTTGATGACTCTTTCCTCACTCTCCTAGAGGAAGAAGAGACTATTAAAGTGGCCTTGGATTGTCTTAATACTTTTTGTCTTGCCTCTGGCTTTGGCATTCAGTGGCACAAAACTTTGTGTTACAGACAGTCTATTTTTCCCACTCCACCTTGGTTTCAATAGTATAATTGGAAGTGGATTGGGCTAGGAGAAATTTTGTGATTGCTAGAAATTCCCTTTGCTTTCTAGGTGTCCTCGACTGAGCTATGGAAAGTTGTGCTTTCTAGAGTCGAGTAGAAGCTTGCTTAATGGATTACCAAGCCCCTTTCTTTGGCAGGGAAATTCTAGGTGTGCTCTAAAACTCTAGAAGCTACCCATGTTTACTACTCCTCATGTTGGGCCCCTTCCAAAGCTGCCTATGACAAGCTTGAAAAATTGTTCCAATATTTTCTTTGGGCCTCTTATGAATCTCACAAAGGGTTTCATCATATTGCTTGATAATTTTGATTCCTTCTTAGAGATTCTAGAGGACTTGGGTTGCTTTCCACTCAACGACAAGGGAATTCTTTATGTGTTAAATGGATTATCCATGCCCTTACTAGGGATGAGGCCTAGAAATTTCTTCTCGAACATTGTATTTAGTTAGGATTTATTGTTCATAGACCCACCTGGAAGGCGATTGGATTTCGATCCCAACAAGTTCTACTTTCCAGATTCAAGCAAAAGATTGCTTACTAGATTACCAAGCCCCTTTCTTTGGCAGGGAAATTCCAAGTGTGCTCTAAAGTTCTGGAAGCTACCCATGTTTACTACTCCTCCTATTCGACCCCTTCCAAAGCTGCCTATGGAAAGCTTGAAAAATTGTTCTAAGATTTTCTTTGGGCCTCTTCTGAATTCCATAAAGGGTTTCACCATGTTTCTTGAGAATTTTGATTCCTTCTCAGAGATTCTAGAGGACTTGGGTTGCTCTCCGCTCAACAACAAGGGACTCCTTTATGTGTTAAATTAATTATCCATTCCCTTACTAGGGATGAGGCTTGGAAAATTCTTCTCAAACATTGTATTCAATTAGGATTTCTTGCTCATAGACTCACCTGGAAGGCGATTGGCTTTCAAACCATTCTATTCATGAAGGAATAACTCCAAATTGTTGGGACTTTTGTGGCTAAAAGTATTTGGCGAGGCTAGAAGGCTGTCAAGCCCTAGATCCACTGGGTTGGCTCTAGTTTTTGTGATGGGATCTCACTCAACTAGTAGAATATTTGGTGGTCACCTCTTTTTTCTTGCAATGTTGAATCGTTGGCTAAGTTTCCTTGGCTTAAGGTGCTTAGATTCCACAAGAAGGGTATCTAGACCCTACAATAGGTATTTCATAGACCCACAATGCATATCATGCAGTGGAAAAATTTGCATGTCCTGTACAGGCTTCACAACCAGGACCATGCTACTTATGATGGTCTGGTGAATGCTAAAACCCACAGAGATTCTTCATAATTTTAGAATTTGTGGGACCAAACCTTGGTGGAAATACTGAAAGTGGTATCCAAACACCCCTTTTAGGAATTACAAGCCTCAGCTTGGTTACATGTGGCTTTCACCACACTTTCCTATGATTCAAAGTTTTCACCAAAGGTTTCTTCTTCAATCTCCCACTCATGTCTGGCATAAAATATTTTCTGCCACTTTTTCTGTAAGTGTTGAGCCAAAACTTGCCCATTTTACTTGGTGTATTATTTTCCAAGGCTTGCTTGTGGGTTCTCGGCTTGTTCACCTAGGGGTCCAAGACCCTTGTTGTCCTTTTTGTGGGCAAGGTAAGAATTTTAAGCATCTTTTCTAGTTTTATCCCAAAGCTCAGCAGTTTTGGACTTGGATTCATGACTTCTTTCGAACCTTTAGGCATTAGCCATTCTCCTGGAATATGGTTCTGCTGGGAGATTCGCCCAGAATTCTTGCTGAATCTACCCAACTCTGGCACACTTTTAGGGTGGAAATCCTCTTCAATATGTGGAAAGAAAGAAATTCCTGCATATTTACTCATTCTTAAATATAAATTAATGTTTCTCTATATGATCAAGCTTTTATTTCTTCTAATGTTCTCTTACAAATTCAAGTGCAAGCTGACAAATATGGACTTGAGGTTTCTCACCTACAAGTTTTGCTGGATCACTGAGGCAATACCTCATGTATTTTTGCTCAGGTTCTCACTTCGTGCACCTCTTCCTATGACCAGTCGACTTCTCGAGGCTAGCAGCGGAGTGGTTATGTGTATCCCTTCTCTCAACCTCCTCTTTGATAGGATTCTTTCCATCCTTGATGAACCCGCTATCCTCCACCATGGGTTGGCAAGGGGTGGCCCTTTGGTAGTGCTTCGGGGAGCAACGATGGTGGTTTCAGGTGGCCCTCTGATGACACTCTTTCTTCTGGCTCTAGTTGGCCAAACTATGGTAAATTATTTATGCATCTAACACTTGCAATCTCGCCCCAACACAAGGATAAAGATAAAGAGAAGGAAAAATATGTTGACGATGGTTGGGGTCCTCCTCTCGATGTCACTAACCCTGCTGATGTATGGGGGGAGAATTTGGATGATAGAGACCCTCCTAGCTCTTTTGGTACTTCTTTGGCCACTTAATGGACCTTTCTATGTTTTTTAATCATGGAATTCTAGGCTTGGCCCATGTGACTGGTTAAATTTTGGTTTATGTCCTCACTATTTACTCTTCTTTTGTTTCATATGTGTGGCAGTAGAAAATTTTATGAGGAGCCTATAAATGTGGAGAAATCCTACTTGATGGAAAGTGCAATATGTTATCATATTATATGAGTTAGTTGTCTTAGTTGAACAAATAATAAGTTAAACTAACACACCAATGAAACATTGAATCAAAGGAAACTAATTAAAAGTAAAATAAAATCTAAGCAACAACTCCTTCAAAAGTGTTTCATTGTCCTCTATCTCCAAGGATCTGTTGTAAGTTGTTGGCTCTCAATTGGTGTATGTAGCAGCTTTGGAAGAATGACAACTTAGAGAACGAGTTTATGCAACATGCATGCCCATTGCTAAATTATTTAAGATATGATATGAAACTAAATCTCTATGAACTTGAGATTCTATGCTAAAATATTGATTCGAATGAAACTATAATAAATGTGCTAAATTCACAAAATCTAGGATGAAATCTGCTTACTAAAGGGTTGTATTTATAGATTTTTGGAGGCAAGAATCTAGTTGATAAAGATCAACGGTCAAAATCAAACATGTCAAGATGTGTAATACCCCTCCATTTTGTCTTTTGATTGAACAGTGTTCTGCTCTCTTATGTTGTACTTTATGTTAGTACCTTGACTATGGTACCGGGCTGTTATTTTTTCGCTATCTATAAAGTAGCGCTAATGTTATATTTTGTTGTGATGGTATTTTATTATGATGATTATCACTATGGCATGTTTTGGATTAACATTATGGATGTTTGAATCAATGATGGTTATGCTTTGGATTGTATTAGTATGTTAGATTTGTTAGTTAGTTACATTTTATTGGTGAAGGGGACGGTATCACATCACTCGCTTGCGAGCGCCCTACAATTCTGTGATTTCCTCTTCACGGTGTGCTTTAATATGACATATTTATGTATGTGGATATACTCTTTGCTCACAAGTTGACAGGTTAAGGACATTGACTCCACCTGGTTTCACAGGTTTGAGCGTGTCCAATGCCCAACGGTATTCGATTGGGAGATAGTAGCTAGGTTTTTCGTGCCAAGTCATCACCCTAGTCATAGTGTGTCATCAGGGTTTTAGTCGGGTTATGTCGCTTTAATATTGTTCTCTCTCTTCGATTATTTAATGGCAAGTTGAAAAGGGTAATTAATTGGCTTTATGCATTTAAGTTGTTGATTAATTTATCTGGTCTTATGTTAGAAATGTGGTTTAATTTATTAATTAATTTAATTTAATTAATAAATAATTTAATCGAGGATTAGATTTATTTTATTAATTAATTAAATTGATTGTGTTGAAATTAGATAAGTTATGCTTTTTGAAATTTATGGATTTAATGGTTGAAATTGAAAAATAAAGAAAAAGGATTTAAATGTCTTTTTAGAAAAGTTTGAATTCAAAAATTGAAAATTGAGATATATATTTTTTTGTTTTCAAAAATTTATGAGGGTTGGTGCATGGATATTTTTTGGGGAAAATTTTCTTTATCATGGAAAATTTTCATGAATTTGGGAGAGAAAAAAAATTGAAAGAAAAAGAAGGAAGAAAAGAATTGTTATTTTGGGGTTTTTGGATTGAAATTGTGGAGAAGTTTGTTGTTTTGTGGAAAAGAAGTTGGAATTTGAGGAGGGAATCCTTGCACCATTGGCAACCTCTCAAGCTTTAGGATTCAATTTTTCTTCCTATTAAATTCTTTCCATTTTGAAATGATTCACAAATTTTAATTGTTGTTTGAAATTATTTATAAACTCTGTGGATTTGCAAAGAAAACCCATGTCAAATTTAGTTTCAAAACTTGGAATTCTTTGTTTGGAAGTAATGTTCTTCAAGAAAAACAATTTCAACATGACTATAATTGTTTCATTTCTGGGATTTATTTGCTCAACTGGAGTTATAATTGTAGTAGATTTGAATAAGATTGGTTAGTGTGTACATATATATATATACCTATTTGAAAATAATAAAAAATAAAAATATATATATATATATATATATTTACATTTTTTTGTGTGGAGGAATAAAGAAATATACCCAGTTAAAAAAAATGTTGGGCAGATTAAATCCGCAGGTCCTTGTTTTATAAAAAAAAACTGGGGAGGGAAGTGTTGGGCGCTCACCCCCACTGTGCTCCCCATGGGAGGCGTGTGGGGAGAGCCGCGCCCAGCGCAGCCCCTCGGCCGCCACTGTGGGACAACTGTGGAAACACAACCACCACCCACTGTGGGTTGGACTATGTTTACACAGTCGTGCGCACAGTGAGGGGTCGGTTGTGTTTACACAGTCGGTTGCCTAGCTAGCTACCGCCACCTCCTCTAAAATGCCACCCATGTGCAATCTATGCAGCCATGGAAAAATGCGCGGCCCCAGCCCTAAACGACATGCGGCCCAAGGGCAAAGCATGCCCTAAT